>CAIIXF020000006.1:38727272-39327272 GCA_903813345.2 Owenia fusiformis | reverse complement strand
CAAATATGGACTTAAATCGATAGAGAAAAATTACAATACATAAGTGGAATAGAAGACGTGAATACCTTCCACATAGATGTCTCTATCAAACTGGCCTGCACATAGGGGTATACTGAAAACATAAAGATATAGCATTCAAACTGGCCTGCACATAGGGGTATACTGAAAACATACAGATATGGCATTCAAACTGGCCTGTACATAGAGGTATACTGAAAACATACAGATATAGCATTCAAACTGGCCTGCACATAGAGGTATACTGAACACATACAGATATAGCATTCAAACTGGCCTGCACATAGAGGTATACTGAAAACATACAGATATGGCATTCAAACTGGCCTGCACATAGAGGTATACTGAAAACATACAGATATAGCATTCAAACTGGCCTGCACATAGGGGTATACTGAAAACATACAGATATAGCATTCAAACTGGCCTGCACATAGGGGTATACTGAAAACATACAGATATTGCATTCAAACTGGCCTGCACATAGGGGTACACTGAAAACATACAGATATAGCATTCAAACTGGCCTGCGCATAGTGGTATACTGAAAACATACAGATATAGCATTCAAACTGGCCTGCACATAGAGGTATACTGAAAACATAAAGATATAGCATTCAAACTGGCCTGCACATAGGGGTATACTGAAAACATACAGATATAGCATTCAAACTGGCCTGCACATAGGGATATACTGAAAACATACAGATATAGCATTCAAACTGGCCTGCACATAGGGGTATACTGAAAACATACAGATATAGCATTCAGGCGATTATAAGACCACAGTAAAGGAAACACACATTGGTACACTATTTGAAAAGATTGCTTGTTTGAAATAGCATATTGTGAGAATATATGCAAAGTTTAAATTGATTTTGTAAGGGCAATTTTAGCACATTTTTGAAAAGCTCTCTTCTTTGAATTATTATTTAGCGAGCTATTCCACTTCCTGGTCATATGAATAAATAAAATAAATAAATACCATACATGCTTCTATTTAGTTATTATTTTAAAAATGAAAAATGCTTATATTTAGTTGATTATGAATTATTTCACATTTGCTTACCTATCAATCCCAGGCTTCAAGGAAACCTCATAGAGTCCATACACCGGTCTATGGTCAGACACCTTTATACTGTTTGCGGAGTCATAGTGAAGGCAGCTTATCGCATGCTTCTTCTTAGACCTGTACAATATGCGGTCCTGAAAAACCAACAATTATTTTATGAGTTGAAGAGTACATAAATGCAAACTATTTTTGCATTGATGTTTCACATTTACTGAAGTTATGTGTTTTCAAATATAAAAATTGACGATCGTGAATTCTGTTGTGAATTTGTTAAAGCCATCAGTTTTAGTTTGCACTTTCTATTGTCGAAACGTACTGCATTTACCTATATGACTCAACCTAAATCTTCTATAGTATTCCAATACAGGCCCGTAGCCAGGATTTGCCAGGGGGGTTCAGCTTTTCGAAAATTTCCAGGGGAGGGTTCACATTTGACAATTTAAAATCACTTGAGAAGTGCTCAAAATGGTGAAAAACTGCATGATTTTGAAAAAAAATTTGGCCGGGGGGGGAGGTTTGCCCGAACCCTGCGAACCACCCTGGCTATGGGCCTGCAATAGTACTCACTGTATAAGAAGGTGTTCTCATTTTAGGTGATGAATCATATTCATCAGTTCCAACATCATACTTATAGGTTGGCTTGATGTTGATGTGGCCTTCTTGGAAATGTTGGAATATAAGGTCTGAAAAATAAAATTATTTTTGAATAATTCAATGGATATGATATCAGCCTTCATAAAAAGGTTAAAAGAAGGGAGAAATATATGACATTTGAGCCGCCGCACTCATGCAAAGGTCTGGAAACAAGACAAAAGTGGAATAAATCATCCACAATGTATGAAGTCCTCAGGGCTTATATCCTTTACAAACAGTCTGTTGATATTTGTCCTTGTTAATGACGTAATCACTGTTCAATAACTAATCACTATTTGGGGTGAAATACTATTATTTCATACTTAGTAGTGTTATAGGTAGATAACATGCAGGAATATAATTGATATCTGGAGTGAGTGAGTGGTATCTACAACGTCAAAAAATCAGAGAGTAGATACTGAGCCAGGGGACTTGACTAAAAACCCTCATTATTTACAATGTAGAAAAAATCAGTTATTGAATGCTCGATTTTTGATACAGGGTATATCCCTCAGTTGATTGAAGCGCCCTATTTCCATATTAAACTTATTAACCTAATTGAACATTAAGCTGTCAGCACTAACATTAAAAGGTCGTGTTAGGTCACGCCACTGTGTTGGAGAATTGTAGCGAGCCGAAATTTGATACTTTTTCATCTTTTAAATTGCTTTTTTATAGCACAAGATAACTTCGATCACATAGCCGTAGCCAGCGGGGGTTCGGTGGGTTCGAACGAACCCCCGGTCAGGATTTCCAAAAATATCATTTTGCGAAAAAATGCATATAACCAGAAACATTTAATCACTGTGCTATTTGAAAACTACATATATGAGCAGTAAATGAATAGATATAATTTTGTTATGGTGAACACGAGAGCCTCATTTCGCTAAAAACATGTCATAGTGAAGTTGCACTTCCCTCAAAACGTTTGGCAACCTTAGGCACGGGGTGAGATTTAATTTTGGGAAGACCCCAGAGCATGAGATTTTACATTTAAAAATAACAATAAATTCGCACAATTAACTTAAAAGCTGCTTCTTCTCGGACAAAATAACCCATCTTGGGCAATCGGCAATGGCTAAATCAGTCCTTTGAAGGAATTTTGTTTTAAGCCAGTTCTGGTCCAATACGAAGTTATTGACGTCCCATACTCCGATGATGAACATTGACGAATAAATATCTGGAATAGTCGTAATATTGATGAAACACATGTTCTTTCAAATGTGTACATCTTTGTTTTGTTTTATTTAAATAAAATTTAAAATATTTCTTGGGACGTCCCTGAGGCTGGCAAGTCCCCGCGTTAAATAATTCAAAACGCTGTGAAATGAATTATTTAAAAGCGTATATCGTTTATTTATTCTTTCATTTGTTTAGTATTTATTTACCCATCACTTTTCCAAAGAAAAATCAATCATTGGAAAAAATGATTTTTTTTTCAGATACATTCCACTCATCTAAGAGATTCTATAGAATTCAATTTTTTATCGTTCCAGTTTACTTGCTCTCCATTTTCATGTTAAAGAGAGAATCAGAGCAGGCTAAACAAAAAATTGTTTCAATTTTAGAATATTTCTGGCTCATGTCTTTCCTTTTCATGACTATTTTCTAAAAATCACAAAAGTGCATACTTTATTCCAGGAAAACTAACGATTTTTACAATAATGTATTATTTTTCTATAAAAACGGTTACCATTTTAATTATTTGGGAGAATTTAAACATTTTTCACTCATTTTTGCACTTTGAATCAATAATAACTTCACCAATTTATTCAAAACGCTGTGAAATGAATTATTTGTGATTTTTTTGGGAGATATTGTATTTGATATTGTAAGGAATGGATTGGTAGGTCAATTATACATGTTGCTTGTAATTTTGTTACCCCAGATTCAAGCAATACAACCATCCTGGATAGTTTACAAAGCCTTCGTGTAAACGTTGTGAAAAGTTATCGTAGAAGACGATCTTTCGGAGTATAGAGTGTTTGCGCCAATTTCAATAACCTTGCATTTGATCCGAACTGGCTTCCAACAAAATTCCTGAAAAATAGTGATAAGCCATTGCATGAGGTGATTTATTTTGTCCTAGATGAAGTAGCTTAAGTTAAAGAATAAATTGTGCGAAATAGTTGATATTCCTTGGAAACAATTTATGCTCCAGAGTCTTCCAGAAATCAGACGAAATAATGGTTTATTCGGGGCAAATCAGATTTCAGAATGTAATCACTAAAAGATTCACCGAAATATATTTTGATGCAGAAAATTAATTATAAGTTGTTTGACTTTTTTGCGCGTTGCCTGTTTATTTTACTTTGTGAACATTAAAGTTACAAAGCTACAAGGTCATTTTTGAAAATCATTTTTACGTCCTGTGTTATTTCAATGGGAGAGGTTTCTTGATAAAGCCTATTACCTTCAGACTTTGCTTAACGTAAATAAAGACATCATTTTTGTTAAATAAAATTCAATTGTCTACTTAATGAAGGTATTAAAATGAATTATATTTCCTCTTCCAAAATAGTTTTTTCTTTACAAATAAGATTTCAAACTTAAAGGTGCTTTAATACATAAGCCAATGGGTTAATTAGGATAGCCAAACTTTTGGAGGGAGTGTAATTGTACAAATTGCATTTTTTTAGGAACCCTAATGAAGGGGGGGGGGGGATTTGTGAATAGCATAAAAATAGAACCCCCGGTCACCAAATCCTGGCTACGCCACTGCGTTAAGGCCAAAATAGCCATCGTCGGTTCCCACGCTCAATCACTACGTTCTGTCCCGTGGGTTCATATGACAAATTTGAGATATAGCTAATAATTTGCGGTGAATCAAGGTGAGGATAGGTCCGAAGCTTGATGAAGCAAGATACAAAATAGCTTGGCTAAAGGTAAATACGCATAAATAACCGAATAGATATAAACGTATAAATACAAACGTGTCCATTAATGTTTATTAAAGCGATTTTCGTGTTTAATTACCAACTATAAGTAAATATATACGGGATGTAGTAGTAATTACTTTATTTCACACAGTGTTTCGAGGAGGAAAATATCACAACGCACCTGCAACAGGCAACGCAAAATGGAGCCGGGGATGGAGCCATATCGTGTTAAAAGTGTTGAAGAAATACCATTTCTCACAGCGAAAGAACGAAAGGATGCCATCTTGAAAGCAGATTTCAACCCATACAGAATGTTAGCTTCAAATATAACAATTGATCTGATAACAGATTCTGGATTTTCCGCCATGAGTACAAAACAATGGTCTGCAATGATGTTAGGCGACGAGTCCTACGCTGGATCTGCCAGTTTTGAACGCTATCAGAGTGCGGTCCAAGACATAACTGGCTATAAATATGTCCTACCAGCGCATCAAGGGCGGGCGTGTGAGAAAGTATTGTTCAATGCACTTGTGACAGAAGGTTCTGTTATTGTGAACAACAACCACTACGACTCAACGAAGACAAATATTTCTCTGAATAAGGGCATTGCACTGGATATGGCCATGGTAACTGATGACACTGCTGCTTTTCCTGGGAATATGGATATCGATAAACTAAAAGAAGTACTGGAAGAAAAGGGTGAAGAAATTCCTCTTGTTATGATAACAGTGACGAACAACAAAATGCGAGGGCAACCCGTGAGCATGGCGAATATCAAGGCTGCTTCTTATGTTTGCAAAGCTCATGGCATACCCTTTATTCTAGACGGATGTAGATTTGCAGAGAATTCTTGGTTCGTAAAGGAGAGAGAGGATGGCTATGGCGATATGAGTCCAAGGGAAATTGCAAAAGAAATGTTCTCATACGCTGATGGTTGTATGATTTCAGCAAAGAAAGACGCCAACTCCACCATGGGTAAGACAGGCACTGCTAGCACTGTTTAAAGAAAAAAAACATTTTAGAGATAATGAGCGAATCCAAACTAAATACGTATTTACGCTTGTGTACCGATTAAGTTATGACTCCTGCATGTTATCTGACAACATAAATGCATTTATCCTATGCCAAGTAGAGTTTTAGGGAGATAAGTTGGTAAGATATATCCCGTATCCACCTGATTTTGAGGTTTCGATATACTGAACCTCCATATCTCCCACCATATCTCCCGTTCCAGGGCATATCTTCCCGCTTCGAACAAAATTTGAAAAAATAAGAAAAATTGAAAAAAGAGAAGATGTGAAAAAAATTGAAAATATGAAAAAAATTGAAAAATGTGAAAAAAATGAAAAAATAAAAAAAAATTGAAAAAAATTGAAAGAAAATTAGAAAACTCTACTTGGTAATAGGATAAAGCAGTTATGTACGGTCGGTTTGGATATAGGGTTCATCCTTCGTGAGATATGCACATCTACCTTCGGTCCCTACGGTCCCTCAGGTAGATATGCATATCTCCCTCTGGATAAACCCCATATCCAAAACCCCCCCAGTACATAACCCTTATGTAGGTAGAACGATTCCCCTTTGAATTTGATTGTATTGATGATATAACATATATTCTTGAATTTGCAATTTTAGGTGGTGTATTGGCCATGAATTCAGAAGATCTTTATGATCAATGTGTCCCGTATGTCATTGCTACAGAAGGCCATATAACATACGGCGGACTATCTGGTCGGGATTTGGAAGCAGTAGCCGTTGGATTGTATGAGGTCCTGGATGAGAGCTACCTACGTTATCGTCGAGCTAATCTGAAGTTCTTTGAAGAAGAACTAATTAGGCAAGGTGTTCCGGGTGTCTTTCCAGCGGGAGGACACGCCATCTACCTGAATGCTAATAAACTATGTCCAAAGATACCATCTGATGAGTTTCCAGGATTAACCTTCGCTGGATTGTTGTATATTGAGAGTGGGGTGAGGTGTTTGGACATTGGATCATTTAGCCCCGATGCTTCGGATCTGATCCGCTTAGCCGTTCCTAGACGAGTTTATACGACCGAGCACCTAAAATACGTGGCGAGAATGATAGCACGAGTTGCAGAAAAGAATAAGGATCGAGAAACTGGGTTGACAATGACCCGGTCGCGGGCCAAATCGGCACAGTACAAACACGTGGCAGGTTCTTTTAAGATGAAGGAAGATATGTAGTTGAATAATTCCAATAATGTTGAGACAATGATGTAAAGGGTTAAATGAAAGTTTGATTTATTTATTCTTGTTCCATATTTGAATAGAAATATTTTTTGATCAGGCATTGAGTTTTCGTCATGTTTGCAATGGCGTAGCCAGGATTTGGTGACCAGGGGTTCATTTTTTATATTATCCACAAATCTCCATCTTCATTGGGGTTCCTCATATAAAACCATTTTTGTAATTTTCTTACATACAATTTACACCCTTCCAAAAATGTATCAACCGTAAACTCCATGGAGTGTTAAGCCTCCTTATGTTTGAATTATTATTCGTATAATATGTGTGTAGTGTAAAGGAAAAAACTGTTTTAGTATTGGAAAAAATAAACTGACATCATGTCCGATACCTCCATTTTGTTTTGGCAAGATACAATTGAATTTGAAAAAGTTAGACAATTTGATTTTCTATGTTAAAATGGTGAATCTTTTACTCAATAGATATCCTGAAATCTGAAGGCAAGATCATTTTAATATTACATTTGTTTAATGAAATTCAAATCAAGAGTTAACATATATTGAGCTAAGTTTAACGACATCTGACATATTTAACGAACATATATGCATCTTTTTAAAACGAGCTACTTAATGGTACGTTCACACCAACGGCGCTTTGATGGCGCTTTAAAGCGGCTTGTAAAGCGGCACCAAAGCGTAACAAAGCTTAATTAAAGCGTCGGGGTCGTAATAGGTCGTAGAAAAGCTCGGGAGTAAAGCGGGATATTCGGCAAGAGCGCTAAAAAATTTAAACTGTTTAAGCGTTCGCACCAACGGCGCTTTGATGGCGCTTTAAAGCGGATTGTAAAGCGGCACAAAAGCGTAACAAAGCTTGATTAAAGCGTCGGGATCGTAATAGGTCGTAGAAAAGTTCGGAGTAAAGCGGGATATTCGGCAAGAGCGCCAAAAAATGTTAAACTGTTTAAAAATTTTGGGCGCTCTGTTACGAATTGATTGAAGCGCCGAGAGCGTATCAAAGCTTAACAAACCGTAACAAAGCTCAACAAAGCTTGACTCCAAGCGTAGGAAAGCTTAACACAGCTTGGTTCAAAGCGGGGACCCCAGTCTATTCACGGTCTGTTACCACTTGACTTGCTTCGTTAAGATGTCTCAAGATTTGCTACGATCTGGCATGAAGATCTGACACGAGGTCAGACGCTTTCATCAATATCTGACACTCTTTGTTACACTTTCCTGAGGGACTCTCAAGCTTTCCAACGAATTGAGACGCTTTAATCAAGGATTGAAACGCTTTGCTAGGCTTTGTTACGCTTGAAAGTTTTCACACGCTATATCACGCCGTGCGACAAACGTCATGTCTTCTTCAGATAGGTCATGCTCTGGTCCATCTGGAATTTCTGGATCTCGTTGTTCTGCCATCGTGTTCTCGAGTCAAAGATGGAATGGTTTTATGGATCTACTGCATCTTTATATAGTCATTGGACAAAAGCGGCATGGAATCGGCGATCTCGACATTTTCCAATGCGTGACAGAGCTTAACAGAGCGTAACAATGCACAACAGAGTTTTGCAATCGTATCAGAGCCTGATTTAAAGCGTCATAATCGCATCAAAGCGTAATAATGCTTATCAAAGCTTTTCAAAGCGTGATTTCAAGCGTAACAAAGCCTGATC
This sequence comes from Owenia fusiformis, assembly GCA_903813345.2. Classification (NCBI taxonomy): domain Eukaryota; kingdom Metazoa; phylum Annelida; class Polychaeta; order Sabellida; family Oweniidae; genus Owenia; species Owenia fusiformis. Next base: position 39,318,794 of record CAIIXF020000006.1, on the reverse strand, counting down.
AAAGCGTGAGGAACCTTTTAGAGCTATGTTAAGCTTTCCTACGCTTTGGATCAAGTTTTTCTGAGCTTTGTTACGGTTTGTTAAGCTTTGATACGCTCTCGGCGCTTAATCGATTCGTAAGAGAGCGCCAAAAATTTTTAAGAGTTTAAATTTTTTTGGCGCTCTTGCCGAATATCCCGTTTTACTCTGAGCTTTTCTACGACCTATTACGACCCCGACGCTTAATCAAACTTTGTTACGCTTTGGTGCCGCTTTACAAGCCGCTTTAAAGCGCCATCAAAGCGCCGTTGGTATGAAGAAAAATGACAAAAATGACGGCGCTTTGCTCGCCGATTTAAAGCGTGGCATTCGCCGTTGGTGTGAACGTACCTTTAGGGAGATAGACTTAAGAGTTCACACAAACTTCACATCCTGCTTCATCAAGCTTCGGACCTAGCCTCACCTCGGGATAGAACGTAGTGATTGGGCGTGGGAACCGACGATGCAAAGTTCACACAACTGAGATTATGATTTTTCTAAAAACTCCAAATTAAAAGATTTTATTTGGTATATAATTTTATAATAGAGGAGTGTTCATTCATAATGACCTTACATTTAGTTACTGAATTGAATGAAATATTTATTTAATCATGGCGTACAATAAAGTCTTTATGGCTATGTGAATACTCTTTGACGATAGAAGTGGCAGTTGATAATTAGTTTTGTAAAAATGAAACAAAGGCTGAAATTCTAAACTGAACAAATTGAAATAACCAGATAACACGATATCTATTGTACTCCGTAGGCTCTAAAATTAAACCTCTTTCAAATTAGAATGCCTTACAACAAAAGACACCTACTATATAGTGCTGAAAATACAGGTACCCATTTGTTCTTTTTTAATTGAATTGAGAATATAAAATTCAAAATTCAAATTCAAGTCCAAGTACAGGTGACCCCAAGAACGTCACCCCTTAATTTGGGAATAACTATACAGGGTGTTCCAAAAGTAACAGGACTGGTCCTGGCATTTTGTTAAATATGCACCAATCGTCTTTAAAATTTTACATAATGTACTTTCATGTATCGTTACTAAGATTGCAAATTTTCGACAAAAAATATCTAACTCAGGTAGAGTTATGGTTGCTATGGTAACATGACATCACAATACCCGGGGCAACATTCCACACAGAAAGTTACATTAAGACAGAAAGATACATTAACCATTTTGTACATCCCATATCAAAGTTAAAATGCAAAAACTGGTGGGCATTACATTTGTTTTACATAATTTGATATTCCTATGTATCCTATGTACTTTGAAAAATAGGCTCCTCTTTGGTCAGTAGAAGAGTAGCACTCTTTTTCCATGACTCAAACGCATGAGTGAACCCATTTGAGGACATGTCACGCATGGTCGATTGAACAACTTGGAGAAGCTCAATCTCATTTTTAAAGATCTTACAGCACTGATTAGCATTCCCTTCTCCATGTAAGTAAAAATTGGATGTTGCATGATCAGAAGAGTATGGTGCATGGTTTTAGAACTCAAGACCTAGCTCCTCTACAGCTACATGGTCTTTAATGGTGACCTGCGGGCAGGCGCTTTATCAAGGTGGATGACTGGCTTCAAATTGGGTCTTTTCAAAAAATCAACCATGAATTGTTCAGACTGTAATTCATAGTGATATTCCAAGAAATTGAATAAATATTATTATTATGAAATTATACTTGAATTTGAGTTTTATAGCAACACCTTTACAACAAAGACACTAATAAAATAAACAAGAAATGTTGTATTATAATAGGTGAATAAGATACTTTCTTTAGTAATACAAAAATGTTAGATATCACATTTTCAGAAAAAAGTTGCCCCGGGTATTGTGATGTCATGTTCCTATAGTAACCATGACTCTACCCGCATTTCATCATTTTTTCTGAAACTATACAATTTTAGTTGCAATACTTCAAAGTACAATTTGTGAAAATTTGAAGACACTCGGTGCAAAATTGACAAAATGCCAGCACCAGTCCTGTTACTTTTGGAACACCCTGTATCTCCGTTTTAAAGGACTTTTCATGATTTTTTGTGTAGATAGAGAGTTAAATGCATAAATCATTGGAATTTACCTAATAAGCAGTCAGTGCATCATATTTGACGAGATTGTTGAATTGTTTAAAGGGTAGATTTTACATTCTATTGATAATGTGTATGAAAGCAATCCAGAAATGGCTCAAATAATGGCTAAGACAGAAATCTCAATTTTAGAAAATTGCATTTTCAACATTTTTGTACAATATCACTAAACCATACCTGGATGGAAAATGTGATCATTTTCAAACTTGGAATTTAAACAGTTTTTTAATACATGTGTGCTTTTCAAACTAACTCATTTCAAAAAGTTTCTATTATTTGATATTTGCTCTTGGGGACTAATCAGCTCCTGGTAAGATTTTTTGTTTGAAATAAAACAAAACGAAGGCGCAAAGATTTGAAAGAAAATGTGTTTCATCAGTAGTAAGGCAATAAGTAGTTGTTTTTATGTTAAAATAAACAGATAAAAATAACAAATTTTATGTTAAATTGATTGAACAAATTTATTTATAATTATGGGAAAAATTTTCAGTTGCTTGAAAAAGATTTAGAGTAAATCGAAATATTGCAAAAGTAAATCAATTTGTTAGTATTAAGACATTTGGTTTATTTCACCGGATATGAAGCAGCTTTTTAGTTGTGCGAAATTATTGTTATTTCTTTACATAATGCCATGATGATCCGGGTTCTTCTCAAAATTAGACAATCCCAACCCTTGGCTTAGGTTGCCAGACTTTTGGAGAGAATTGTACAACTTTATTATGTTTTTATTTTCATATAAATTGAATTTAATGTTTCTGGTTTTCCAAAAATATTTTTTTGAGAAACCCTGACCGGGGGTTCGTCCGAACCCACCGAGCCCCCGGTCCCTACGGCTATGTGTTTGTGTAATATTAAGTATCTTGGTGTTGCTTGTGGTGATCTGCCACATCTTCGCTTGCCTTTAATATGTACTTGAATATATTTCATAAGAACCTTTAAAAATCGATCTGCTAATACGGAATAATAATCTAATGGGCAAAAGGTATAACCAGAATAGTGGAACCGATTCTATAAAAATCTTAAAAGATACTTCTGCATGGTGGAATGCGCATCAGTTTCTTTACGAAAACTAAGACTTTACTTTATCGTCTAGCTTATAAACACATTTTATTTTGCTCGTACAGTACTAGGTTTTTATTTTATTAAGCAAAATGTAACGGTTAAAAATAGAAAATGGAATTTCATTGCTTCACAAAAAACGTTGTAGAAACGAACGTTTGATAATACATTTACAATATTTCAGGATGACAAAATCCACCTCATTCTAAAAAATGTGTCTAAATTCCATGATGATCACTTACAGAATAAAAAAAGTTAGAAACTTCTAAAAAGCTCTCCGTATTAATCCTTCTCCTTTACATTTCTCAGAAGTACTCGAAGGCAAAAACCAATTTCACAAACTGGCTTCTTACGTACTACAGAAGCCGGCTTCTGGAGTCACCAAGAAGCCGGCTTTTAAAAGCCGGCTTCTGAAGGACAACAGAAGCCGGCTTCTGGAGTCACCAAGAAGCCGGCTTTTACAAACTGGCTTCTTACGTACTACAGAAGCCGGCTTCTACAGTCAACAAGAAGCCGGCTTTTAAAAACCGGCTTCTGAAGGACAACAGAAGCCGGCTTCTGGAGTCACCAAGAAGCCGGCTTTTAAAACTGGCTTCTTACTTACTGACGTACTGCAGAAGATGGCTTTTGAATATAGTTTATATTGTCATATTTTTGCAAAACTATACGGGTAAATTGAATTCTAAGCATGGATATCGATGAATTTGATCACGTTCATCAATTCCAAAAATATTATGCATTGTATTTCTGTTTAATAAAAACGCACCGCTCATTTTTCAAAACTGGCTCTCAAGTTGGAGCCAGTTTTGAAAAATGAGTGGTGCGTTTTTATTAAACGGAAATGCAATGCATAGTCTGTTCTGATTTAGTGAACGTGATCTAATTCATCGATATTTTTACTTAGAAATGAATTTTCTCTCATAGTTTTTGCTTGAAATGACTTTTTCCAAAAAATCTTGAAATAAGTTACAATTTAACGTATTTTTCAGTTTTTTCTCATTTTCAGGCCAGTTATACGAGAATAAGATGCATAATTCACATAAAAATAATCGTGAGACAGTATCCCGTGATTCCCAGTTGCTAGATTGCCCCTACATAGCTTGTGTAAGATGGAGCGAGCTGATTTGTAAACTGGCTCCAAGTTGGAGCCAGTTTTGAAAAATGAGCGGTGCGTTTTTATTTAACGGAAATGCAATGCATAATCTGTTCTGATTTTGTGAACGTGATCTAATTCATCGATATTTTTACTTAGAAATGAATTTTCCCTCATAGTTTTGGCTTGAAATGACTTTTTGCAAAAAATCTTGAAATAAGTTACAATTTAACGTATTTTTCAGTTTTTCTCATTTTCAGGCCAATTATACGAGAATAAGATGCATAATTCACATAAAAATAATCATGAGACAGTATCCCGTGATTCCCAGTTGCTAGATTGCCCCTACATAGCTTGTGTAAGATGGAGCGAGCTGATTTGTGAACTGGCTCCAAGTTGGAGCCAGTTTTGAAAAATGAGCGGTGCGTTTTTATTAAACGGAAATGCAATGCATAATCTGTTCTGATTTAGTGAACGTGATCTAATTCGATATTTTTACTTAGAAATAAATTTTCTCTCATAGTTTTGGCTTGAAATGACTTTTTGCAAAAATCTTGAAATAAGTTACAATTTTACGTAGTTTTTTTCTCATTTCATGCAAATTATACGAGAATAAGATGCATAATGCACATAGAAATGATCGTGAGACAGTATCCCGTCATTCCCAGTTGCTAGATTGTCCCTTCATAGCTTGTTTAAGATGGAGCGAGCTGATTTGTAAACTGGCTCCAAGTTGGAGCCAGTTTTGTAAAATGAGCGGTGCGTTTTTATTAAACGGAAATGCAATGCATAATCTGTTCTGATTTGGTGAACATGATCTAATTCATCGATATTTTTACTTAGAATTGATTTTTCTCATAGTTTTGGCTTGAAATGACTTTTTGCAAAAAATCTTTAAATATATTACAATTTTATGTATTTTTCAGTTTTTTCTCATTTTCATGCAAACTATACGAGAATAACATGCATAATGCACATAAAAATAATCGTGAGATAGTATTTCGTGATTCCCAGTTACCAGATTGTACCTACATAGCATTTGTCATATGGGGCGAGCTGATTTGCAAACTGTTGGAGTCATTTCAAGCCAAGTTGGAGCCAGTTTTGTAAAATGAGCGATGCGTTTTTATCAAACAGAAATGCAATGCATAATCTACTCTAATTTAACGAACATGAATTAATTCATCGATATTTTTACTTAGAATTAAATTTCCCCCATAGTTTTGGTTTGAAATTACTTTTTGCAAAAAATCTTGCAATATGTTACAATTTTACTTATTTTCATTTTTTTCTCATTTCCATGCTAATTATACGAGAATAAGATGCATAATGCACAACAAAATGATTGAGAGAGAGAATCTGGCTTTTAAAACTGGCTTCTTGGTAACTGTAGAAGCCGGCTTCTGTAAGTCATTCGAAGCCGGTTTTAAAAGCCGGCTTCTTGGTGACACCAAAAGCCGGCTTCTGATGTACTGTAGAAGCCGGCTTTAAAAGCCGGCTTTGAAAGCCGGCTTTGTATATTTGCCTTCGACTCTTTCTCACATTTCTTCGGAGCAGGAGAAGTAATATTAGGGAGTTTAAGCTTGCATGTAAAATCGAAACGCCAACCTATGTGTTGTACCTTACCGTAACCGAGCATAATACCATAAACTACATTGATAGTTTGTGAAGTTTGAACTAAAAAATTCACGGTCAAGTCTAGGATATTGTTACAGATTTACATATAAAAATATCTAGAAACTAGATCAGATCTGAAACGATGAAAACATCAGTTTGCTCAAATGTCATCACCCTCGTGTTGTACCTACAGTGCGCGTTCAACGGCCACGCTTAATTTGGTACACACCCTGTGATAATAGGACCCGGTCCATTCACTTTCAAAATTAAACTAATTGAAAGACTTAACAAATATAATTAAACAAGGCGAAATGAATATATTACACTAAAATACCTCATGTGTATATAAAAGGGTGAAAATGAATAAATATTCTGCTTTTCAACATTTCTTATAATGTGTGATGTTATAAAGTAGGCCATGTCAAACTAAAAGGGGTACTCTTGGAATGAAAAACGGAGTCTAATATAAATGTATCATCCAAAGCAGATGTGTATTGGAGGATTCATGATTATTAGACACCCTTTTCTGGAAAAACCATATTAAATGAAGCCACAAACTTTGTCCTATAGTGAGGGCATCAGAGAAAAACTGTACATGTAAAATTGTATGAACGTATCTTGACCATTTCTTAAGTTATCGCTTTTGACATAGGGGTTGTTCAAAATAATTTGCGGCTAATAATTTCAAACGATAACGTTGACTCTATTCATATTTTTATTTTTACAATTCAATACTAATATCCAAGGAAACACGTTTATTGTTTGTTTGACACACACAAATGTGATAAATAATATCTTTTTTGAAATTAAACCAGACTTATTGAACGATTAATGAAATTTTTTATTCCTTTGAAAATTGTTCAGGTTACGAAATGCCAATGTAGTTCCAATGATGCCGCCTACGAATTTATAAAATATAATGTGTTTCCTCTACAATTCAAGAAAAAAACAACGTCATATGAATATTTTAATTTTCGAATTTTGTATTTTTTGAAATATCAATTATCGTAAATTGGCCCAGATACGTTTTCGAGATGCATTTAGGCCTTTCACTAGCTTTGTTTAATATATACACGAGATATCATCTGCATTTAACCAAGTAATACATCATAATTAATTAAAATGAATATACCCTCACAACTTGACATTATGATCATGCAATTTGACCTCGTTTTAATCATGGTTTTCCGTATCCATTAGGACCTCACAGCACATAACTTGCAATAGTTAAATATTAGAAATAATTATGTTATCTGCATCTAGTCCTCACATAATCAATTATCTTTCTGATAAAGAAAACTAGATTGAAAACACATGGATACGTGATTGTGTTATATGAAGTCAAAGAGCACTGTCAATAGAATAAAAATGCATCTATGCGTATAGTGCGTAGTATTGAATATCTCAGTCCCAGAACGATCAATTAAAGGAGCAGGGAAAGTATCGCAACAGACTTTTGATAATTTTGACAGTTGATAATTTTTTTGTGAGTAGTTTCTGGTTTCAAATAGTTTAAAGAAGATTAAATAAACAAACGGCATGTGACGATGTGTAGTGCTTTTATATATTAATGTTTTCACCACGTTCAAACTTTCATTGTAATATCCTTTATATGCGTTTCAATTGTTCGGAATTTCTCAGTCCAAGAACTTTGACATGTAAGTCAATGTCACCCTATCTCTTCACCGTCTTTTAAGTGCTACAGCTCCGGGTTATTTTAGTCCATCACTCCCTCATCCGGATCTTCTACAAGATTGATGTTGTTTTTGGTCATCCATAATGATATGTCCAGCACTCAGCTCATAAGCAGTAAAAGGAGGAAGCAGAGTGTCATCATCAGGACCAGTTGGTATAATTTTTATTGATGATCTTTACAGGTAATAGTCTCAGCCTTTTGCCTTTATAAGGTTTCTAGATTCAGTTTTGAAACACGGTGTCAAAGGTTTGACAGTTGAAAGTTAAGAATATGAAGGAATGGGACACATTTATTCATCATCGTCATCATGTATTATGTATATTCATGTATGTTAATTCTAATTCATTTTTTTTAAATTTTTTTCATCCTAAAAGTCAAGTAAGGGTCCATAGCATCGATTTCCGTTATCACTAGGCTATGGTTGCAGAAATAATCAATGAAAGTATCAACAAACTCTTTCTCTGAGATTTGACCGTCGTGGTTTGTATCTATGTAATCAAACTGCAATCTTGCTAGGCTTGGATCAAAATTATGAGCTTTCCAGAAGATTAAGTACTCATCAAAGCTGATGGTCCCATCAGAGTTGAAATCCAGAACCTGTAAAATGAATTATTCATATCGGAGAAATACATTAACTTTCAAGTTTATATGAAATTAAAGGAATATCATGAGTTCATATATATGGAATATAAAGTCTTGTCAAAGTAAGTCACAGTTATTTATTTCTTTTTAGATTAGTGATAGCACTATACAGTGCCCATGTACCCCGCAAATAGCATATGTTAGTTTCTGATGAAAAAGCCACCGTGGGATCAATCTGATATTGCCCTGGACTTTTTAAGAATTAGAAATAAGTTTTGGTATATTCCGTATAATATGTTATAAATAAGACTGGGTGATGAATATTTAACTCATGCTCATGTAGCTCTTGAGTTTATGGAATACAGTTTAACTGGAAGAGGTTTTGCCAAAATATTATCCTGCCCATCAGCATTTTTTGATCATGAAATATTGGCCAAGCATATTTTACTTGTTCTACACATGATTTTCCGTTGTGAAAGGCAGGAGCTGTTTTTTGAGTTTCAGCTATAGCATTTCTCCAGAATTCATACACGTTGTCAGCTGCTCTGCCCTGCAAACAACCTGGAAAGAATTGGTGAGAATGGAACAAGCTTTCTTTAATTAAACTCAAACACTTTCAAACCGATATTGACTGACATTTTAGCCAATGAAATTACCCTCCAAATACCTATATTGGGTGAAAGTAAGTCATTGTAGCTAATGAAGTTCTTGCTAAGTCGGAATGACACATAACATGTCGCTTAATTTGAGCATATTACCTAGCTTAACAATATTGTCAGCTATTTTCATTGAATCCCCATGACCAAAGCAGCCATCTTTGTCAAGATCCAAAGCAAAGAATGCAGTGACTGCCTTTCTTACCCATATTCTGGGGAGATCACATAGCCATACCTTTTGTAATATGAAAAGAAACAACAAATATAAGAAAGATTTTAATAGTTTCTTTAGTAACTAGAGACCCCTCAAAGAGGACCCCTTAAGTCGGGCCCTAAAGATGCTTTGAGAGCATGCCGTCAAGGAAAAAATAGTTCTTCAATAAATCAAATGACGAAGATTGTACCGGTGTGAAAGTTTATACGGTCTCCTATTTTGAAAGTCCGATAGACTCTAACTCCTGGGTTTACAAGTCCTGGACTTTAAAATCTAGAATCTATATTCCCTCGGACTTCTAAACCTTAGTAATGAACGTCTTGGTTATGGGATTTATTGTCTCTTGTGGACTTGTAAACCTAGATTTAATTATCCATAATATTTCAACCGGACTATCACACCTAAGATTTATAGTCTGGATATACTACAGTTATCTTTAGGCCTGCGTCGCAAAAACAAATAAACAAACAAACAAACAAACAAATTACTAGTATGTCACATTACACTTTTATTTGCGAATTGTTACGTCAGTTTCGTTTTTCGACGTCAGACGTACAGTATGCACTCTTACAATTATATACTAATAATTATCACATCATTATTCCAGAGTTATTGGTGAAACTGTTTTAAGTTACAGCCATTTACGGATTTTTTAAAAATTTGTCCTTTTTTATTTTTAATCTTGTAGATCCCTGCCGTCTCCACCCCTGCAATTTCACATTTCTTAAGATACTCAAGGACATATTTGGTCATATTGGGCCACCAATACCTTTTGCGTAGTTTATCCATGGTCTTGTCCCGACCGAAGTGTCCCCCTGAAAATAGCATCATTTATGTTAATTCTGTTTAAAATTGCATTTAATAAAATTGAAGTCCACAAAGCTTAATGCATGCGATTCAAGGTGATAGTTTCGATGTCATTAACAGGAATATATTTACCAATAAGGAGTAATAAAATCGCTTAATTTTTTTATAAATTTATATGCATCCTGACATAGCATGTAAATATTATCATAGATTGTGAAAATGATAATCTTTCATTAAATATGTGTAATTAGAGGTGAATATTCAGAAATATATTCATGTTATTCTACCTTAATTACAATATGTATACATTAAATTACAATGTTTTCGAATCAATGTACATTTCAAATATCCCCTTTTATATTGCATTATTAGTTAATTGCAATATTAGTTTATGGCATTATTTATTGCTAACCTATGCTTGAAGAATGGCACTCAACTATTGCTGCCTCTCTATGTTCTTCACTCTCAAGAACTTTGGTCCAATGTAACTCATCAGATTTAGTACAAACTTTGTGCATGAGCACCCCCCTTTCAATCTGAAAATAGCATAATGGAATACAAAAATATTAGCTACTGAATCTGAACGGTGTTTGGGTCTGAAACTACCATAATGTGAATGGCCCTGGAGTTTGAGACAACCGAAATGCGGATGGTGCAGCTATAGACCCAAACTCCATTAATGTGTGGATGTGCCATAATGTGGATGGTGCTATCACAGTTATAATTACCCTTTGATAACTTTTCAATCTCTAATATACGTTATGTAAACTACGATGTAATAATTCTTTTCTCTCCAATAAAACGGAGGAACAACATAACATAACATAACATAACATACGTGAACAAAATACGAAAAGTATGTGATTTAAGGTTGTTCTGTATGATAGAAATTTTTATGCAGACCTCCATAGAGTCACATGTTATTTTTTAAACATCGACCACGCCTTCCCAACATTGTCTACATTTTTGAGTTTTGTACAAAGAGTGCACTAATGTATTTAGAAAAGACTGTAGAGAAGATTTTTTGATAAAATGTATAAAAAAAATTCTCATTGAATTTTCTAGTTTTTATACATTTTATCAAAAAAATCTTCTCGACAGTCTTTTCTAGGTACATTAGTGCACTCTGTGCAAAACTGAAAGATGTGGACAATGTTGAGAAGGCGTGATCGATATTTGAAAAATAACATGTGGATCTATGGAGGAGTGCATCAAAATTTATATTATACAGAGTTACCTTAATAAAAATGTATCCACATTTACAATGATGAATTGGTTATATGTGTAATTTCGGACGATTTAACCTGGGGCAAAAAGTCCAGGACATAAAAAATGATATTGACAAGGTCCACGTGGTTGTTTTTGGACGTTGTAATCTGAGGGGAAAGTCCAGGACTACTAAAATGGATATAAACAAGGATAGATTGTCCATTGTGTATGTTTTCGGACGTCGTAACCCGAGGGAAAAGTCTCGAGGACTACATTTGTGAACATATTTCAGGAGGAAGTGTCCTCATTGTGGCGTCGGACGTTATTATCTGGGTACGATTGACTTTATAATGTGAATAAATTAACATTACCTTGAAATTTGTTGTCGAAGCTCTTCTTATAGCCCTCTTTCCATTCACTGTTGTACCTGGTGGATACGATTTTTTGCCTGACATATTGATAAATAACATTTATGTCCAGTTGTGTTTTCATCTTGGCATCCACTTTTCAAAGGAATAACATATACCACGTGCAACAATTTATACCCAGGTTGGCCACGCTTAACTAAACATCTGAGTTTTTTAAATATGACATTTTCTTTAAAAAAAGGGGTGTTGGGATACTTAAAAAAGTGTTTAACTCTATTGAGATTAAAAAAAAAAGTTGACTCACATAGGGATCGAACCACTATTCTCTCGGCCCCTGGACCAAGTCGTAATTGATTTTGCCAAGAAAGGTGAGACGAACAGACTCAACTTTTATTTATATATTTATGCATACTCTTTTAATATATATAAAATGACGGTCTCTTTGACCTAGATATAAAAGTCCGGGACAATAAAATTGGGATTAAATGTCCGGGACATTTTATTCTTTCACTGGTGTGGAAGGAATAGAAGTCCATTGGTGATTATAGTCCATGGTCTTATTAATATATAACAGTAGGAATGACAGTCCTATTGAGACCATAAACACTGGGATTGACAATCCATAGGATGTATAAACCCAGGAAGCACGGTCCTACGGACCGTGCTTCCTTGGGACTACTATTACTTTTACACCGGCGCAATGTTATGGCATAATTTTGTATAAAATGTAATCGTGATTTGCAATGATTCATGTTTATTCAAGAAACCAACCTGTTCTGTATTTTTTGCCATATCTGTTTTTCCACTTTGTTAAAATAATGTTTAACTATTACAGGAATGGTAAATAATGCAGTGTTGATTGTGTATGTATAGTGTGCTATTAACAATTCTGTATGCCATGGTTGCTGCTTTAGTATACTAAAAAAAAACAAATTTTAGAAACAAATGCAACTTGACAAAATGAATGGATGAGATGAACTGCACCAACAAAATTACAATAAAGTTAATATTAAGGTTTTCAATATCAGGGTACTTTTTATTTTGATACTCAGCCAAGGGTTGAGCAAACATTGATAAAAATGACACTATTTGTCCATATATTTCACTTCATAGACGTTTGCTGGTGTACATGCGTCTACTACAGGGTCTGTCAACTCTGTTCTGAGCTACTGCACCGAGACTGTCAGCCACTCACTTTTACTCAAGATCTTCTTGAAGATTCTCTCGGGACAGAAAATCTGGATGTTGTGCTTTTTAAAGTCAGCTTTCATGATATGCTCTGCACTATGAACACACACCGGTAGGAAACTATACACAGTGGGTGTTTTCAACGAATTGCAATAGGTGAAACAGTTTTCATAAGTCTTTATAACAAAAGTATATGCCTAAACTACATAGGTAGCGCTACTAAAAATAAATTATTTCTTTCCACTTTAGGCACCATCACCCTTCGTCACGGAGAGACCAGGTCATGTCTACCAAACAATTATCAAATTTTATACGACAATTTCGCAAGAAAACGGCCTCAGCTGCATGATGCTGCCTGTATGTCCTTGTGTGTCATGTGTATAGTTGACTTATCTAGCCAATGAATGCAGGGTTTCAAAACACTATGGTTGGCGAATCCACCCAATAAATGCATGAGTACGATAACGACGGCTTTGGACGAGGTTACTTGCGTTCTTTTTATGATGCAAAGTGACAAAGCATACTAATAAGCAAAAATATAAGAATTTTCGTCTTAAAAGGTTTTTATTTTTTGCTGCAGAGTTGACAGATCTGACACATCTTCAAACTTTCATAATTTTTTCATATATTCAAATAATATTGCAAGATTTATAAAAGTTAAAACCCTTTTTCCCGGGGATGATCCGCTGAACTTTTAAATCGTTCAGTTAGAAAGATATTGGACACCCAGTAAGTCAATTATCAACGTCAAATTGAATTGAAAATTGAATAGACACCCATTAAGTCGAAAGGTTTTAAAATATTCGACAATATACAATGCGGAGTGAACATATTAAAACTTAAAAAAAAAATTTAAGCCCTTAAAAATGTCAATGCTACCAGGGGGAATCGGACCTACAGGCCTTACTATTTATATATATATGTTTTGAATAATTTGATATGTGCATATTTCTTAGTTTTTCAAAGAAATCTACAATTATTTCGTTATTTCGGTTTTATCTTTGCATCGTAATTTCAATCGCCGCCTTCATTTTTCAAACGAGTTACCTTAAATATCAGAACGTCATGCTATGCTCATACTTGTAGAAATGAATGCGACTGTCATTCACCATTTATTAAGCAGTAACAAATAATTTGCTGCATTGGTGACAAAATGTTTCTAATTTCCTGTTGAATGTCGAGTCTAGCATCATACGAATGTAATTTTAGGCAATCTGTCTGCATGGGGTGTGGTTTTAACCATAGACTTTCAACTAGTAAATGAAAGCCCATGTTTTAACATAACAAAAAGAATTGAACAAGAGGCTATTTCATCTTCGATTCATGAAGAATCATTTTTAGTCCGTCTCTCTACGGAAAACATTGATTGATTAAGCTAAAAATAAACTTTCAAATGTTTCAAATTGGATACGATTTATAGTATGGGAGCAAAGGTAATTCCGTGTCCTTTTTAGAGGCGAGCTAAGCGACATACATTTTTATGAACTATATGTGATACTTACCAAGAAAAATGATGTTGGCAATTCTGAATCCGCGACGGCGTTGCTATGGTAACCAAGTGAATAAGCCACGCCCACTTTTAGGGGCTCTTTTCAGTGTTTGGCCCCTATCTCCTTCATTATTGCTCAGATTTCGATGAAATTCACACCAAATGGAAGGTAATAGACAATGCAATCAAAATATATTAAGTTTGCAATTCTGAATCCGCGGCAGCGTTACTATGGTAACAAAGTAAATATGCCACACCCACTTTTAGGGGCTCTTTTCAGTGTTTGGCCCATATCTTCATCATTATTGCTCAGATTTCGATAAAATTTGCACCAAATGAAAGGTAATAGATGAAGCAATCATACAGTTCATAAAATATGCAAATAGGGTAATTTGCATCTTAATCATGACGTCATAACTGTTTGTTTTTGTGTATTTTATTTATTTTAATTATGATGTATAAATCTGTGAAATAATTATTTTCAAAATGGTCAGTAATGCTTTTAAATTGTTAACTAGTTTATTTCTTTTAGTTGAGTTTATTACATTCATACATGTATGGTCATAAAAATTGAATAATTGTAATCAAAGTGTCCAATTCACGCTGTTGCTATGGTAACAGCAAGTAGCAAAACGATCTGCTGTAAACAAGAGAATTCTTTAGGAAATGTTACATTTTGACCATTTGACTGACATGTATTCTTTTTAAAATTTGTTGACAGAAAATAGCCTAATAATAACTATAGAAAATTATTTACTTTGGATTGTGTTATATTATGATGTCATATGGGCAATAATCAGGGGCGCAACAAGCTCTGGGTCAAGGGAGGGGGTGGTTTGACACAATTTTTTTTAAAGATTTTGTTTAATTTTACAAAAATTGATGCAACTTCCTTCAAAACTGAGCTAGAAGCTTCGATTCAAATGCATTTTAAAACTCTTCTTCTATCTAATGGTTCTATTTTTATTGGTTACAGGGCATTTGCACTTAGATATTCATACTTGTAAAGAAATGGAAAGAATCCATCATAGTTTTCAGCTTTGACCTCATTTTATGGTGAATGTCAAAGGACAAGGTACCAATTTGAAATCATTTTGAGCAATTCTACCTTATTTCAAGAAAATAATCACAAAGGCAGCTGTGATACCTTAACGAGTATGCCAGTCAGTTAATCTACATAATCCATGTATTTTCTGATTCACCTGGCATATTCACCTGGTTACCATAGCAACATCATATTGGATTAACATAACCCCCCACCAAACCAAAAAGATTAGACAGAAGAAGAGCTTTAACCCATTAGTGTCTATGTCCCAAATATGGCACATTTTTTAGTATATTGGATGATGTCAGCACTGTGTCATTAGTACTTTATATTTCTTAGAAAAGAAGATACTAGAATAGTAGATTCCTCTGCAAGGTCAAGGTCATTTTGTTTTTTGCAGACATCTTTTGATTTTTTTCACAGGAAAGGGCCCAATGTCCCTTAAATTGATATATCAGTCCATAGGTCATAGGGGGCCACTGTCATGCTATTGAGGGCCACTTGCATGTTTTGGGTGCCATCAGGTCGTTAATGTCTTTTGGGACCACAGGGGTCTTTTAGGATGCATTTGGGGGCCACGGGGGTCCACTGGGATACGTTTGGGGCTTGGGGGCCACGGGGTTGCTTTTTGGGGTCACAGGGGGCCACTAGGGTGCTTTTGATGGCCATGAGGAGCCAATTGCATGCTTTTGGCGGCCTTAGGGGGGCACTAGGATGGTTTTGGGGGCACCTGGGGGCCAATAGGATGCTTTCGGGGGCCACTAAGATGCTTTGAGGGGCATAATGGGGCCCCTTTGGTGCTTTTTGGGCCACTGGGTGTCACTAGTATGCTTTTTGGGGGCCAATTAGGGACAAATGGGAAGCTTTTGGGGCCACTTAAATGATTTTGGGGCCACTTAAATGATTTTGGGGTCCACATGGGGCCATTGCAGTGCTTTTGGAGGCCACCTAGGGCCACTGATATGCTTTTTGGGGTCACATGAGGCCAATGGGATGCTTTCGAGGGCCACTAGGATGCTTTTAGGGGGTATAATGGGGCTACTTGGATGCTTTTTGGGCCACTGGGTGTCACTAGTATGCTTTTTTGGGGCCACCTGGGCGGCAAATGGGAACCTTTTTGGGCCACTGGGGGCCACTAGAATGATTTTGGGGCCCATTGAAGTGCTTTTAGAGGCCACTGAGATGCTTTTTGGGACCACAGGGGGCCAATGGGATGCTTTCGGGGGCCAATGGGATGCTTTCGGGGGCCACTAGGATGCTTATAGGGGGCATAGTGGGGTCACTTGGATGCTTTTTTGGGCCACTGGGTGTCACTAGTATGCTTTTTGGGGGCCACTGGCGGGGCAATGGGAAGCTTTTTGGGCCACTGGGGGCAACTAGAATGATTTTGGGATCCACATGGGGCTTTTAGAGGCCATTGAGATGCTTTCTGAGGCCACAGGGGTCAATAGGATGATTTCGGGGGCCACTAGGATGCTCTTAGGGGGCATAATGGGGCCACTTGGATGCTTTTTGGGCCTCTGGGTGTCACAAGTATGCTTTTTGGGGGTCACTGGGGGGCAACTGGGAAGCTTTTGGAGCCTCAAGAATGATCTTTGGGCCATTGGAGTGCTTTTAGAGGCCACTTGGGACCACTGAGATGCTTTTTGGGGCCACAGGGGGCCACTTGGTTGATGTCATGGGTCACAGAGTGGGGCCACTATGATGCTTTTGGGGGGCATCTGGGGGCTATTGGGGTGCTTTTTGGGCATCTGGGGGCCACTAGGATGATGCTTAGGGAGGCCACAGGGGCTACTAAAATGCTTTTGGGGGCCACTTTGGGGCACTGGGATGCTTTTTCGGATCATATGGGGCCACTGCCGTTCTTTTGAATGTCACAATTGCCTATTTAGTATTGAATTATAACAAACAAAGTATAAGTTAATGACAGCGTAAAATTACAGGTTTGTTAAAGTAATGATATTATAAATAGGATTTACAACCACGAAATCATAACCTCTTAACCCAAAATGTTATCATGGGCACTTGTGTCTATGTCCCATATTTGGGATGCCTCTAGAACAAAAACTAATTTTTTCTTAGTTATGCTACCCAGGTTAGAAAAACATAAAAATTATTTAAAAAATACTAATGCATTCAATCTGTTATCATTATTGGGTTAAAATGCTTTTGACTTGAAGCTTCTAGCTCAATTTTGAAGGAAGTTGCATCCATTTTTGTAAAACTCATCTTAAAAACATTTTTGAGTTGCTTATGCCACGACTGGAAGCTGGCTGCACCCCTGATTAATAATTGCCCTTATGACATAATAATATAACACAGTCCAAATTAAATAATAATCTATAGTTATTAGATTATTTTGTCATCAAATTTTAAAAAGAATACATGTCAGTCAACTGGTCAAAATGTAACATGTCCTAAAGAATTCTTGTTTACAGCAGACAGTTTTGCTACATGATGTTACCATAGCAACAGTGTGAATTGAACATTTTTTATTTGAATTAGACATCTTTCATTACAGTTATTCAATTTTTTATGACCATAAATGTATGAAAGAAATAAACTAATAAACTCAACTAAAAGAAATAATCTAGTTGAAAGCATTACTGACCATTTTAAAGACGATAATTTCATAGAGTTATATAGCATGATTAAGATAAAATATGCAAGAACAAACAGTTATGACATCATAATTAAGATGCAAATCACCTTAATTGCATATTTTATAAAATATATGATTGCTTTATCTATTACCTTTCATTTGGTGCAAATTTCATCTAAAGCTGAGCAATAATGACGAAGATATGGGCCAAACACTGAAGAGAGCCCCTAAAAGTGGGTGTGACATATTTACTTTGTTACCATAGTGACGCTGCCGCGGATTCAGAATTGCCAATGTAATATATTTTGATTGCATTACCTATTACCTTCCATTTGGTGTGAATTTCATCGAAATCTCAGCAATAGTGAAGGAGATAGGAGCCAAACACTGAAAAGAGCCCCTAAAAGTGGGCGTGGCTTATTTACTTGGTTACCATAGCAACCCCGTCGCGGATCCAGAATTGCCAACATCATTTTTCTTGGTAAGTATCACGTATAGTTCATAAAAATGTAAGTCGCTTAGCTCGCCTCTAAAAAGGACACGGAACCTCATATTTGGACTTTTGCTCCCTTTAAATAAACATATTGTTAGTACATCAGTGTAAATACTCGCATCTGATTGGTCAATTAGCGGTCAACATTTTTGCCTGTACCTCACTTGTGCATCATGGGATATCATATTATTGACCGCGTATGTTACTGTACTACACTTGTGAATTATGGGAAATATGACGTCACAATGTTTACAGAAAAAACATGGTAGTCGGACATTTTGTACACGTTGATGAAAGTGATATTTTGACTTTTCTACACGACGAGTATATAGTAACAATACAAATAGAAACGCAAAATTAACATTAATTTTCTGGTGAGTACGCAGTTATGTGCCGAAAACAGAGAGTTTAGCTTCCACTGTCTTCAGATTTTCTTAAAAATTATTGCTGGCGTGGTTCATAGAAAAGATTGTGAAATGAAGCCATGATTGATGACTGTATTATTAGTTTCTTCTGACTAACAAAACAATTGTAGACCTCTCCATTCGGTTAACCGTCAAAATCATATACCTCGACTGTAAACCTTGAAACACTGTTGACCTCGACCTTCGGTCTCTGTCAACAGTAGCTTCTCGGTTTACAGTCTCGGTATACAATTTTGCCGGTTGACCTCTGGAGAGGTCAACAATTGTATACTGTACATATATAACAAAGCCAATAATTTCTAAAAAAATACAATAACAAAAATCCTGTCATTTTTCTACATCTAAAATTCCGCTATAACAATTGCGCCACCATTGATGGCGTCCTATGTTTCTTTACTAATATTGTAATATTGACTTGAATCTCCTCACAGTTTATCTCTAGGTTAGTTGTAACTCTGAATTCTGTATTTATCCATAAATATTGAATAAAAGTGAAAAAAGATTTTGTGAGAGTAAACAATAGGTGGTGGCAAGAAGAATTTATTTCCGAGCTCATACTACATGCATATAAATTCTGATTTTGAAAGTTGGACATGGCTATAGCTTGACTCCACTCACCATTTCAAACCTGCTTCCCCTTTTCCATTATTGAACAAAATGGTTAGATTTGAGACACTTTACAGGCCCATAGCCAGAATTTTCCAAGGGGGGGGGGGGTCACTTTCCCCAAAAATCTAGGGGGGGGGGGTTCACCTTGGCAAATTTGGCCAAAAATCACTCAAAAAATAGTCAGAACTGTGATAAACTGCATGATTTAGAAAGAAATCTCGCCCGAACCCCCCCCCCCCCCCCGGCTACGGGCCTGCTTTATAAAAGATGTTTAAACAGCATTCAATTACTCAATAAAATTCATTTCTAAATTCAGCAGCTTTAAGTATGGCATGAAATCAATACAGGGTAGGCCAAACTGTAAACTTTAAAATACATGTAAATTTCATAATTTTCTAGGAAATATACAGGGTGGGCAAATAAAAATTGGAACATTTTTCTAATTTTTTACATCAAACAGAGCTCACACTAACTGATCTTTTATCTCATTTTTGGAAGTTAATAAAAAAAATAATAAAAAGATACAACATTTTGTACAATAAATATATTTATATTATACACTTTTACGTATAGAATTGATTCAAACATTACTGGTACATCACACTCCCCTGTATAAATTTGGTAACCAAAAGTCCCATATGAATAATAGTTCAGACCCATAGCAAAGGGTCGGGAGGGTTGTTTTTTAAAATATTCCAGGGGGTTCAAGAGTTGTACCAATACAAGCAATGATGATGGAGACCCATCTCCACCTTGGAAATATCCCTGGGACTTCTTGTGACATGTGAAATTGTGACATTTTAGAGAGGACTCAAATAGCTAACTAAAAATGAGGCTCTAAAAAGAGAGCATATCTTAGGTTGGGACTTAAGGCAAAAATATAATTAATTCAATATTTACATAATTTTGAGTATTATTTGTGGTCGGTAAGAATTGACAAAAATAGCATTTAATAATTGAGATCAGTATAGTAGTCTGTACATGTATAGACAGTGTCCATGTTACAATAGTATGGTATAATGATAGCACCTAGCTCAATCCAATTCAAAATACGATAAAATATCAGCGAATGAAATCTCTAATTTTCCTCCAAATGTTCATATTCCTCCAGATTCATGTTCTACATGTAGTTTATTTCAACCAATCAGAGGGCTTATTAACTGTTCTTTATAACTCGATAATGAACACGTGTGCAATGTTGAAAGTCTAAATCAGCTGTTTCCATTGTCTAGTAAGCCCCGAGACTAGTCAGTCACTAGAATACTAATACAAATTGATATATGATACCCTGTATCGTGAAATATAACACTTGGTTTGATTGGCTTCAAAAAAATATATAGGTGGGAGATGCCAACTCAAAAACTCAAACATATTCATGTGCTAGGGAGAGGTATAAAGGCTTTCTGGATTGCAACTGGATCAATTTACACTTATCATAATGCATAATTGTATGACAATGCACTATTGTGAAACAATGCACAATTGTATAATAAAAATGCACTATTGTATTACAATGCACCATTGTATGACAATGCACTATTGTGAAACAATGCACAGTTGTATTAAACTGCACTATTGTATGACAATGCACTATTGTATAACAATGCACTACTGTATAACAATGCACTATTGTATAAGAATTCACCATTGTATATCAATGCTCCAAAGGATGCCATTTGTGATCACTGCAAATCCATAAAGAACTATTCTTCAATAAATGATTATTTAATTCTGTAGCTGCATCAATTTATGTGTATCATAATGCACAATTGTATAACAATGCACTATTGTATAACAATGCACAATTGTATAGCAATGCACTATTGTATAGCAATGCACTATTGTATACCAATGCACTATTGTATAATAATGTACCATTGGATGCCATTTGTGATCACTGGATACTGCATACAGAACTATTCTTTGATGATTTTTTCCTAGTGTCCAAATGAGTGGCTCTTCTGCGCATTGCTGAAAAAATAATATACAAGGGTTGTTCAAAAAGTTTTGCACAAATATATCAAATTGTGAGAATAATGGACCAATTTTGTTCATGATTGGTATGAATGTGCCCATGTCTTATTCCCTTACACTGTTGAACGACCCTTGCAAATATTTCAAAACTTTGAACTAGCTACATATATTTAAACTGTGTGCAATGTGTATATTTGTTTTTATTTATTCAACTCCTGACATGATATTCAAATATTATTCATATAATTATATGCAATTCTGAGTCTTTCGGACATTGAGCAGTAGGATATTGTAAAAGACCACTGAATAACCACATATAGACTTAACAAATATAGAAAAATTACAATACATAAGTGGAATAGAAGAAGTGAATACCTTCTACATAGATGTCTCTGTCAAACTGGCCTGCACATAGGGGTATACTGAAAACATACAGATATAGCATTCAAACTGGCCTGCACATAGGGGTATACTGAAAACATACAGATATAGCATTCAAACTGGCCTGCACATAGGGGTATACTGAAAACATACAGATATAGCATTCAAACTGGCCTGCACATAGGGGTATACTGAAAACATAAAGATATAGCATTCAAACTGGCCTGCACATAGGGGTATACTGAAAACATACAGATATAGCATTCAAACTGGCCTGCACATAGGGGTATACTGAAAACATAAAGATATAGCATTCAAACTGGCCTGCACATAGGGGTATACTGAAAACATACAGATATAGCATTCAAACTGGCCTGCACATAGGGGTATACTGAAAACATAAAGATATAGCATTCAAACTGGCCTGCACATAGGGGTATACTGAAAACATACAGATATAGCATTCAAACTGGCCTGCACATAGGGGTATACTGAAAACATAAAGATATAGCATTCAAACTGGCCTGCACATAGGGGTATACTGAAAACATACAGATATAGCATTCAAACTGGCCTGCACATAGAGGTATACTGAAAACATAAAGATATAGCATTCAAACTGGCCTGCACATAGGGGTATACTGAAAACATAAAGATATAGCATTCAAACTGGCCTGCACATAGTGGTATACTGAAAACATAAAGATATAGCATTCAAACTGGCCTGCACATAGGGGTATACTGAAAACATACAGATATAGCATTCAAACTGGCCTGCACATAGGGGTATACTGAAAACATACAGATATAGCATTCAGGCGATTATAAGACCAGAGGAAAGGAAACATACATTGGTACACTATTTGAAGATTGCTTGTTTGAAATAGAATCTTGTGAGAATATATGCAAATCTTAAATTGATTTTGTAAGGGAAACTTTAGCAAACTTTTGAAAAGCTCTCTCGTTTGAATGAATAAATTAGTGAACTATTCCACTTC
The DNA here is from genome assembly GCA_903813345.2 of Owenia fusiformis. Taxonomy (NCBI): domain Eukaryota; kingdom Metazoa; phylum Annelida; class Polychaeta; order Sabellida; family Oweniidae; genus Owenia; species Owenia fusiformis. The sequence goes on along the minus strand of CAIIXF020000006.1, from coordinate 39,296,173 downwards.
CTGGTCATATAAATAAATAAAATAAATAAATACCATACATGCCTTTTTTAGTTATTATTTTAAAAATGAAAATGCTTATACTTAGTTGATTATGAATTATTTCGCATTTGCCTACCTATCAATCCCAGGCTTCAAGGAAACCTCGTAGAGTCCATACACCGGTCTATGGTCAGACACCTTTATACTGTTTGCGGAGTCATAGTGAAGGCAGCTTATCGCATGCTTCTTCTTAGACCTGTACAATATGCGGTCCTAAAATAGCAACAATTATCTTATGAGTTGAATAGTACATAAATGCAAACTATTTTTGCATTGATGGTTCACCTTTACTGAAGTTATGTGTTTTCAAATGTAAAAATTGACGATCGTGAATTCTGTTGTGAAAATTTGAAAAAGCCAACAGTTTTAGTTTGTGCTTTCCATTGTAGAAACGTACTGCATTTACATGTTCCTATATGACTCAACCTAAATCTCCTTAAGTGTTCTTATAGTACTTACTGTATATGAAGGTGTTCTCATTTTGGGTGATGAATCATATTCATCAGTTCCCACATCATACTTATAGGTCGGCTTGAAGTTGATGCGGCCTTCTTGGAAATGTTGAAATATGAGGTCTGAAAAATAAAATTATTCTTGAATAATTCAATATACATATACATATTCAATATACAGTATATGATATCTATCTAATACGAAGGTGAAAAGAAGGATGAAGTATATGACATTAGAGCTACAGCACTCATGCAAAGATCTGGAAACAAGACAAAAGTGGAATAAATTATCCATGATGCATTGAGTCTTCAGGGCTTATATCCTTTACAAACAGTCTTTTGATATGTGTTCTTGTTTATGATGTAATTATGGAATAAATAATGAACAGCCAGTAAATATGGTGAAATTCAGCACGACTTGGACAGAATATCGTACAAAGCACTAACCAAAGGTGAGTGCATTTGTACTGACATTCTGTCCAACAAGTTTGTAGTTATTTACAATTACAATTTCAAAATCAAAAGTTTGTAAATGCGTGGATAAATCTGTGCTCTGTGTTAATAGAAATCTGATAATAGTGCAAGATATTGAAATTCTATGAATTCTACTCAAGCATCAAAGTTTCATTACCATCATTCCTGGCCTTTGTGAGTTCATCCTGGGACAGCAAACTCTCAAAGTTTGGAAACTCATCAGAAGTTATACCATTGACAAGTGCAATCACTGGCTCCTTCTTCAACTGCAATCTAAAATAAGTCAAATATAAAAACATTTTTTAGGAAAAAAGAGTCCCAACTTTCCCTGACTAATATTTACAGCATCAGTTCACTTATTTCATCAGTTCATCTATTGAATTGCTTTTTTAATTTCAATCAGTTCATTAATTAAATGAGTTAATTTATTGCATTACCTTTAATTGCATTTACTAATTTAAATCACCCATAATTGCACCAGTCATCATTACTTTGTATATATACCTAAAGTTCAAGTCACCCATCCAGAAGACATTGTCAAATCTTGCGGTGATATCCTCAGCTCTGGGGGCATTCTTGTTGATGATCACCTTCCTTGGGAGTGTCAATGTGCTACAGATTGTGTTGAAATCCTTAATCCTTTCCTTGACTTTACCATCATGTGCTGTGGAACACATTGAGAGAAAATTCATATGAGATGGTGTTCATAAGATTGCAGTTGTGCAATATGATGTTAATTTTACCCCAGGCCCGTAGCCAGGGGGGGATTCTTTCAAAATCATGCAGTTTTTCACCATTTTGAGTACTTCTCAAGTGATTTTAGCCAAAATCATCAATTGTAAAGCCACCCTGGGAAATTTTTGAAAACTGACCCCCCCCCCCTTGGCAAATCCTGGCTACGGGCTTGAACCCCACCCCCCTCTTTCCCCAATACGAGTACAGTATAATGATATTTGCGTTTTGTAAAATACATTGAAAGAAACATATGCGAGAAAGATGTCCAAATGATGACCAAAATCAGGTTAATTTTGTCAAAGTAACACACTGAAAAGAGATTGTCTTGTTATTCAGCAAATATCCACAGACAAGTAAATGTATGTTACCATTAGATTAATATGAATTTAATTTAATATGAATAAATATTCTATATACCTAATTATTTAGTGAGAGAAAAAATATAGAATGATATTGAGCAGTAATTTTTATTTACCAGTAAAATGTGAAGACACAAACAATAGTGAAGTTCCGAAGAAATTGAATGAGATTGCAACGCCACCTTTAGTTTTAATTCCTGATGGGCCAGCCCGAGTTGAAATTGAATCATCTTCAAAAGCTGAAAAATATAAAAATACAGGGGTCTCATTAGCAGCAGGCAACAGGCGATTTTCACTGGTTGTTTTTACAAAATCGCCTGTTGTTTTAAGGGACTTTTCCATGGTAAATTCATGATTTCCATTAAGTTTCCCTGTTGTTCTCATTTATTTAGCCTGTTGTGAGAAATTCTAGTGAATTCCCTGAAATAGCATTTAATAGAATTGCAGATTTCCTACTAGCCTAATTGAAACAAAAAATCTTCAGTTTTTTGAATATAACATACATTATATTAGGAAGGTTCAACTACCCAAGAGAATGCGTACATGAAGATGTAATATTAAATGACCCCCAGGGATTTCTGTGATGGAAATAACTTTTCCAAAGTTTAGCTTTAGTTTTCAGTTTAAAATAGTTTATTTTTTCAAAGTTTACCCTTTTGAATAGTTTGAGTTTGCATTTTAAAATATTTTCATCTTCATTCTCCACCAAAATGAATATTTTCTGACAATAAATATTATTTTCTGCCTTCATAAGTAGCCGACATTTATTTCATTTTGAAATTTCCATGAAGGGCTCTTATTCTGACATTTGGATCTTATCAGCATCAAAGCTGTAAAATCATCTGCTCAAGTCAGAGGATATTAATTATTACTCTTGGCTCCAGGGTATACATTACATACCTGAACAGAACCACATGAGGTCTCGCCTGATGAATATATTGATGTAGAGGACGCCTAGTTGAGCAGAGTGGATGAGCACGTGAGATGGGCCAATAGTCTCCTGGAGCTTGATGGCCCATTCTTTACTGAAACACAAAGCACATGAAATGCATAGCATTATAAGCACATGGAATGAGACAAGCTCAAGAAGCTTAATGGCCCATTCTTTACTAAAATACAAAGCACATGAAATGCATAGCATTATAAGCACATGGAATGAGACAAACTCAAGAAGCTTAATGGCCCATTCTTTACTAAAATACAAAGCACATGAAATGCATAGCATTATAAGCACATGGAATGAGACAAGCTCAAGAAGCTTAATGGCCCATTCTTTACTAAAATACAAAGCACATGAAATGCATAGCATTATAAGCACATGGAATGAGACAAGCTAAAGAAGCTTAATGGCCCATTCTTTACTAAAATACAAGCACATGAATTGAAATGCATAGCATTATAAGCACATGGAATGAGACAAGCTCAAGAAGGCTTAATGGCACATTCTTTACTAAAATACAAACCACATGAAATGCATAGCATTATAAGCACATGGAATGAGACAGTCTCAAGAAGCTTAATGGCCCATTCTTTACTAAAATACAAAGCACATGAAATACATAGCATTATAAGCACATGGAATGAGACAAGCTCCCGAAGCTTAATGGCCCATTCTTTACTAAAATACAAAGCACATGAAATGCATAGCATTATAAGCACATGGAATGAGACAAGCTCAAGAAGCTTAATGGCCCATTCTTTACTAAAATACAAAGCACATGAAATGCATAGCATTATAAGCACATGGAATGAGACAAGCTCAAGAAGCTTAATGGCCCATTCTTTACTAAAATACAAAGCACATGAAATGCATAGCATTATAAGCACATGGAATGAGACAAGCTAAAGAAGCTTAATTGCTCATTCTTTACTAAAATACAAAGTACATGAAATGCATAGCATTATAAGCACATGGAATGAGACAAGCTCAAGAAGGCTTAATGGCCCATTCTTTACTAAAATACAAAGTACATGAAATGCATAGCATTATAAGCACATGGAATGAGACAGTCTCAAGAAGCTTAATGGCCCATTCTTTACTAAAATACAAAGCACATGAAATACATAGCATTATAAGCACATGGAATGAGACAAGCTCAAGAGCTTAATGGCCCATTCTTTACTAAAATACAAAGCACATGAAATGCATAGCATTATAAGCACATGGAATGAGACAAGCTCAAAAAGCTTAATGGCCCAGTCTTTACTAAAATACAAAGCACATGAAATGCATAGCATTATAAGCACATGGCATGAGACAAGCTCAAGAAGCTTAATGGCCCATTCTTTACTAAAATACAAAGCACATGAAATGTTTGATGGCCCATTCTTTACTGAAACACAAAGCACATGAAATACATAACATCATAAGCACATGGGATGAGACAAGCTCCCGAAACTTAATGGCCCATTCTTTACTAAAATACAAAGCACATGTAATTCATAGCATTATGAGCACATGGGATGAGCCATTTAATAGTCAATTAAAAGTTATAAACATATGAGATGGGGCAATAGTCTTCCAGAACTTAATGGCCCATTGTTTACTGAATACAAAGTGTCTGTAATGAAAATACTCAAAAGAAATTATTAAAATAATGAATAAAATTGAATTTTCAAATACTGTATAGAATTTGCACAAACAATTGTCACCAAATATGAAAAATATTATAAAATAAATGATGAATTGCAAAAATATACATTTTAGTTTTCATATTATTCTTTATTTCCCTTAATGTCCAAATTCATCAATCAATATAAGATTAGAATGAGGGCCACCACATGGGGAGGAATGGGGTGTAAAATTCTGAACTTTTAATTTCCATTACCTAGAAGCCATTTAACATGTGGTAAAAAATCTATTCCTGGGATGAAGTATTTTGTCAAAACCCTACCCCTTGGAATAATTTAGCATGCCAAACTCTCTCTACCTGCATTTTAGGGAGGTCTCACACAAACTTTTAAATAAGTGAATTAGGCAACACACAAATAAAAAAATAACCACATTTTGCCATACTTTACCACTTTTTGCCATACTTTACCACATTTCGCCATACTTTACCACATTTTGCCATGCTTTACCATATTTTGCCATACTTAACTACATTTTGCCATACTTTACCACGCTTTATCACATTACATTGGCATATACAGTGTATTGGAACATAAAAGACTTACCTATTTGACAAACTTTCTTGAGTTCCGATAACGTAAAGATCTTGAACAAACTCACAAGTGTCTGGTAGGATGAAATCTGATATATCCGCATCTATTGACTGAAAACACACAATGATTTGCATTAATTTATTTTAATATCTTCAACAAGTATCCATTTTTAGTCATTTAACGGTCAAGATGCTGGATAATACAGCAAAACTTGTAAAAGTGAAACTCTTTTGTTACTTCAAAACAGTTTCCAAATTGGAGGTGTTTAACAAAGGTTTATTTATATTGCATTGATATGCACAAAGTCTTGAATGTGTGTTCCATTTATTGAGGTGTTCCACTTACAGACATGTTCCACTTTACATGTTTTACTATAATAATTGTCTGTACATGTACTTCAATGTCGTATATTGGTTTTTCAATGAGTTTCAACATTGACATTTTGCCTTCCTCAGAATTTAGTCTATGAACTAATGACATGTCATTTAAAAGGCCCCGGATAAAGTATGAAAATATTGTTAAAAGTTGTTTTGGAATTTTTTCAAAAAGTTGACTTTCGCAAAAAAGTTATTTGTTTCTTAATTTTCAAATTGAATTTCGCGCCATTTTAGCTGCAAAAGTTGAAATTTTCAGAACATCAAATACAATACTATACACTATAAAACACATTATTTATTTTCTAGACTCCAATGAAGAGATAAAGTTACATTATTTCAACAATTCTTTTTTATGCATATATTAGATTTCATAGTGATGTCATCAGGTTATGCCGCAATGTTGTTTAGGGTGCAAACATTATTTTCAAAATTCATCAATTTTTTCTCCTCTAAATCTTTTTTAAACCTGCTAAACTTTCAAAATAAAACAATATTAATGGCCTAAATTAGCCGAAAAGAAGTGTTTATCATGCTATGTATATTTCTTCACCATTGGTTTCAATGAGAACTAAGATTTTAAAACCTCTTTTTCTCTTTACCACTTCTCAGTGCTTGCAATTTAATTTCCCTCTTATTCTTCAACCAATCTTCAAAATGCGTTCAACATAAAATAGATTAGGATGTAGGCTATCCAGTGGTGGAAAATATTGCTCATAAGTTGAGGTGCGTGACAACAAAAAATTAATCTGAAATAAGTTCACAAATTTTTGAACAAAAAGTCCTTCAAAAACAACTTTATGAAATAAAAAAGAATAAATGTTTTACATATCACATTTTGATAACACTGGGTAAGACAACAACATAAGCCAAAATGCCCAGCCTATCATCAGGTTTTTGAGGCGTAGACCAAAAGTTAACCTTAAATGCGCCTTACTTTCAGGTCTAGACTAAAAGTATGCCTCTTTTACAGGTATTTTTAAGGCTTAGACCAAAACCTAGCCTCATTTACTCACAATAATTCCAGTTATAGACCTTATTTTCAGGCGTATAGACCAAAACTGCGCCTTAAAAACCAAATCTAAACCACATTTACTTAGAAGATTTTAGAATAGACCTCACTGTAAGGCGTATAGACCAAAAGTGCGCCTGAAAAACTTGAACAATTTTCAAAATGACCAAATCTAGACCTGATAAACTAAGAACATTTTAGAATAGACCTCACTGACAGGCGTATAGACCAAAACTGGGCCTTAAAAACTTAAACATTTATAAAATGACCAAATCTAGACCTGATAAACATAGAATTTTTTTTAAAAACTTAGAAAACATAAATCTGAAAAAGCCACACTTACTGTAGTATTTTGTCAGAATCACGAAGGAGACAGATTATAATATATTAGGTTAACAGACCAGTAAACTGTATTTTCAACTCCCTATTAATGGTTTTATCAGAACTTTAAAAAATAATCAAAATCTGGGAAACCTAAAGAAGGATGTCTGAAAATAATAAAATATTGAAATATTGTTAAATTTAAATGATGAAACAAAAATACATCATATTAGAAGCCTACATATAATTTATATAAGAATACTGTGTAATTTTTGCTTCATCTTTCTAATGTGTTCATAGATCTGTATCTTATCCATGAGACAAGTAAATCCTAGAAAACAACACAGCAATTCAAAATAAATGCAATTTATTTAACAACTATGGAGGGTACTGATATGTACTAAGTACTTTTCTACTTTGAAACAACAAAACATGACCTGACCTTACTTACAGGTATATGAGGCTTGTACCTGAAATGAGGTCTAGACCAAAAGTAGACCTTAAGGCTTAATTTCCATAATTGAAATGTGCCTTAACGTAAGGTGTACACCAAAAGCAGAAGAGAAGTAGACCTGAAAACCAATAGTGAACCTCAAATAAGGCGTAGACCAAAAGTATACCTCAAATATAGACCTGATTTACAGATAGTTGAGGCTTAAATGAGGTCTAGACCTCAAATATAGACCTGATAAACCTGATGAGGTCATTAAATGAGGTCTACTTCTGGTCTACTTTTGGCTTAATTTAAATATTTGAAACGCGCCTGACTATGGGGATTTAACACAGAGAAAAACCAAAAGTAGACCAGAAGTACGCCTCATGAGTAGACCAAAAGTAGACCTCAAATATTGACCAATATTGCGCCTGACGATAGGCTGGGTGGTTTAAACTTTATATGGGGCCTTCAAACATAGACCTCTACAAGCTATGATTGACACTCTTTAGAATTATATCTAGTTACATTAAATCACAAAATACATGTATGGAATGCCTGTTAACTCTACTAAATGTATTGACTTTTGATGACCCTGACCTTAACTACTCATGACCTTGACCTACCATAACCATCAAATGTCAACCAAGGACAATCAAATGCCCAGATCCAAAATACCCATGTGTTGACCTTTCTGATGACCTTGAACTCTTTATATGCCTCTGACCTCATCCTCCTAAACAGGTATCCAGAATTCGTACCTCCTTCTTCCCCCCTACTATAACCAATTTGGAAGCGTCTGATTAATCTGAATCACGTGATCTAATTATGCGCAATGACCTATACATGATTTCTGTCGCAGGTTTGCGACAGCCAATCAGATTGCGAGTTCTTAATCAGGGAAATGCTAACTGCTTATCATAGGGGGTAAAAAGAATATATTCTGGATTTTGAAGCCCTGTGATCAGAGGATGCTCTGACCTTGATGAAGTGAATCCCCAAGGCCAAAAATTCTTTCAAAACTATGCAGTTACACTGTGCAAAAAAGGCTATATAGTAATAGAATATCCTGTTAACTATGCTCTAATATCAACTGTCATAGTGTGAAATATCTCCCGTATCTCCCGTGTTGTATAGACACATGCTATATCCAGATATTTGGCGGACAACTAGTATAGTTGATATTATTTGCAACTCTACTAAATATGAACTAATATAAGCTGTGTTATATATCAAGGCTAGCATATAGTTTGTCTACCACTCTATCAGATCTACAGATAGGATATACTAGCCGATTCTATGAACAACAGCTTCTTCTAGCATATATCAGGATATACTATTAAATCAGAGCTCCAAAAACAAGAGATACGCTAACTATACGAAATGACGTCATCACATCTTATTTCTGTAACTTATCTGGCTTATTAATGATTGATGACTTGTTTACATTGATAATTAATCCGTTTGTTAGAGTGAATGGATTAATTTTCTACAACCGAGGGTTCTTATTTCCTTAAAAATAATTTTTGAGTTCATTTTTTTTTATATACATTTAATTGTATAATGTCCCTAATGCTATGATAAATTTGTGTTAAATTTTGAATTTAATTGATCAACTCCATGGAAAGTTATTTTTTTATTTATTGAGTTTTCCTCTCGATTGGTTTTACTCTGCAGATTGTTTACACCTGACAAGAAAAGCTATTTAACATTAAAAACAGTTTAGTAATCTCAAACAATTTGTTTAAAATATCAGAGATTAAGCTGTTTCTATTTTGAATTTCACCATGACAAATTTACATTGATAATTAATCCGTTTGTTAGAGTTTATAACACATCTCATTGGCGCATTTAGATATGCAAGTAAATAGCATGGAACTTAATACTTCATAATTCATGTTCTATGTTATCTAGATTATCTGAGATAAACATCAGATTGGTCTCAGTAGTATATTTGTTTCTATTTTACACTGTAATATTGATCAGTAATTGGGAAATTCCATTAATGCATATTATTGTAGAATGATGCATACCATTGTAAATGTCATTTTATACTGTAATATTGAGCAGTAATTGGGGAAATCAATTAATGCAAACACTATTGTAGAATGATGCAAACCATTAAAATGTCATTTTATACAATAATATTGAGTAATAATTGGAATATTCAATCAATGCATACTATTGTTGAAATGATGCACACCATTGTAAATGTAAAGTTACACTGAATATTGAGCAGTAATCGGGATTCGGGATATTGAATCAATGCATACTATTGCAGAGTGATGCATACCATTGTAAATGTCATATATTCTGTAATATTGAGCAGTAATCAGGAAATGATGTAAATAACATCTTGAGACATGTCAGAGCAAAATGCTAAAATGTTTAATCTCTACTTATTCAATTCAGTGGAATGAGTTTTGAAAACGAATCCGTTTACTAAAGTTAATGTATTAATTTCTACAACTGACGGTTCTAAGTTCCAATAAAAATAATTTGCAAATGAATTCTTTAAAATAAATTTGATGGCATAATGTCCACAACGCTATGATTAACACTGTGTTAAATTTTGAAATAAATCCATCAACTCTGTGGAAAGTTACTGTTTTAATCTTAATAAGTTTTCCTCTCAGTTTTATGTGTACTACATTGTTTCTCTTTCACATTGAGTATATTAATCCATTTGTTAGAGTTTATGCATTAATCTAATGTGACATTTAGAGATACAAGAACAAGCGCATGAAACATAATACTTCATAATTCATGTTATATGTTTTCTAGATTATCTGAGATAAACATAAGATTGGTCTCAGTAATACATTTGTTTCTATTTTACACTGTAATATTGATCAGTAATTGGGGTATTCCATTAATGCATACTATTGTAGAAATGCATACCATCGTAAATGTCATTTTATACTGTAATATTGAGCAGTAATTGGGAAATACAATTGATGTAAACTATCATAGAGTGATGCATACCATTAAAATTCATTTTATACAATAATATTGCGTAATAATTGGGATATCCAATCAATGCATACTTTTGATGAAATGTTGCATACCATTGTAAATGTCAAATTACACTGAATATTGAGCTAGCAGTAATTGGGATTCGGGATATTGAATCAATGCATATTACTGTATAATGATGCATACCATTGTAAATGTCATATATTCTGCAATATTGGGAAATGATGTAAATAACATCTTGAGACATGTCAGAGCAAAATGCTAACATAAATGTTAAATCCCTAATTATTTAATTTCAGTGTAATGAGTTTTGAAAACTAATCCGTTTATTAAAGTTAATGGATTAATATCTACAACTAAAGGTTCTAAGTTCCAATAAATATAATTTGCAAATGAATTATTTTAAATAAATTTGATGGCATAATGTCCCCAACACTATGATAAACATTGTGTCAAATTTTGAATTAAATCCATCAAGTCTGTGGAAAGATACTATTTTAATGAAATAGTTTTCCTCTCGGTTTTACTACATTGTTTCACCTTCAGATTGAGTTTACATTAGAGAACAGAGGCTCCATTTTACACAGATACAACCTACAATCTGTATGCCCTTTGTTAAACAACGTGTATTCCTTTATATTTCACAATTCATGTTTTCTGTTATCTATTATATCTGCTGTATTATAAGTGTTAAAAAACAATTAAGTTATCTCAAACAATGTGTTTATAAAATCTGAAAACCACAAGATTATAGTCCCTTTGATAAAGAAGTTTCTATTTAGTAATCCACATGCCAAGTTTACATTAATCCGTTTGTTATAATTTATGGATTAATCTAATGGTACTTGTGTGGGGTACTATGATATAAAATTATAGAAAACAATTTTGAACAATGGAATGTACTAACTAATACTTATTAACTTTTGTACATAATCACAAAGTTATTTATCTTAATGACAATTCACTTTATTAATAGACAACACTGAAGGGATAATCTTCTCCAATTTGTTTATCTAATAGCTTAAATATTTAAGTTGTGGTTAATAAGCTAGATAAGTGATTTTTACTTTATTAGCGCTGCAAGCAATGAGACCTGATGACGTCATTTCGTATAGTTAGAGTATCTCCTGTTTTGGGGGTCTGATTTGGGAGTATCTCCTGATATAAGCTGAAATAAGCTGTCTCTAGCACAGGATAGGCTGCATATCTCCTGTCGTGTATATCCAGTACTGTATGAATAGTAAGATATAGTCAGTTTTGAAGAGTATAGACAGAAGATATTTAATATAGATAGCAAATCTCCTGATCATATTTCCATTTGGATTAGTATAATTTGGGACCTATTCTTTGACATACCATCAAATAATTTGATATAGGTGGTATGATACTCAAATTTGTCCGTATTAAACATTTAATATCTGACTATATTTTAGGGGATTCTAAGGAGATTTGCAAACTATTTATGCAAATCTCCTGAAATAAAACAGGAGATATCGCACATTTTGCACAGTGTTATTCCCCATTTTCAGCATTTTCAAGTAATTTAGTAATTTTTGGCCGATGTAAACCTCCGTGGAATTTTTCTTAAAACTAAACCCCCTTTGAAAAAGCTGGCTACAGGCCTGCCAATGTTCCCCATGTTAGACCATAAAACCAATGTATATTTACTTTAATATTGGTACAGCCAAAGTCATACTTCAACAGTCTAAACATAAATAGCAAACATTTTTGCAATGTACTCACTAAAAAGATAACATAACTGTCTTTTCTAAATTGATTCAATAGAACATGTCTCATTTGCCTTATTAAGGCTATACAAACTGAAATGATAGCACTGGTTATTGTATTGTTCAAAAGACAAATCTGTTTACTTCGAAAAATTCTAAAAAAACTATTCAAGTTCCATGAACTATGACTCGACACTTTTCTCTTATAAGTCATCTTGCATACAGAAAATAACCTGCGTTAAGATTGCAACATTTGCAAAATAGGCGAGTGGGAAGAAGACAACGAGTTTAAATCAGGTAATTTTTTCACTAGGTTAATGTTTTTTTATTTGCGTAATTATCAACACAATTATTTTGCTTGTAACACATTATATCACATTTTTTCATCGAATGATTTGTTGTGATTAATTGTATGTTTATATCATTTTATGTTTATTTTGATTAATTTATGTTTAATTTAAGGATGTTTCTATGCTAATTTTGTGTTATGAACATGTTCATTGTTCATATGACTTATTTTGTGTTAATATGATTGATTGAATCTTCTGTATTTGTTATATGTTCATATGATTAATTGTGAATCTATATGATTCAGTTATTATTGTTATTATTATATCACTGTTATATTCCTCACTTTCTAATTGGTCCATGTCCTACACGTGACTAAAAAATAACTAGCGATATTCAACACAAGTCATGTGATGTCATGACTTAGTCCAGGTTTTAATGTTATATATTCCAGGGAGTACTTTTATAGTTAACTAATCATCAATAGTTTGTTATTCCACTAAGTGAGAATTATACATTGAATAATAAAACAAATATTGAATTCTGTGACACTTTCATAAATTATATTTCACTAGCCCTTTGGTTTCGTGGAATATCACTTGTGAAAGATGCACAGGTATTCACCAAAAACAGAATTAATATTTGACGTATAATATTATGTTCTCTATATTAATAGGTGAAGTGCAAACATGACAAGACAGCCATACTCCAACTTAATGAATGAGATGATGGATGAAGATGCAAAAGCTGATACCCCTGAAGTAAAGACTAGCCAGCTGCAACAACAAATGCAACCCCATCAAGTGGACAGACCTGCAGCTGCATACGTAAAGGGGCCCACCACTGTCCAGTCAATCAATCCAAACTCAATCGATGGCGATAACAGACCCAGATGGGCTCACAAGTGCGCGATGATTCTGAGTATCATTATAATGATTTCTGGCGGGATTATGCTCAACATGAACATAGCAAGCTTTGCCATGGGGATCAGATTCCCTTTGCCGGCAGCAGGAATTTGGGGTGGCTTGGCAATAATTGTTATAGGTGGAATCGGTGTTTGTGCATCAACGAGAAAGTCAAAGTGCCTGATCATCTCTGTTATGGTCCTTACTATAATACTGGCTGTAGTGAGCATCATACTCTGTGCGTTTCAGATCATATATACATTGGCTAACATTCCTTTCGAATTTCGGGCTAATGTAATCCTTCGATTCACTATCAGTATAGTGATTGCGATTTGCTTTTTGGTGGCGATTGTCTCTGCTATTGTTATGTCTGCCTTGACCTGTCGTGCAGTGTGCTGTCAACCCGCTTCCCATATGGTTCAGGTTGGGTATATACCCCAAAACAACTTGGCTCCTGCCCCTGCAATGTTAATGGCCCAAGGAGGACATAAGGAGGCTATATTGGCTACATCACAAGTCTAGGTACAGCCTAAGTGTATTCAGAAGCAAGGGTTGATGCAGCCCTAGAATACAACCCCCCCCCCCGAAGGGCAACTCCCAATAAATGGACTGGATCCATTACAATAAACAGCTTCAGCAAACATTTTATAGACATGCAACATAATAAGAGAAACCCTTTATTAATCACATGTTATCCAAGAATACAGCCACCATAGCAATTCTCCCAAATACAGACTGGACCAATGGACCAGCCCATTGCAATGAACAGCTTCAACAGACATTTTAAAGAATTTTGAAAATGTCCGCCTTTTAGCCAAAGTGTCATAGAACAGTGTGTGCCATGCTTATGCAAATTTACATATCAATTATGAACAAAATCACTCCACTTCTGTACTTTTACAGTTACAGCAAAAATCATAAAATAATGTGTGACAACCACTTCTTTTCAAGATGGCCACCATATTTTTTTAAAATGAATGAATTTTAAACTCAATTCATATCCTCAAACTGGCAGCCATTTTGAAAACTGTCTTTCGAGCAGAACTTGTACTCATACGGGGCTTATACATATAAAATATAAACAATATTGGGCCAACGGTATTAAGTTATTGCCTCACAGACATACACCTCAAAGGTAATGCTTTTATTTTGTTCAAATTCTTTCTACTGATGACAACCATGTTTAAAAATTGAAATATGATCATCTGCCAATCCAAACACTTTTGGTGATCCAAGAATTTTGACTAAACAGTTTTCACTGCTGAATTAAAAGAATAAAACGTTTTACATATCACATTTTGATAACACTGGGTGAGACAACAACATAAGCTAAAGTGGTTTAAACTTTATATGGGGCCCTCAAACATAGACCTCTACAAGCTATGATTGACACTTTTTACAATTACATCTAGTAACATTAAATCACAAAACACATGTATTAACGCCACTTATTTTATTGACTTTTGATGACCCTGACCTTAACTACTCATGACCTTGACCTACCATAACCATCAAAGGTCATCCAGGGACAATTAAATGCCCAAATCCAAAATAACAATGCATTGGCCTTTCTGATGACCTTGACCTCTTTATATGCCTCTGACCTTGATGAAGCGAATCCCCAAGGCCAAAAATTCCTTCAAAACCATGCAGTTATTCCCAATTTTCAGCATTTTCAAGTAATTTTTGGCCAATGTTAACCTCCGTGGAATTTTTCTTAAAACTGAACCCCCTTTGGAAAAGCTGGCTATGGACCTGCAAATTTTGCCCATGTTAGACCCTATAACCAATGTATATTTACTTTAATATTGGTACAGCCAATGTCATACTGCAACAGTCTAAACAGAAATAGCAAACATTTTTGCAATGCACTCAGTAAAAAGATAATATTACTGTCTTTTCTATGTTGATTCAAAAGAATAAGTCTTATTTGCCTTACGTGGATCGCTTACTAAAAAGGTATAACTTTCAACAAATATTTAAATTGAGGCTATACAAACTGAAATGACAGCGTTGGTTATTGTATTGCTCAAAAAACAAACCTGTTTAGTTCAAACCACTTCCCTACTTCGAAAAATTCTAAAAAAAATATTCAAGTTCCACGAACTATGACTCGACACTTTTCTCTTACAAGCCATCTTGCATACAGAAAAGAACCTGCATTTAGATTGAGACATTTGCAAAATAGGAGATTGGGAAAAAGACAACAAGTTTAAACAAGGTAATTTTTTACAGGTTAATGTTTTTTATTTGAATAATTATCAACACAATTATTTACATTGCTTGTAGAGTGTCGAGACTGTTAGCATTATTGGCCCCCTGGCCTTCTAGAAAGAGGAAAATACACATTATATAATGTGTGTGAAAACAACAGACATCAAATGATTTGTTGTGATCAAATGTATGTTAATATCATTTATGTTTATTTTGATTAATTTATGTTTAATTTAAGAATGTTTTTATGCTAATTTTGTGTTAATATGAACATGTTCATTGTTCATATGACTTATTTTGTGTTAATATGATTGATTGAATCTTCTGTATTTGTTATATGTTCATATGATTAATTGTGAATCTATATGATTCAGTTATGTTTATGTGATTAATATTATGTTAATATTATATTCTCTATATTCATAGGTGAAGTGCAAACATGACAACACAACCATACTTGAACTTAACGAATGAGATGATGGATGAAGATGCTAAAACTGACGTAAAGACAAGCCAGTTGCCACAACAAATGCAACCCCATCTGGTTGGCAAACCTGAAACAGCCACATACGTAATGGCGCCCACCACTATCCAACCCACACATCCAAAATCCATCGATGGCAATTACAGAACAAAGTGGGCTCACAAGGGTGCGCTGATTCTGAGTATCATTATATTGATTTCTGGCGGGATTATGCTCATCATGAACATAGCAAGCTTGGCCATGGGGATCACATTCCCTTTGCCGGGAACGGGAATCTGGGGCTGCTTAGCTATGATGATCATTGGTGGAATTGGTGTGGGTGCATCAAGGAGAAAATCAAAGTGCCTGATCATCGCAGTTATGGTCCTTACTATAATAATGGCTGTAGTGAGCATCGCACTCTGTGCATTTCAGATCATATATGCATTGGCTAACATTCCTTTCGAATCTTGGGATGATGTACCTTTTGGACGAGAGAATGTAATCCGCCGATTTGCTATCAGCATAGTGATTGCAATTTGCTTTTTGGTGGCGATTGTCTCTGCTATTGTTATGTCTGCCTTGACCTGTCGTGCATTGTGCTGTCAACCCGCTTCACATATGGTTCAGGTTGCGTATATACCCCAATACAACTTGGCTCCTGCCCCTGAGATGTTAATGGCCCAAGGAGGACATAAGGAGGCTATATTGGCAACATCACAAGTCCAGCTACAGTCTCAGTGTATTCAGAAGCAAGGGTTGATGCAGCCCTAGAATACAGCACCCCCCCCCTCCCCCAGAAGGGCAACTCCAAATAAACGGACTGGATCCATTACAATAAACAGCTTCAGCAAACATTTTATAGACATGCAACATAATAGGAGAAACCCTTTATTAATCACATGTTATCCAAGAATACAGCCACCATGGCAATTCTCCCAAATACAGACTGGACCAATAGACCCATTGCAATGAACAGCTTCAACAGACATTTTAAAGAAGTTTGAAAAATGTCCGCCTTTTAGACAAAGTGTCATAGAACAGTGTGCGCCATGCTTATGCAAATTTACATATCAATTATGAACAAAATCACTCCACTACTGTACTTTTACAGCAAAAATCATAAAACAATGTATAACAACCACTTATTTTCAAGATAGCCACCATATTGTTTTTAAATGAATGAATTTTAAACTCAATCCATATCCTCACACAGGCAGCCATTTTGAAAACTGGCTTTCGAGCAGAACTTGTACTCCCACAGGGCTTATACGTATAAAATATAAACAATATTCAGCTGAAGGGATTTGAGTTATTGCCTCACAGACGTACACCTCAATGGTAATGCTTTTATTTTGTCCAAATTCTTTCTACTGATGACAACCATGTTTAAAAATTGAAATATGATCATCTGCCAATCCAAACACTTTTGGTGATCCAAGAATTTTGACTAAACAGGTTTCATTGCTGGCATTTGCTAAAATTAAAATCACTTTTTAGCTTTAGTTCTGTATTTATAACATATCTGCCAGTAAAAATTGCAAATACTCAATACTTCAGGTACATTTTGTGCTTTTAGGGATAGTGGTAAATTTGAAAAATAGTTATTGTAAAAATCCAAAGGGATTTAAATGTTATTACCTGGTTCCCAATTTTAGAAAAAGAAAATTGCAAAAAGTAATGAATAACATTCAAAACACATATGCATCTGACCTTGATGACGTTAATATTTGCGCATATTTCAGACTATTAATTTTCAATTTTCCTACATATTGACCTTTAATGTGATCTTAACCTAGAAACATGACCTTGATCTTGTGTGACCTCAACAGAACTGTCCATTGACCTTTGACAATAATTTTGAATATTTTCATCCTATTCACTCGAGGCAACATTTAATAATATAGATCTCTTGAACATCTCTTCCAAATAATACCTAGTTTATGGCCTTCAATATTGAACCTGAATCTACTCTAGATTAGAGACATCTGCCTGTATACAGTATGTGTTCACTATATACACATGTTCAATAGAGTAGACTCAGGTGTTCACTAGGCACAGATCTTCACTACAGAGCTGTTCATTATGACAGCTTTACTGAACCGAAATCACTGGCTGGGAATCAGAAATCACTTTTCACAGGTGTTCAATAGAGTAGACTCATGTGTTCATAGGCACAGATCTTCACTAAAGAGGTGTTCATTATGACAGTTTTACTGTACTGAAATCACTGGCTGGGAATCGGTGTTCACTATACACAGGTGTTCAATAGAGTAGACTCATGTGTTCCCTAGGCACAGATCTTCACTAAAGAGGTGTTCATTATGACAGTTTTACTGTACTGAAATCACTGGCTGGGAATCGGTGTTCACTATACACAGGTGTTCAATAGAGTAGACTCATGTGTTCACTGGGCACAGATCTTCACTAAAGAGATGTTCATTATGCCAGTTTTACTGTACTGAAATCACTGGCTGGGAATCGGTGTTCATTATACACAGGTGTTCAATAGAGTAGACTCATGTGTTCCCTAGGCACAGATCTTCACTAAAGAGGTGTTCATTATGACAGTTTAACTGTACTGAAATCACTGGCTAGGCCTAGGAATTGGTGTTTGCTATACACAGGTGTTCAATAGAGTAGACTCATGTGTTCACAGGCACAGATCTTCACTAAAGAGGTGTTCATTATGACAGCTTTACTGAACCAAAATCACTGGCTGGGAATCAGAAATCACTTTTCACAGGTTTTATATAGAGTAGACTCATGTGTTCACTGGGCACAGATCTTCACTAAAGAGGTGATCATTATGGCAGTTTTACTGAACCAAAATCACTGGCTGGGAATCAGAAATCACTTTTCACAGGTTTTATATAGAGTAGACTCATGTGTTCACTGGGCACAGATCTTCACTAAAGAGGTGATCATTATGGCAGTTTTACTGAACCAAAATCACTGGCTGGGAATCAGAAATCACTTTTCACAGGTTTTATATAGAGTAGACTCATGTGTTCACAGGCACAGATCTTCACTAAAGAGGTGTTCATTATGACAGCTTTACTGAACCAAAATCACTGGCTGGGAATCAGAAATCACTTTTCACAGGTTTTATATAGAGTAGACTCATGTGTTCACTGGGCACAGATCTTCACTAAAGAGGTGTTGATTATGACACTTGTAAAATACATATCACCATTTGTAATGGGTATTTATGACCTTTAATATTGATATAGCCAGAATTAGACTGCAGCCGTTTAAACTTTGATGGCCCATATAGATACATTTAGCAGACTTTTTTGAATTTACTCAATAGGAGAACATAATTGTCTCTTCTATTTATTTCTTAAAAATTCTGACTTTGAAGCAAGGCATCTTATTAGATTTAAATGGACTGCCTTCTAAAAAGGTGTAACTTTAGGCAAGTATTATTAATGAGGTCAATGTAACTGAAATGATGGCACTGGTTAGTGTTCATTTAACAGTATAAAACTTGTTTATTTACAAGTCATACTGCACATGTAAAATAACCTGCATTAAGATTGCGAAATTTGGTAATACGGAAGCAGGAAAGACATGATCTTTGAGTCAGGATTACACCATCTATATAGGTAATTAGAAATATGTTTATAATTTGTGAGCCTAGAAAAGTTTTGGGTTATTCCATTTTTGATACCTATGCTTTTAAACCAGTATACTTTTTTATGTTATTACCACCTTGCCAGGCCATTTCTAGGGGTTTAGTGCTAGTTTAGAAGGCGTTCATTTAACTATATCGACCTGAGCAATATGTGACGTCATAGTGGTGGTCAATAATGCATTTAATGACCATTCGAGAATGCATTTAATGACCAGCAATTTTACCCGGGAAACTAGATATCGTTCAGTGCGTAAGGCCCTCGGTCCAATATTTCACTTTATTATGCACCTCATTAAAATACTCAAATCTGATTGGTTCTTAGTTGCTTGTAATTTGGCAATACTCTGCTCTTTTCTGAAAACTGCCGGATATTTTTTTAATATCTGACCCTTTCGAGAAAAAGGGTCGGATATTTTTTTCAATGTTTTTGCAACATTCCCACTTCAGAGTTTTATTTCTTAATAACTGGAGTACTACTTACAGCTTACATCTGAAACTGGCGGAAAATAGAAGAAAAATGCACTTAATCAATCACAATTACCCTTATCATTCAAAAGTTACATATAATTCTGCAAGAACGTCTCGAATAAATAAAAATTAAATTCCCGGGGCAAATATTTTCGTCCAGTGTAGCGAATAAACTGGCTGGAAGTCGTCTGAGTTTTGAAAGAAAAAATAAATAAATGTCAAAATAATGTCAACTAAACGACAGTTAAAGCCTGTACTCCAGTAAGTACTCCACTAAACTTTGATTGGGAGGTGCATAATAAAACAAATACTGGATGATCAGGAGCTGGATATGGCCAGAATACCTATCCTCGAAAAAATATTGGGCTCGGCTGCCGCCTCGCCCAATATTTTTTCTCGAATAGGTATTCTGCCATATCCAGCTCCTGATCATCCAGTATTTGTTTAATATTGCCCTTCGAAATGACGTTATTGTACTATTGTAGACTGATTGGGTTAAATTGGTGCCTGCTTTATTTTGGTGAATTTGGCAAAATAAAGAATATCACCAATTTACATCCTCCACAAAAAGTCTGGAATTGTGTCTGATATATTGTAGTCGAAGTACTGAAAGATGAAAAAGAAAATTGAAAATTTGTGAGTCGGTCCAGTTGTCAGTTCGGAGCATAACTCAAATACTAGTAAACCAATTGTCTTCATATTTGGGTAAAGATGTATGTAACATTAGTGAATAGATTTATGCCAAAAAAAGGACTTTTAGGACTTTTTCATGAAAATCATAAGTTTTTTATTTACAACCAAAAGAGCGGTGTCTGTTAAGAAACTTAACTAACAAAGTTTGGGGTGGGGGTTTCAGTACTGAAAAGTTTTCTATCCGTCAAAATCAATGTTTTGAAATTTAATATAAGCTTTATTTCAAAGATATAGTAAAATGACACAAACTGTTCAACTGGAGTGACCAATTTAGATGCTAACCATATTCTTGTAAAAATGTTGCTAAAAGTTACTGATTTCCATCATATATTCACCAGCCTAAGGGGAGGCAATTTGCACTGAAAAGAGCATTTACAGTATATTTTCACGAAAAATAAACAAGGTTATGAGCCAGGTTAAAAATCTTCGTTTTTCTTTTCTTTCTCAATCTATCAAAGATTGGTATCAATTTGATAGGAAACTTGCTCAGGATTATGACTCTGAAATCTAATCTGAAAATAGAATGGCTTTGTATAAAAAAAACTCCTACCTCATACCCACCTACGTGGGACATGATACAGTCTAGAAATGTCAAGGAACAAAAAAAATCGGAACGGTTCGGTTCGGAACATTTTGCCTTGGAACGGAACAATTTTGGAATGGTTCGGAACAGGGTCGAGACTGCGTTTATTAGATTGAAATAATTTGATCATCTACGTCTTTTTGGTAGCGAAAAGCTCTTCAAAACTCTTCAAAGAGAAGGAGTAAAAAGAATGATCCTCTTTTGGTACAAAATATTGAAGGAAAAATGCTGTTTTGTGGAGATTCGAGGGCCAGAAGTTGTAAAAGGGTAAAATGTTCTTGTTCCGGAACCGAACCAAAATTCTTAATTTTTGTTCCGTGTTCCGTTCGGAGGGCATAATTCCGCAGGACGGAACAAATTCGGGTATCCGTGACACCTCTAATACAGTCATTAAAGGGTTCAATTTTAAGGATTTAAATCTTAAAATAGCTCTAATTATTAACATTTCTACAATTCCGGCTTTATTGTATGACTATACGGATGACAGTTTCATAAATAAAGGCATATGGGTGCATTGTAATGTGTAATGATCCGAGGGCCCCCAGGGGAATAACTAACGACCATGAGCATAGGTCCAACAAGCCAGATAAAGAAATTGAAAATAAGTGTGCTAAATGTGATGCCCCGAGTGGGAATTGAACCCAGCTGGGCTGTAGTAGCAACTTGCTATCAAGGGTCATTACAAATGCATCTATAATTCATCATAAACTAAGATTTAATAAACTAAGATCTTTAAAATTGAACCCTTCAAACACTGTATCATGTCCAACGTACGTGTGTAGGTGGGTAGGAGGTAGGAGGTTTTTCATACAAAAGCCAAATAGACCAATAGAATATACACACTTTCTCATTTTCTCCGCAATATCAGATGTCAAAATGGTTTTTAAATAAAAAGTCTGAAATCTGGAGTCTTGAATTGAACTTTGTTCAATTTCACCCAGTTTCACCAATTTCATCTAGTTTCACCAATTTCATATAGTTAATTTTGTGTTTACTTAAGTACATGTATATGATTAATTAGATGTTCATATAAATTATTCTGTGTTTATTTGATAAATTATAATTTATATTATGTTTTCTTTATTAATAGGTAAATAGGCAAATCCAGATCCAGATGGGCTCACAAGAGGGAGTCGATACTGGGCATCATTTTTAAGCATGTCATACACATCCTGTGTATAGCCGCCTTGGCCATGGAGATCAGATCCTACATGTATTCGCGATGGGTAGGAACCTGGGGTGGCATAGCCGGTATTGTCATCGGTGGAATCAGTATTTGTGCATCAAGGAGAAAATCAAAAGTCTCGATCCTTGTCGTTATGAGCCTTACTATAATGCTAAATCGTTATGTTTGTCATAGTATTTTTGGGCAGTATAAATCAAGATACAAAACAGAAACAGATGGTAACATCAATAATCTATGTACAGTATTCATTAAATTCATCTTCATCGAGGTTATTGCGATGTTTACTTTTGGCATTTTTTTGAATGCGGATTGCTGCTTCATGATGAGAGGTTCAAGGAGATCACGAGGAGACTGGGTCGAGCTACAATCGGCCAAGTATCAGGGAGGGTGACCGGAAAAAAGGAGACCATTTAAGGAGGCAATATCTCCAAAACTAGAAAAGTGACATCAATGACATTTTGCGCACACCAGAATAGTTCTATGGATATTTTTCCTGGAGGTTTTAATACCAGTCAACTGAGCAGTACAATTATACAATTGTCAATTACCCTTATCCCGATCACCTTCTTCAGGTCAGCAATTGTCTGTGGATTGTTTTTGTACATTTTGTATTTCAAGTAGATGGACAAAAGGAACTCAGGTGGATTCAAGTTGGAGATGAAGGGTCATCTGTATGGCTTATGATTCAATTGCGCTACTCAGTTACAGTATCATCTTTTATTTTAAAGAAGTTTTGGGCAGCCCTTGTTTGCCATATGGGATTTAATTGTGCCCTAGAGTGGATGCCACTACTCCCTATACATAAAATAACTCACTAGATGGGCAAAACTAACAAGTTGGCAACAGGATTATAAACCAACTCTTCATCTTCATTTGTAACTCTGTCATATACAGACTGGACCCATTACAATAAACAGCTTTATTCATTTTATAGACATGCAACAGAGTAAAGGATATACTATCAATCACATGTTATCCTAGAATGCAGCCACCATGGCAACTCCCACATATACAGACTGGACCCATTACAATAAACAGCTTTATTCATTTTATAGACATGCAACAGAGTAAAGGATATACTATCAATCACATGTTATCCTAGAATGCAGCCACCATGGCAACTCCCCCATATACAGACTGGACCCATTACAATAAACAGCTTTATTCATTTTATAGACATGCAACAGAGTAGAGGATATACTATCAATCACATGTTATTCTAGAATACAACCACCATGGCAACTCCCACATATACAGACTGGACCCATTACAATAAACAGCTTCAACAGACATTGTATAGACATGCAATAGAATAAGGGGAATCCTTTATTAATCACATGTTATCCTACCATATAATTACCTTGAACCTGTCTAATTCAAAATACAGTTAAACTTGTACTGTATATCCAAACACCTCTAGAAATATCAACTCCTCTAAATGTGAACACCAATTTTGTCCCAATGTTGCATTCTTCCATTGACTACCATGTTAAAAAAAACTTGAAATATGAACACTTGGTAATCTGAAAATTTTTGGTGATCCCAACGGTTTTCAAACAGACCGGTTCTACTGTACTTTTAATTTATTTGTTTCCTAGTTTGGCTTACATAATTAATACTTAACATCAATAATAATTGTAACTAACAATATGCCTTTTTAATATTTTAGCTTGTGATAAGACATACACCCACTAGGGTGTCATTATCGCTGATATGTATCTATGTTTTTATGATTTTAATAAATAAATTAATAAAAAAAATTATGTGCCTGAATCATATTTTAGCTTGTATGGCATAATTGCCAGAATAAATTGTATAAATATAAAAAGTATAAAGCTTCATGAAAACTGCCTAAATGGTGTGACATAATACAATATAACTTTCAAAGATGAGCCCTATTTCAAATACATGTCAGCTTTTTGAAATGTTTCTTGAAAGCAAAATTGTGATGTGGTAGTTGTCTACTAACAAACATGTAGTTATATACATAGAAACCCGATTGTCTTAACACCATGGTTACAATTAGGCTAATTTTAGCATATTATTATATTAGCATATTACCATATAAAAGAAGCCTTGAAATGTGAAACACCAGTTCATTTGAACACATTTGGCTTGTTCTAGCAGTGTTCAGTTGAGCAGGGGTTTCATTGGCAACATGCAATTTTACATGCTGTGTTCGCAAAATTGCTAAATTGTTTTGAGGGACTTTTCCATGTTAAATTCATGATTTTCATTTATTTTGCCTGTAATTTTCATTTATTTAACCTGTTGTGAGAAATTCTTGTGAAATCCCTGAATGAGACATTGTTTCATCAAAACCAAGGAAACACCAATTCAAGAAGATGAAAGCAAAAAATAATGAAAAACATTTAAGAAATAAAGGGCGAATTATTAATAAACATATAAATTGTAACTACATGTACATTGTATATTGTATGTAATAATTGCCATGAGATTAATGGACAGAAAATCTTTTCTCATTTTCCAAAGAATTAATTTAGATATAGAAATAGAGAAAGTTTAATTAATAATTTTGAAAATGGGAATTACCTTTAGTTCCATCATGTTCCAAGTCCCAACAAGAACTCTCAGTTTTCTATCTGGGAAATATCTCTCAAGTTCCTCTGTGCCAAGGAGAGAACTGCTACTGTTCATACTTCCCATTAAGTAGTTGCTGAATATAATCATGACAATATGCAATTATTAGAACTATAGAATAAGAACTCTCAGTTTTCTGTCTGGGAAATATCTCTCTAATTCCTCTGTGCCAAGGAGAGAACTGCTACTGTTCATACTTCCCATAAAGTAGTTGCTGGATATAATCATGACAATATGCAATTATTAGAACTATAGAATAAGAACTCTTGAGTGTTCTATCTGGGAAATATCTCTCAAGTTCCTCTGTGCCAAGGAGAGAACTGCTACTGTTCATACTTCCCATAAAGTAGTTGCTAGATATAATCATGACAATATGCAATTATTAGAATTATAGAACAAGAACGCTCAGTTTTCTATCTGGGAAATATCTCTCAAGTTCCTCTGTGCCAAGGAGAGAACTGCTACTGTTCATACTTCCCATTAAGAAGATGCTGGATATAATCATAACAATATGCAATTATTAGAACTATAGAATCTACTCGTTTGAGAATAGGGGGCACTTCCCATCAGGTAGATGCTGGATATAATCATGACAATATGCAATTATTAGAACTATAGAACAAGAACTCTTGAGTGTTCTATCTGGGAAATATCTCTCAAGTTCCTCTGTGCCAAGGAGAGAACTGCTACTGTTCATACTTCCCATTAAGTAGTTGCTGGATATAATCATGACAATATACAATTATTAGAACTATAGAACAAGAACTCTGAGTTTTCTATCTGGGAAATATCTCTCTAGTTCCTCTGTGCCAAGGAGAGAACTGCTACTGTTCATACTTCCCATTAAGTAGTTGCTGGATATAATCATGACAATATGCAATTATTAGAACTATAGAACAAGAACTCTCAGTTTTCTATCTGGGAAATATCTCTCAAGTTCCTCTGTGCCAAGGAGAGAACTGCTACTGTTCATACTTCCCATTAAGTAGTTGCTGGATATAATCATGACAATATGCAATTATTAGAACTATAGAATAAGAACTCTTGAGTGTTCTATCTGGGAAATATCTCTCAAGTTCCTCTGTGCCAAGGAGAGAACTGCTACTGTTCATACTTCCCATCAGGTAGTTGCTGAATATAACCATAACAATAAGCAATTATTAGAACTATAGAATAAGAACTCTGAGTTTTCTATCTGGGAAATATCTCTCAAGTTCCTCTGTGCCAAGGAGAGAACTGCTACTGTTCATACTTCCCATTAAGTAGTTGCTGAATATAATCATAACAATAAGCAATTATTAGAACTATAGAATAAGACCTCTGAGTTTTCTATCTGGGAAATATCTCTCAAGTTCCTCTGTGCCAAGGAGAGGACTGCTACTGTTCATACTTCCCATCAGGTAGTTGCTGAATATAATCATAACAATAAGCAATTATTAGAACTATAGAATAAGACCTCTGAGTTTTCTATCTGGGAAATATCTCTCAAGTTCCTCTGTGCCAAGGAGAGAACTGCTACTGTTCATACTTCCCATCAGGTAGTTGCTGAATATAACCATAACAATAAGCAATTATTAGAACTATAGAATAAGAACTCTCAGTTTTCTATCAGGGAAATATCTCTCTAATTCCTCTGTGCCAAGGAGAGAACTGCTACTGTTCATACTTCCCATCAGGTAGTTGCTGAATATAACCATAACAATAAGCAATTATTAGAACTATAGAATAAGAACTCTGAGTTTTCTATCTGGGAAATATCTCTCAAGTTCCTCTGTGCCAAGGAGAGAACTGCTACTGTTCATACTTCCCATCAGGTAGTTGCTGAATATAATCATGACAATATGCAATTATTAGAACTATAGAATAAGAACTCTCAGTTTTCTATCTGGGAAATATCTCTCTAGTTCCTCTGTGCCAAGGAGAGAACTGCTACTGTTCATACTTCCCATCAGGTAGTTGCTGAATATAATCATGAAAATATGCAATTATTAGAACTATAGAACAAAAACTCTCAGTTTTCTATCTGGGAAATATCTCTCTAGTTCCTCTGTGCCAAGGAGAGAACTGCTACTGTTCATACTTCCCATTAAGTAGTTGCTGAATATAATCATGAAAATATGCAATTATTAGAACTATTAACAAAAACTCTCAGTTTTCTATCAGGGAAATATCTCTCAAGTTCCTCTGTGCCAAGGAGAGAACTGCTACTGTTCATACTTCCCATCAGGTAGTTGCTGGATATAATCATGACAATATGCAATTATTAGAACTATAGAACAAGAACTCTGAGTTTTCTATCTGGGAAATATCTCTCAAGTTCCTCTGTGCCAAGGAGAGAACTGCTACTGTTCATACTTCCCATTAAGTAGTTGCTGGATATAATCATGACAATATGCAATTATTAGAACTATAGAATAAGAACTCTCAGTTTTCTATCTGGGAAATATCTCTCTAGTTCCTCTGTGCCAAGGAGAGAACTGCTACTGTTCATACTTCCCATTAAGTAGTTGCTGAATATAATCATGAAAATATGCAATTATTAGAACTATAGAACAAAAACTCTCAGTTTTCTATCTGGGAAATATCTCTCTAGTTCCTCTGTGCCAAGGAGAGAACTGCTACTGTTCATACTTCCCATTACAGCAGGAGATCCAAGACGTCATTTCCATTGTTCTCTTCATATTTCGCGTAGTAATCTACGGTGATTAGCCCGCGCGATTTTCGCATGAATGAACGTCATGGTTGATGCACCCATTTTTACACGACGGTGTCTCCCTCGTCTTTTATCGGTTTCCCACAAAATAAACGGTTTTGAAAAGCTTATATCAAGTAGTTTCAGACGGTCTTTCTCATTTTTTAATTTCATTCAAGGTCTGGTCTCAATAATCAAAATCGCAATTGTGATATTTTTATAGAAAACGCAAAAATGTGTACTGTTTTCAAGCCTTACGGATAAATCGTTAACGGCGGCCTTCACAAACAATTAGTTCAGCACTATCTAGCTCAAATCTAGACGATTTCAATGGTGTTATTCTTTTTTATCAACCCTGGGGGAGATGGGTTTCTGCCAATTTTTAGTGCGACCAAGTGTTTTTTAGAGCCATTTATTTTATCATTTAACGTCACATATTCCGGATTGTAGCGTGACTGAACTTTATTGGACGGATGTATCCATCTTTACACGATGATATCGCGCTCGTCTTTTATCGGTTTCCCACAAGGTAAACAGTTTTGAAAAACGTATATCAAGTAGTTTCAGACAGTCTTTCTCATTTTTTAATTATATTCAAGGTCTGGTCTCAATAATCAAAATCGCAATTGTGATATTTTTATAGAAAACGCAAAAATGTATACTGTTTTCAAGCCTTACGGATAAATCGTTAACGGCGGCCTTCACAAATAATTAATTCAGCACTATTTAGCTCAAATCTAGACGATTTCAATGGTGTTATTCTTTTTTACCAACCCTGGGGGAGATGGGTTTCTGCCAATTTTTAGTGCAAGTGTCTTTTAGCCATTTATTTCATCATTTAACGTCACATAATACCAGATTGTCGCGTGACTGAACTTCCTGGGAGATGCACCCATTTTTACATGATATTAGAGCACTCGTCTTTAATCGGTTTCCCACAAAGTAAACTGATTTGCAAAGCTTATATTAAGAAATTTCAGAAGGTTATTCTCATTATCTTATCTAATATATACATTATATTGAAGGTAGAGTCTCCGCCATAATTAAAATCGCATCCGGATATTTAAAAAATCCAACAACGATATTGTTTTCATGACTAACAGACACATCGCTAACAACCGGTTTTATCTAAAATTATTTCACCACTTGTAGATCAAAATAAGAGGATTTCAATGATCGTTATTCTTTTTTACCTATCCTGGGGAAAACGAGGTTCTGCCATTTTTAGTGCGACCAATTCTAATTTAAGTTCACTTCCATTTCTTTCATTTTACGTCGTCGCCGGCAACTTTCATAAAGAAATATGAATGGATATGCAGCCGTTTTACACGATGTATGATATCTTGCTAACCTTTCAAGCCTTGCGGACACATCGTTGACGATCGGATTTAAAAAATTATTGATATTATTATTGTGTTTACATGCCCCTGTTTTATATCCGAATTGTATTTCATGAAATAAGTAGTTTAAGTAAATTAATTTTATATTTCATTGTTCATTAAATGTCGCGTGAATAAGAAAAAAACGACAGAAACAAAAAGAACACGCAAAAATGTGATTTCTTCTAAAATGGCATGGACTGGTGAGTGATGATCAACTTTTTTAGCGTGTAATGTCCAAATTTTCTTATTTATTTTCGCCAACTATTGAATGTGCGATAAAAGTCATAGAGATGTTCACGGCTTTCGTCAATTAGCTTCAGCGATAATTGTTTTAAGATCAAGAACTCGGATCCCACTAGATTGGACTGTATTTTTCACATTAGCCCTTTGTGCAGAATTTCATTCCCTGTTTTCATTAACTAATTAAATGGATAAATCAATGATTCCTGTCTTTCAAAACCGATTGGATAAATTGGTAAATAATACACATACTTTGCATATCCATCCATTTGCCAGTACTATTCTAATAATGTGACAGTTAAATGAAATAAAAAGATTCTGAAATTATTATGGATCCCTGGGTATAGATCATGTGGATTGACAAATAAAAATCTGTGTAGAGCGAAAGTAAAAATATTTATTTATCCAATTCAAATATGGCAGCACTGGACATATCTTATTCAATACATATAGGCCTAATTGATAAGGATATATATAAAATTGAAACATCATACTGTGACTGTGCACACTTGCCAAGAACTAAAAATATGATTGGAACTTCTTTAAAAAATGTAAACTAGTTATACAAACTTCGATGGCAGATGTGTTCTCAGAATATACAGTAAAATATATTTTCACCCAAAGCATAATTAAATGAACTATCATATACAGGTAGAGTTCAACATAAAAAACATATAAATGTTGAGTTTTTTCACATTGATCAACATTTACTTCAAGGTTTATAATAACAGTTTTATTTTGAACATTATGCCTACATTTAATATTTTTCAAATACAGTAGAACCTGTATATCTGAACACTTGGCTAATCCGAACACCTTCCAATTTGAACACTTTTTTTCGGTCCCATTTTTTCCTCCCATTGACTCCCATCTTAAAAAAACCTTGAAATCTGAACACCTAATCTGAACAGTGAACAGCCAGATTTGAAAAACCGACCTGTCTAATCTGAACATTTTATCAGGAATCAAATGTCTGGACATTTCAATAATAGCCACATATTGAGTCAATGTTGTAGTTCTTATTATCTTTACATATGCAATGTAATCAAAGAACCAATATTGTCCTAATTAAATTATTTAAGTCTCAATGACATCCCTAATTGTGGAAAACAACAGGAAAGGTGTGAATACGGGAGTTAATTGGTTTATCCTATTAGAAAAGAACTGAATGTTTTATGTTTGGATTAAGAGAAAGGTGTGAATCAAGAAGATAATTGCTTTATCCTTATTTTAAATTAACTGGATGTTTTTGATTTGGATTATGAATAACAAGTCTTAACTGTTTTATATCCCATGTGTCTGTTATGATAGCTAGGATTCAATCAGTAAATGTTTTATAATCACAGAGACAACACAGACACATTTGCAGACAAGATTATAATTGTTTTATCATTATTAGAAATTACCTGGATGTTTTTGATTTGGACTAAGAGAAAGGTGAGAATCTGGGAGATAATTGGTTTTTCCTTATTTTAAATTAACTGGATGTTTTTGATTTGGATTATGAACAAGTCTTGACTGTTTTATATCCCATGGGTCTGTTATGACAGCTAGGATTCAATCAGTAAATGTTTTATAGACAGGACAACACAGACACATTTGCAGACAAGATTATATCATGAGAAAGAGAAAAAATTCAACTTCGTAATATCCTATCACTAAAATGCCTCTGACATACTGAATGCCCTTGATATTTTGAAAGATTATGCATCATCTCGAATGAGCACTCATGAAAAATTCTTTTTAATTAAAGAGGGTATCTACTCAAATATTGCTAATGCTAAAAGTGCCAAGAAACAAACAACAATGAACGACTTTTTCAAGCTAAAGTAAAGCAGTGCTATGTAACCATAATATGAGATAGGTCATTTAATAAGCATAAGATTTTGTACAAGACTTTCATATACTTATTCAGTGTATTACAAAGTTTTTGCCAAAATTAAAGAGTTATTTTTCCCAAAATAATGAAATTGTTCAATATGTAAATAAAACATAGCATATACATGTAGGCTATAGGCTTATTGTAGAATAAACTCAGCAACAACATGTATTGTTTTCTGACTAAGTATTAAGTGTTCAATATAGTGGACTGAACAATGATAATCCCCCCCCCCGACCAACAATAGTCCCATGGGTGTTCGGATTAGACAGGTTTTACTGTAGTCACATATGCTTGGATATTCCATGTGGGATAACATGAACATCCAATATATCTGATGCATATGGAAATTGTATTTGGGAACTGGATTTATTTGAATGTTATTGGAATAAGCCCAGATGATCTTGGGAAAGCTATCCTCCTGTATTCCCATTGTTCAATGTTTGTTAGTTGGAAGATGACCTCCTGACAGCCAAAGTGTTAAGATTCGAGTATTTGGAATCTCTCCTGCTTTATAATCCTGCAAATATACATGTATACATTTGATGTAAAATAAAGCTCAATACTTTGCATGAGAGTGGTTTCCCTGTTCAAAAGGATTCAATCTTTTAACATTTTGACCAGCATAAGTACCTACCTTGTTATTGATTAATACTTATTCAAATTGGTACTATTCACTCAACTGCTTACAAAATTGAGGAAGGTAATCAAGTAAATTGTTAATATTTAATCAGTTGTAAAATGTAAAATGCATATAAGTTTGAATGGTGTGTTCTGATTGACTGGATATTTGGATGTCATGCCTGCCTACATGTGAATAAATAATGAGACATACAGGTATCAGCTTACTTTTATCATTTTTATCATAGGATCTGCATACCCTCCAGTCAAGTTTGTCTAACATATAGGACCAATCAGATGTGCTGCATGAAGCAACATACAATCCATGATAGATTCTTTCCCATTGGTTTGTTTTATCTTAACTTTGCTGCAATAAATGATAATAAAAACAAATACAATATTTGATCAATGTCAATCATAAATTACACAAGATTCACACTTAATCCAACAAAAGGAAATCTACAATTTCTTTGACATTGAAAACATTGTTTCCAATCCATTTTTAATTATTAACCATAGGTCAGATCTACAGAAATATTACTTCATTATAAAAATATATTGCGTATCAAATCATTGGCAAAGTACATCTATATTAACCCTTGAAGCCTTAGGTATGTATTTCACACAAAGTCCCAAGAGGGGGAGGGGGTACAAAGGGCATAAGCATATTAAATTAATTACCCTATGTACAATTCCACTGATTTTTAGCTCACATGGTGAGCTTTTGCAATCACTCACTTGTCCGTCTGTCTGTCCGTCCGTCTGTCCGTCCGTCAACAATAGTGGCACGTTTTAAAACCTCTGTCGATAGGATTCCTGTTTTAAGTTATTTCTGTTCAACATCAATACAGAAAACCCCCCTATGACTCCTGGTTCAAAAGCTCGCCTATTTTCAAAATGGCCGTCACTTTTGTCTCGCAAAATTCACTTTTGGCCCATTTCCTAGCTTTACAAATAATTTCAGGTGTCCTACTTTGTAAAAACCCATGTCAATGTAAAGAATAGATATATGAAATAATTTTGTTACAAAAAATCAGCGAAAAATTGTATCCATTTTTTTCAGCCATTTTAGTTAACATTGATTTGTCTGTCTGACTCGCGAAATCCACTTTCTGTCAATAACAGTGGCACGTTTTAAAACCTCTGTCGATAGAATTCCTGTTTTAAGTTATTTCTGTTCAACATGAATTCAGAAAACTCCCCTATGACTCCTGGTTCAAAAGCTTGGCTATTTTCAAAATGGCCGCCATTTTTGTCTCGCAAAATTCACTTTTGACCCATTTCCTAGCTTTACAAATAATTTCAAGTGTCCTACATTGTAGAAATCCATTGCAAAGTAAAGAGTAGATGCTATGAAATAATTTTGCTACGAAAAATCAGCGAAAAATTATATCCATTTATTTATTTTCAGCCATTTTAGTTAACATTGATTTGTCCATCTGTCTCGCAAAATTCACTTTTGGACCATTTGCCTTAAACCCTCTGTCGATAGGATTCCCATTTTAAGTTATTTTTGTTCAACATCAATACAAAAAACTCTCCTATGACTCTTGGTTCAAAAGCTTGGCTATTTTCAAAATGGTCGTCACTTTTGTCTCGCGAAATTCACTTTTGACCCATTTCCTAGCTTTACAAATAATTTCAGGTGTCCTACATTGTAAAAATCCATGTCAATGTAAAGGGTAGATATATG
Source organism: Owenia fusiformis (assembly GCA_903813345.2). Taxonomy (NCBI): domain Eukaryota; kingdom Metazoa; phylum Annelida; class Polychaeta; order Sabellida; family Oweniidae; genus Owenia; species Owenia fusiformis. The sequence continues at coordinate 39,262,561 of CAIIXF020000006.1, read as the reverse complement.
AAATAATTTTGATACAAAAAATCATCGAAAAATTGTATCCATTTTTTTATTTTCAGCCATTTTAGTTAACATTGATTTGTCTATCTGACTCGCGAAATCCACTTTCTGTGGCACGTTTTAAAACCTCTGTCGATAGGATTCCTGTTTTAAGTTATTTCTGTTCAATATGAATTCAGAAAACTCCCCTATGACTCCTGGTTCAAAAGCTTGCCTGATTTCAAAATGGTCGCCATTTTTGTCTCGCGAAATTCAATTTTGGCCCATTTCCTAGCTTTACAAATAATTTCAGGTGTCTTGCATTGCAAAAAGCCATGTCACTGTAAAGAGTAGTTGTATGAAATAATTTTGTTTCAAATTATTGGCAAAAAATTATATCCGTTTTTTCAGCCATTTTAATTGACTGAGAGACAGATGGCTTGAAATAATTTTGTAACAAAAAATCAGCAAAAAATTATTCTGTCACCATGTGAGCCCAGTACCCACGGTACTAATTTTTTAAGAATACATTTGATGTACCTGTAGCCCCAGCTATTTGAAGACACTACCCAAAACCGACAAAATGTTTCGAAGAAAAAACGAAACTCCAGGAGCTTTTTGTACATGTACCTCCCTTAGGCCTTCCAGGGTTAAATCTCCAAAATGACAATTCCAACCTTGACAGCAGGTAGAACATATTATGAACCATATGAGAAGCTGACTTACACTGATAAGAACTTCCTGTCGTGTGGTTTTGTAAACATTTCAGAGAGATGTCTGTAAGAGCCAGTTGCATAAGAGTTCAAAGCCAGCTGCTCATATTTGAGGCATCCTCACTCCACATTAGAAGCACGTGATCCTACAAAAATGAAACAACTATAATACATTTAGAAAATGAACACATAGGATATTAACAATATTGATGGCTTATTCAAAATGGGAGTCAAAGCTGAAGATATTTTCATTTTACTTCATACAGTACATGTATCCAAAAGTGATTAATTTGATCATAATTTGAGTCATATTAAATATCCTAGATGCGAGTAGAAATAATCTTGATTTACATCATTAGAAATTCACAATTCACAATTCATTCAAACGGATGTCATATTTGGAATCGACATGTAAAATTATATCTAGAAATGTGGTTTTGAAAAGAGTTTATCAACTTTGAAAATTCAATTTTCTTTGAAAATGTGACTTCTAGGTCGGGATATTCCCCATAGACCCCATGTTGTAAAACCACAAAAAGTGAAATATATTTTCTTGTGTTGGGCAGATAATATTTTCTTTTACTGGACATATTTTAATTTGTATAACTATCACATACATGAGGATAATATGAAAAGTGAACCACTAAAACTTATCAATATTCAGGTTTAAGGGAATTTTGTAATACCCTGCCATGTTATTTCCCCCGAATCAGCCCCCTGGTGGCGATCATGCCAGGCTTTGCAATACACATTGTCACGGTTATAGCAGTCCTTATCGTAAATTTATACATTATCACTCTCATACCTGAACTTGCAATACTATATTACATTGCCACGGTCATGCCAGGCCTTGCAGAACTATATAACATTGTCACGGTCATGCCAGGCCTTGCAGAACTATATTACATTGTCACGGTCATGGCAGGCATTGCAATATAATACAGCATTGTCGCGGTTATACCAAGCTTTCATGATAACATTACCGCGGTCATGGCAGGATCCTTGCGCTACTTAAAAACACTGAATAACATGGTGACGGTTACGCCAGGCGTTAGTCTTGCAACAGATACAGGGTCTCGTTATGATAATAGAAAATGATTAGAAGCTAGAACAGTATCTCAAGTAAAGGTAGAGTCAATATCTACAGCAATTTGAGTCAAAAATTATAAATTGACTTGAGAATATAAAGACAGATTCTAAAACCGTTTACCCTGGTTCAAAATTGCAGTCAGAGAGAATGTATCAACATTTTGAAGCTTGGAACCCATGAAATAAGGAAATAACCAACCTGTTCAATGTGTTAATGCTGCAATTCTAAACGATTTGTACCTTCTGATGTCCACAATATGTCGTTAGAATTCCAGGTGTATTGTAATCGCTCAATTTATTACCCTGAAAATATGTTATTGTAGATATCAAAACATAGTTTTTACCGATTTGGAATCGAAAATATGGCATCCATTTTGAAAAATCTAGGTCAATTAACTGACATGTTTCGTCGATCCTAGGCTCAATTAAGCGTTTGTACTTACTCATTATGAGGTCCATGGGTAGTCAGATATACAGCATACATATACAACATAGTAAATCTGCATGAGTACCATTATATTCAACCTAAAAAGGTCTATATGTTCAAAAGCAAAAAGTTTGAAACGCACGGCGGAACCGGAAACTGACGATCGCTCTTCAATAGTGAAACAAAAAAATCGAAAATAATGATCTAGGTTTGAAAGTAATTTTCAGCGAGTTGCACGTATTCTTCACAAAATGTAAGTCGATAAAAATGTTTCCCATATCGTCTTGTATCATTTAAATACCACTTTGAATCTCAGAGCAGGGGGAGATGGTTTTCTGCCAGTTTTTTCGAAAAAGTTTTAATTTCTTAAAAAATCGCTTGAAAAAAATTCGAATTGTTTCGAAAGCATTTCAGCTGCATTTTCACGAGCTTTGAGTCATATACACTCTAATGAACTAAGTTCTAGACTTATATAACTCAAAACTGAAAACAGAATTCAATTTCATCAAAAATTCACAAAGTTAGGAACAATCAAAAATGGCTGGGTGATTTGGGGCTCTACCGACGAAATCGAAATATCGGACTTTATGACGTCCCGGCGGAAGTAGAAATCGGCCTAACCGAAGCACATTTGCGGCTTGGATCTCCTGCTGATTAAGTAGTTGCTGAATATAATCATGAAAATATGCAATTATTAGAACTATAGAACAAAAACTCTCAGTTTTCTATCTGGGAAATATCTCTCAAGTTCCTCTGTGCCAAGGAGAGAACTGCTACTGTTCATACTTCCCATTAAGTAGTTGCTGGATATAATCATGACAATATGCAATTATTAGAACTATAGAACAAGAACTCTGAGTTTTCTATCTGGAAAATATCTCTCAAGTTCTGCTGTACCAAGGAGAGATCTGCTACTGTTCATACTTCCCATCAGGTAGTTACTGAATATAATCATAACAATATGCAATTATTAGAACTATAGAACAAGAACTCTGAGTTTTCTATCTGGGAAATATCTCTCAAGTTCTTCTGTGCCAAGGAGAGAACTGCTACTGTTCATACTTCCCATTAAGTAGTTGCTGGATATAATCATAACAATATGCAATTATTAGAACTATAGAATCTACTCGTTTGAGAATAGGGGGCACTTCCCATCAGGTAGATGCTGGATATAATCATGACAATATGCAATTATTAGAACTATAGAATCTACTCGTTTGAGAATAGGGGGCACTTCCCATCAGGTAGATGCTGGATATAATCATGACAATATGCAATTATTAGAATTATAGAACAAGAACGCTCAGTTTTCTATCAGGGAAATATCTCTCAAGTTCCTCTGTGCCAAAGAGAGAACTGCTGCTGTTCATACTTCCCATTAAGTAGTTGCTGGATATAATCATGACAATATGCAATTATTAGAACTATAGAATCTACTCGTTTGAGAATAGGGGGCACTTCCCATCAGGTAGATGCTGGATATAATCATGACAATATGCAATTATTAGAACTATAGAACAAGAACTCTTGAGTGTTCTATCTGGGAAATATCTCTCAAGTTCCTCTGTGCCAATGAGAGAACTGCTACTGTTCATACTTCCCATGAAGTAGTTGCTGAATATAATCATAACAATATGCAATTATTAGAACTATAGAACAAGAACTCTGAGTTTTCTATCTGGGAAATATCTCTCAAGTTCCTCTGTGCCAATGAGAGAACTGCTACTGTTCATACTTCCCATTAAGTAGTTGCTGGATATAATCATGACAATGTGCAATTATTAGAACTTCAGAATCTACTCAGTTGAGAATAGGGGACACTTCTCATCAGGTAGTTGCTTAAATATAATCAGAACCAATTATGACAAAAGTTATTTTAGTACATGTACTGTAAACTTTTTAACTTTTAAAAGATTAACAAGACGATTTCTCACAATATGAGAAAAGATATTTTTTAAAGTTAAGTTAATGAGCAGGTTAATGAATCTTTAAGGATAAAATGAATCTTCATTGATTAACGTATTAATTCCAAAAGTGGCATAAATGACAACAATATTTTGATTACCTGATTCTATATCACTTATGGTGGTGAAATAAAAAATCTACCTTTTTCTTGCTTGTTGCGTTGAGATCAATGGCAGCACCCCGGTGGAGTGGAATGACCTCTCTGACAGAGTATCCATTCTTGAGTTCCTCATCATAGAAGCTGAATGTGGCCTTTCTACCGATGAGTTCAATTTATAGCTATGATCTGTCTTATATGAAGTCCTAAGCGTAGTTGATTGTATATCAGCTGCTAACGGTGGGGGTGTAGGACGTGTTTTAATTGGCGAGAGTTTATTTGGTCTTTCATTAAGATCAGAATTATCTAATTGTTTCCGAGGATTCTTTGGCGTAGATGTAGCATTTGATGCAACTATTGCTTCATACTGATTCTGTATTTGAGCAGCAGCCTCGATATCAGATTCATTAATATCTTCATCAGTTTCATCGTCACTTTCTGAAGCAGCCAAGTCAAACTTTGGCTTTTCAATCACGATATCAACATCCATAGGAGTTTTCCTTGTTTCTTCATTTGCTTCTTTGTTGTCTTGACTTAAAGGACCTACTTTGTTGATTGGTTTCAAGAATTTTGACCTACCTGGTGTAGATTGACCATTTACATCTAAATCCATCACATTTTCTATAGTTGTTTCATTTTCTTTTAATTTTTCATTTGATTCTGGATTTTCCAATGTGAATTTCGATCGAAGTGGAATTATCTTTGAATCAACCTCCATTAAGTCATCAATAGTTTTACCTGCTGTATTTTCAACAAGATTAGACGGTTTATCTTTGATTTTATGTTTCCTAAATCGTAACCTTGATGTGCTTTCATCATCTGATGAATTACCTCCATCGCGAAAACGTTTTTCACCTTTCGGTGGGTGTGGCATGAAATGTCCTTTCTTTGGCAATTCTGGCTCGTTGGTATCTTTGGACACGTTTAAAGATTCCAATCTACTTATAGTACCTTCTGATGGTGCTCTTGCGTGTATCCTAGGGCGTAATGGTGGCGAAGTATTGATTGCAACTTTATGAGTATCATCTATCTTATCAGTATTATCATCATCCATTTCAATACCATCATCATCATCATCTTCAATTGTAGCTTTCATCTGAGTCCTTGGAGCACTGGGTGTTGATTCACCCCTAACAATGTCATCTAAAGTGTCTTCATTAATCCTTGGCGACTTATCAAAATTTGATTTATTGAAATCAGAAGCTAATTTTGAAGTGTTTCTTGGGGTTGCGTGTACATTTAATGGATCAAAACTAATGTTTGTTGATCCTTGACCAAAGGTAGTGTCATTACTTTCAGCTGCCATATCCTCTGATTGGACTCCATTGTTCTTGTGTGAAACAACATGGTCTGTTGTTTTGGCTTCAGTCAACCTTGGTGACTTTAATGAACCTTTCGATCCCATATCACTATCACAATCAGATCCCGACAATTTCTTCTTGGCAGCAAGCCTAGCTAAGCTTGATTTCTTCTTGCCTTTTCCTTTTTTAAAACTTTTTGGAGAATCCAACGGAGGATCATTGTCTGTAATAGATGGATCGTGAGTGTCCTTCATAACAGGAGGGCCTTGGTCTTGTGTTTCGGGTGAATCTACTGCAGGTATAGGCTGAAGCAATTCTGATGATTTTCTTGGACGTGGTTGTGGCCGAGGCCTCTCAGATGCCCCTACGTCATCCATCTCACTTTTCTAATTCCTGAAACAATGAATTATGATACATGAATATTTTGAGTTTTCTGAATATATTCGGCAAAAGGCTAATAAATAAGCCCATGTAGAGCATATATAATGATAGGTTTGAAATGATTTATCACCTGCGTCGTCATAGGCATTGGTCGTAGGGGCAAGGCTGCTAACTGTAATATAGTCTATACTAGGCGAGGTACATTAATGCACCTCTGGGGCTTTATTTAGACTATCCTTCGTCTGAATAAATTCAGACTGTAAGTCACCTATTGTAAAATGGGGTGTTGTATAAATGTTACAAATAAGTTTGTACATGTATAATGATAAAATGATTACCTTATAAAGAACTAACAATATTATTTTTTCGTATATTGTCTTCTTACTGAAGATGTTTATAAAATATACAGACGCTTCTTCTAAGGCATTGATTAAGTCAAGCCATTTTGGCAATTCTAATTCTCAATTAACGAGATTGAACCAGTGACGTCAGTCTATTTTTAAACAAATAACATGTGGAGCAGACGGCGCAACATTACAGAAGCGTATTGATAAATTCCATTTGTGCGGGAATTTATTAGATCTAGTCATTGATTGATTTTCGTCAATTATAGTAAAAAGAGCAGGAATATTCACGAAGAAGGCCGAGGTAATCAAGTGGTCATTGGTTTGAAATTAGTCAAAGTTCCAAAATTTGCATACAGTATCTCGTTTGGATCTTGTGAACTCAAACGTCCTTGACATTGATTTCGCGATCTACTTATAAATGAACACATCCTGAAGTTTTGGTGAATCTGAACATTTCATAATTTTATATCCACTTGTACCCGCCTTATACAAATATTTATGCTTCTAGTTAAGATGAACATCTCTTCGACATACTGTATTCACCAATTTACAAGGTGAACATTCTTGTAATAAACGAGAAATTTATGTGCACAAAATATTGCCGCAATTTGCATGCGAAGGGTATCAATCATAACAGACCGAATATTATATTCGGTCTGTTAGATACATACTAGGGCTTTATTTATACTGAATATCTGAGACCCAAGGATCTGATATTTGTCACGACCCTAGACTATATCCTCTAGTCTGATATTCTTTGAAATTTGGTTGAAAATATTCAGACCGAATTCTCAGGATATTCGGCCAAGGATCTATTGGAAATAGACTAGTCACCACCCTATTAACACTCCTATAGTCAAAAAATCACTTGAGGCAGTGCTCCCACGTCTAATACTAGGCAGAAGGTAGTCTATAACTTGTCTCCGCGCGCATGGTACCAATCCAAAGACGTTTGGTTCTATTCTGTGCAAAAAGAAAAGCATGAATTTATCGTAATTTCTGAAAAAATGGTTGCTATGATAATTTATAGAGATGTGTAAACGATTCACACATGAGTGTCTGATTAAATTAAACTTACTCACTCTGTTCACAACTGTGATGTGTTATTCATCTCATATCTACCCAATTATCCTTGTAAATTAAAAAATACTTTCAAATTTTTTTAAATTTTGGGAATTTGTCAAACGACTGACTGATGGTAGCAATTATTTCACGACAACATCGATCTTCATTTTTACAAATTAGAAAACATTTATACATATGAACCGTACATGATAGTAAATTTATACATTTTGATTTGATAATGCCAATAATATAAATTTTCCCTGTGTTATTTGAAATATAAATTTGTAAAATATGTCGTGATTGAATTATTCCATTCAGTTATTTTACTCCCTTCAAAATCGTATAATTGGCATTGTATTGAACGCTGAATAATCAAATGCGGAGGGAGAATATTGACAAAACGAAAGAGCCAATAATAAACAGACTTCACTAGTTGCCAAGACAGGTGGAGTTCGGAAAGGCAGGAATTTTAAAATTGCAATGTATAAAGATTTATAGAATAATGTGATAATTATGAAATAAAATGAGTTCACAGAATGAAGAAAGTAATCATGAATTTAACTTCTTTCTGGATAAGCAAATTCAAACTAAGATTTTAGATTTTACTGAGAATGAAAAACTTGAAGTGGAAATTCAAAGTGCAGTAAAAGTTTCCAAAAAGTTGGATTATGATTTTGAACTCTGCGAATGGATACCCAAAAAAGGATTTACACCGAGAAAACCTGAGAAAGATACAAAAGACAATTTAGAAGTCAAAGTTCATTTCTCTCATAGAGACCGCGATGGATTACTTCCGAATTCACTAAAACCAAAACAATATAACTTTAAACATTATACAGATGTGAGCCAATACATGTTGCAATATCGATTAGAAAATTCAAGTACTCAGAACCAAAGTAACAGAACAAAATCTGGGAAACAAAAGAAACAGATTCTTAAATCGAGACAGAGTAGCCGACAAAAAGAGGATTCTTTAACGCAATTGCAAAATAATTCTACAGATATTAAAGTTGTAGCAACTTTAGCATATAAATATAAACTTGATCCTCGTGTCCCAAACTGGCCGTCATCACCGGAGTCAACAGTTGATATATACAGCATTGAAGATGGCGAGAGGAAATCTGCAAGGGTTCCCTCTGCCAGAGATACAATTTCTGCAAGGGCCAGTGGGACGGTCAACTTGACCCCTACCAAAGGACGCAGCAATACCTCAAGTATAAGTTCCCCAACTATAGGGTCCGCAATATCTACTAAGTCAATGCACGTAACACCACAGGGAATGTATAATCTGTAAGTTTTGTGAATAAGGAAATACAGTAAAACCTGTCTTTATGAACAACCCTCTCGTGAACACCTGTCTCTAGTAAACACCCTTCCTCCACACATGACACTTGTATAAAATATTACTATCTTATCTTATCTGTATAAAATACCATTTTTGTAGTGAACACCTACCTACAATGAACACATTTTTTGAGCTGTTCACTATACAAAGGTTTTTCCTGTAATATTTAGATGTAGTACTCCGAGATGCTCAAAAGGGGGATTCTATCAAATGTTTCTCATTACAATGAGTTTTCCTTAGTCTACCCTTATAATCCCCACCCCTCCTCCTCTCTAAACAAATTTGGGGATACATGGAGTAAGAAGGGGGCCAAGTAAGCATCATCATCTTTTACATTTCCTTATATTTCAGCAAAAAATTTAAATTGACCAACCCAAATTAGATGTGCTCATATAATTTATTATCCATATAGTTATTCATTTGTCTTAGTTGAATTAAAGGTTGGTTACTGCATACTAAATGGGGGGGGGGGTATTCAATGATTAACGCCTCCCATATATTTAAGCTTGAGCTTTCTAAGAACTTATGGAAACCCCATAAAGTTGTATCAAATACATTAATGATCTATGCTTAATGACGGGGGGGGGGGGGGAAGGGGGGGGGGGGCTGCTGTGGTAGTATTTTATCATATAATGTATCAAAGTATCACTGTCATTTGCTCTGTTTGCCATAAGAGTTCATATTTACTTATAATGTGTAGTTTCTGATAAATGTTGTTAAATAATGATTGTTCAGTCTAGAAGTTTATTAGTTTAAAGATCAAATAAACGTTTATTATGAAATTATTTCTAGTATTTACCAATACAGGCATTTACTTGTTCTGGAATGTATTTATTTGGAAATATTATCATAATTTGTGTTCAATTTGAAACACATAACATCTAGGAGTTATCATTGGTTCTATCATTCTCAATCAAAGGCTCAAACATTAGCCCTGTTTGAAAGATATTATACTGGGATTTTAGAGAATTAAAAAGCACTTTAAATGTTTATGTTTATATACCCCCTCCCCTCTTCATATTTCAAATTCTATTCATGCATTTAGAACTAAATTCACAGATCAGCAATGAAAAATGCATTGAATATGGCCAATCTGGTACTATGGGATTAAATACTGTACGCAGGATGTTATTGTATTAGGATTATGTATTGTCAACTTCATACAAACTTCATACAACAATTTGAATTATCTCCACTGACTAATTTAAGTTAACAATAAACTTTACTAGATAATAAACTAAATCCAGAATACTTGACTCTAGTGTTATAGAAAGGCTTGAAACTTTAGACATTTTCAATTGGATTTGTATAATGTTCTGACCAATTCATAATTGGTTTTATTTTGTTTCCAGCCTTATGTCAAAAGTATTTTAAATCTATGTTGAATTTTGGTGTTCAGTTACTTCTATTCTAAATATAACAATATAAATACTAAATAGAAATTACTGAAAGTTGATCTTTTTTAAAAACCAAGTACTGTTAATCGTATTGTATCCAACTCATACCTTTTGTCATGGATACAAAAAAAATCAAACTGGTTACAATTTTTTAAGAAAAGCCCTTTTTATATATAAAACAAAATGCATGTTATATTAACAGCCAGTAGCACTGAACACTGTAGGTTTACAACTTGTAAAATATAGCACTTAAGATTTAGGGTTAAGCTCATTATATTTTGTACTGGTTTTAAATTGCACTTTCCACAAATAATACCCTTAAAAATGCCAATTCTGTGTGTGTATAACAGATCATCTGCAAAGAAAATATTTGCAGAAATATTTCTATGAATTCTAATACTGGAATATAATGAATTACAGTTAGATCAATCTATAACTAAATGACTTTTCACTGACCATTTCTCAGTAGCTGCCCTGAGTCACAAACCCGAATAGTAAAACTAACTAATCTCTGAGTTCCACAAATAGATATACTGCCATGGTCTACTTATGACTCTTCAAAGGAGCTGACAGGGGCTTATTATTCTCAATATTCTGATCATGTTAAAGTTTTGGAAAGAATCTACAAGATAGAACTAAAATCTCAAAAATTTGTAGAAATCCCCAAGATAAAGCACTTGCTATTTTTTCCTTGGAATTTGTGTCTTAGAACATTTTGAGATTCTTCAAAGAAGACTTTTGTTATACTAATACATCCAAGTTATAGAATGCATTTAAGTCAAAGTTGAATATAGCCTGATTTCCAAAATATTATTGTAGGCCTAGTTATTATTAATATTAAAATGGTTAGTTTAATTCAAGTAGTTCAGGGGAGACCAAGGCATGTACAGTGTAACCTGTATGTCCCAACAGTCCAACAACTCTCTTATCTGAACATCTGTCCATGTGAACACAGTCCAGTGATCTCCCCAGGATTTTTTCTCAGGTGGGTGCAAAATTCTCATTTTCACAAATCAGACCAAAATTGGTCAAGATATGCCAATTTTTCATGATTTATTTATCTTATTTCAAGTGGGTGCAAATTGATTTTCAGGTGGGTGCTAGCCTATTTTCAAAATCTCAGGTGGGTGTTGCACCCACTTGCTTTAATGCTGGGAAGATCACTGCAGTCACAAAATTGTCTCCTATTGACTCACATTTTAAAAACACTTGAAGTATGAACACATGGTAATCTGAACACTTTTGGCCTTTGGGCCTGTCTCAGTGATGTTCATATTAGACACAGTGATCTCCCCAGCATTAAAGCAAGTGGGCACAGCACCCACCTGAGATTTTGAAAACATGCTTGCACCCACCTGAAAATCCATTTGCACCCACTTGAAAATGAGAAAAATTCTAAAAATTGGGATATTTTGACCAATTTTGGTTTAAATTGTGAAAATGAGAATTTTTCACCTACTTGAGAAAAAATTCAGTGGAGACCACTGAGACATGTTTTACTGTGCTTCCAATTTATAAATTGAGCTCATTTACAAATAAAGTACAATGAAAGGAATATAGAGTGGTTTAGAATTTCATTGGTTTCTACTATTAGGCTTTGATTAGCATTTCTGGTTTTATAATTGAAACACTTCAAACATCAATGGTTATTTTTTCTAAAGATGTGAACCCTTTGCTTCTTGTTATAAAGCCTGGGGCATTTCACTGGTAACATTAGAGTTATTTACCCGTCAAAGCAACTGGAAAAATTATTGGAAATTATTATTTTAGCATGAAGGCAGTTGCAAAATTCCATACAACAACAGAGTTAAATAACTGGAAAAAGTGCCTGTTTGCAGTTTATACAACCCCCTGGCAATTATACTGGTACAACTCCCTATCAATTATACAACCTATTAGCAATTATACAACCCCTTGCCAATTAAACAACCCCCTGGCAATTAAACAACCCCCTGGCAATTAAACAACCCCCTGGCAATTATACAACCCCCTGGCAATTAAACAACCCCTTGGCAATTATACTCTCATTTGTAACTAGTTTCCAGCTTGGCATTATGAGTACAGGGGAATATGTTTATCTGAACACCTCTATAATATGAACACCTCTCTTTATAAACTTCCAGTCATTGTAGAAGTTAAGAAGAAATATATTTTAGCAGTTGAGACAATGTTCTATAATTTACTAAATTGATTTTTAATCAGTAAAATCAATATATAAGTGACACAGTATGGAATCTAGGTTTTCACCGAACCCCTCATAGGTTAATTGCAATAATTAGTAAATTTCTATTAGCAGGAAAGGAAAGATACACTAGTAATGTAATGGTTTGTAGCATTACATAGAATTTTGTGTAAACATTTAGCTACCAGGTAATAATCAATGTTTAGATATTTGTTCTGGTATTGTAACAATGCCTTATCCAATTCTGGCTGTTTAGTTTTGGTTCCATCCAAAGTATCGTCTGTTAAATACTGTACAGCAAAACCAGTCTCATCTAAACGCCACTGGGACTGGCAAATAGTGCTCAGATTGGAAGGTGTTCACATTTCAAGGTGTTTCAATATACATACCTAAAGTAATTTAAAAGCGGAATTAAAAGGTGTTCACATTTAGAGGTGTTCAGATTAGAGAGGTGTTCAGATATACAGGTTTCACCGTAGTAGTTATACTATTGATTATACCATCACAAGCAGAAAGTAAACAGAATCTAAGTTGAAATCAATTTCTGTAACAAAGTGTACTTATATTCTACATATTAATTGATCTTATTTTATCAGGAGTCATATGACATTGATGTCAATATTGATGTCAATTTAATGATTTGCATGTTGAGAGACCTGGAAGGAACGAGTGACCAAATTGCTTGAATTAAAGGGACAGCACGATGCAGATAGAGACCATATTCAAATGTTGAAAGATTTATAAGAATATGAATATAGAAATAAGTGTTACAAACTACAAAACTTTGTGAGTCCCCCCCCCCTCCTACATTCAGACATACAGGTTTCACTGTAGAATGAAGCATTGGATAAAATGCCTGGAGTGCCTTCATTGATAAGTTTGCACAAGAAAATTTAATCGGGACATTCTTGAAGAAATAACTGAGAAAATGGTATTAATTCATTTATGTATTCATTCATTCCCATTTAAGGACCTTCCTCAAAGGTAACTAGCTCATACAGTCTGAAGTATGCAGATCTAGCAACAATGTATTTGATAGAATTTTTGCACTTTTGTACATTCCATTAACATTCATCACGATAACTGGATAAATTGAGGTCAAATCATTGATATTTTTCTGAATTGATACATATTTAATTTAGAATTATTGTTCAGAGGTTTTGACACTATTAACACCATTTTTGTAACACGATCAACATCACTATTGAATCAGCAACTTTGAGGATTTTCAGTAATATATGCTTTTCTAGTTAAGAATTTTTTGTGTACTGTAACTACAGGGTGATCACTAAGTTCTGGGAATTCATCTGTCATTTCATTATTTTTTAACCAATTTACTTGAAATTTTCAAGGTAAATGGGGAATGTAATTTTGGGTTGGATAAAACAGTCTCATTGTCATCTGATGTCACAATAGATAATTGTTGTTACTATAGCAACATGACAAGTGGCGCAGCGGGTCAAGTAAAATAAAAATGAATTCAAATTTTGCTTGACCCAAAAGTATGGTTAATAAATATCTATTTGGTGGACATATTTCTGTGATTTTTTATATTTTAAATACTTCTAACTTAAGTTTCTAAAGTAACATCTTTATTGTTATATAAGAGTGTACTTTGCTCTATTTTTGTATCATTCATCATTCATCAGCATCTCAAAGTAACAATCATGACTAAAAATAGCGGGGAGTTATCTTCCATTATGACTATGCTCCTTCCGATTACTAAAGCTGCCCATACTACTCTTGAAGAATTAGGGTTCACACAAGTTATTACTGCCCCATATTCACCAGACAATATTCACTGGATAAAGCACCATTAGGCTTCACTACATTTTGGGTGCTAAAGCATTATATGAGAGGTCATAAGTTTGATTCCAATAAGGGACTGATTTCAACGGCTTGAGCAAATCTTCAAGGGATACCAAAGGGAGGACTGGAACACATCTTTATGGACTAAGTTTGTCAACAACGCATGTGCGTCCAAGGCTAATGGAAACAATCATAAATGAAATGATCCTCTCAGCAATGAAGAATACTTCTGAATAAATGACTTCAAGAGTACTGTTCTGCCTCTAGTGCAGGTAGTTTGAAGCAACTATCTAAGCAAGATGAATATGTTTTGGCAGGAAATTTTCAAATTAACATCAGTCAAAATTTGCTGACCCGCAAACCACTTTTACTTTTTTTATAATTACAATAAAATAAATTGTAGATGTGATATGTATATGAAACATTGCCTGTCAATTCAGAATTATACAATGAACACCTGCTGAAAATTTCAACTCAAATGGTTGAGAAATCTTGAAATGGCAGACCAATTCCCAGAACTTAATGATCACCCTGTATTATGCATTGTTATGACATCAGAGAATCAATAAAAGATAAAAAATATTCTGTTTGGGCATCGTTGAATAAATACCCCAATCCTTTTGCCTTTGACACTATAATATGTTTAAGGCAGGGATGCCTTTTTCATTTGACTTTATCACCCTATTTTGTTATTATTTTTTATCATTTTATTTTCAGAGATGACCGAAATGGACTACCATCAAGTTTCATTACAGATTTAGGTACTCATGAGATGACATCATCTGTCACATCAAATGGGAGACAGGTAAAGTATTAACTACTTAAATATTCCATGGGCACTAACCAGACTCCAACATACCATGAGCAATTGAGCAATTTATGTGGAGCTGTCCATACTGCCAAGCTCGCCAAAACATGGATTTGCTATTCCCCTCATAAATAAGGCAATTTAAATAACAACTGGCATTTCTGAGTATTATCTTTTTTGTTTTGAGCCTTGGGTCAAAAATTTTTCAAAATTCTGCTACAAAATTTAAAATAAATACACGAAGCCCTGTACCTTAGCCATGATACCTACGAGCAAGCTTACAGTATCATGAGAACTGGTTAGCGTCGTTTTATTTGCAACATAAACATTTTCATGTCTTTTTTATTTTTGTTGTTGAATAAACTGTTGTATTTTATTGATAAGAATTCTCTTGATGTTCATTGCTTAAGCGTAAACTTCGTGAACTTACAATCCTATTTTGTATTTGATTTCATTTGTTTATTTATTACTATTCCGATTGTTTATTTTTCTATTTTTAAACTTATATTTGATATAGGTACATAGTTTGAAAAGGTTGTATTAACACATACATGATATGTTGACGAAATTAATAAATTCCTATACCTTTATTGTTATAGCAGGGTTTATATTGAAATTGAATGCACATAAAATCCTTTGTCGTTAAAGATACTATTGTTTGGGTCTCCTTGAAATTTTAAGAATAGCATGGAATGGTGAATT
Source organism: Owenia fusiformis (assembly GCA_903813345.2). Lineage (NCBI taxonomy): Eukaryota > Metazoa > Annelida > Polychaeta > Sabellida > Oweniidae > Owenia > Owenia fusiformis. Next base: position 39,246,957 of record CAIIXF020000006.1, on the reverse strand, counting down.
AGGAATATTAGGCTTTGAGAGATTAATATGTCTTTGGGCTAGATCAATTGTAAGTTATACGTTAATAAAGCAAAACCTGTCTAAGTGGAACACCTTTAGGACCTCTGTAAATGTTCCACTTTGGAGGTGTTCTACTTGGGAGTTGTTCCGATAATAGAGGTTCATTTAACCTCTGAAAAGTCTTCCATTAAGAGGCATCTCATTTGTCGAGATACTCCACTTTACAGGTTTTACTGTACTATAATCCTGAAATGATATGTTATATGAGTTTACAAGCAGAAAGCTGTTAATATTGAAGTATGAATCTTTTAATCCTTTTTGTGATGTAATACCAACAAAATATTTTGTCAAAATATTTTGGGTCTCTTGCATTTTTATTTTTATTGATTATTAATACATTTGCTATGTTTTGTAGCTGTAGGTTTTTATTATTTTTTGCTTATTCTGCCCCCTATAGGAACAATTAGAAACTACTGAGCAGACGGACGGAATATCACAGTGTAGCCAAGCAATCAGCCAATCAAATAATAGTGTGCTCCAATCTCTTGTGTGCCAAGGAACCAACATGAAAGTCCCTAAAACGGATCCCTTCCCTAATTTTGGTAACTCTGTTTTGCCCCTCAATGAGTCATTTGATAATAATAACAACAACAGAGCATTGTCTGTGTATAAAGATAGAATCAGTGTTACATCCCATAATAATAAAAACAACATGGCCGACAATTGCAGTGTCGTATCTAAGGACAACACGGTTATTGCGGAGATCTCCAAGGTAACATTACAAACTGATGTCTTGGAAGAAGCAGATAGTTCAATGTCTAGAATATCTAATTCAACTGCAGAATGGCCAAAAGATGTCAGCCCTTGTCTAGCTGAAGATATAACTGAAGAAACTCATCAAAGGTTTGACACAGGAATAAAGATGGCAGATAAGTCAAATTTGGCTCTAGATGAAAAACTGCTACGGCTCAAATTATTAGATGCCAAGCACAACGGTGTAATAAATAACTCTACTGATTATGACATTAAATATATGATAGACAAAAAACAAAAAACTCAAAATATACATGCTCGATTAAAGAAACGTGAGAGAAAGCCACCTGAACTTGAAGAACCTTCATCACCACTTATCTCCAAAGCCGATCGTCATAAACTAAATTTGCTCAGTCATGGCTCAAATCGGAAGAAAATCGCACAACATAAGTGTGCAAAGAAGAAATATAAAAATGATCAGATGGTTCCGTCTGTTGAATCTGCCCATCCGAAGATTCTGATTGTTGAAAATGGATGTCGTGGATTGGCTGATCGGGCTGGTTACACTGTGTTGAGTGGATTTAAACGAGGACCCGCAGTTGCTAACGGGGTAAGCCCGAGTGCTGCTTGTTTTTCCTTTGCCCATATGATGCATGTGTTTTAAATTTTTCAAATACGTGTGTATAATCCACTAGTTGAATATGTTTTCAATTCCCTGCACTTATGTGTGTTTTGAATTGTGCAATTACACAGACATGTTTCTCTTTCTGTGGCCTGTATGCTGCACTTTTTTTCATTTTAATCTTTGTCCGGGATGTGTTTTAATTAAGTCCATGTGAATTCATTTGTTTTTATTTAACATGTGTAGACGCATGTTTTGACATTCAAAACAGTGTCTGCATGTAAATTTAGTTTTTCTAAAACATGTGTGCATGTTTTTACTTTATGTTAACCCCTTCCTGCCCATTTGTGTGATTATAATGTGATTGTCATAGTTTACTTAATAACTGATATAAGCTTTGATATATTTTTGCTGTAATTTTAAAAAATGAATTTATTTCCATTTAATGCAATACTTCTGAGTCAAAATGCATCTTTTATGATGTATTGATGTTAAAAGTGCATATTTTAACAAAACATCTATTATCCCTTAAATAATTCTGGGCATGGAAGGGTTAAATATATTCAACATGTTTTTAGTTTAGCACATGTCTTGATCTGCTGTGTTTTTATAATCATAAGTGTGAAGTTTACATAATATTGTCAATTCTAATATGATGCGTGACATCACAATAGCTACAATTGATTAACAGTTCTATATTGGAGTATGAATTGCCGCTAAAAATCATAAATGCAAAAAGTTGTGTTTCTTGTTTGTTTATCATATTACAATCGTAACAAAGACCTCGATTTTATGATTAATGTCAAATATATGACCTCAAATTTTATTCTGGCCATTGCCAAAGAACAGAATAAAATTGTGATACAATGAGGTGTATTTTTTTGGTTATGAAATACATTGACCTGCATTTAAGTGTTATGAAATACATGAACATTGAGGTGCATTTTGGTATTAATGAAATATATTGAGGTGCATTTTAGTGTTATGAAATACATTGAAGTGCATTTTGGTGTTATGAAATACATTGATGTGCATTTTGGTTTTATGAAATGCATTGAGGTGCATTTTAGTGTAATGAAATACATTGAGGTGCATTTTAGTGTTATGAAACACATTGAGGTGCATTTTAGTGTTATGAAATACATGTACATTGAGGTGCATTTTGGTATTAATGAAATGTATTCAGGTGCATTTTGGTTTTATGAAATATACTGAGGTGCATGTTAGTGTAATGAAACACATTGAGGTGCATTTTTGTGTTATGAAATGCATTGAGGTGTATTTTATTGTTATGAAATACATTGAGGTGCATTTTAGAGTAATGAAATACATTGAGGTGCATTTTAGTGTAATGGAATACATTGAGGTGCATTTTAGTGTAATGAAATACATTGAGGTGCATGTTGGTGTTATGAAATAAATCCAGGTGTTACGCCTGACTGCGTTATATGCAAGCATTTTGATAAATCGATTTAATCAAACATGGCTCCATTCTTTGAAATAACACATGTTAATCAGTAAATTAACTCATTGTCGTCTATGATTAAAATGTGCTATTTGATCTCCTCTTAGTTTCATAATTTGCCATATGATAGTTTTATCGCTAAGTACTTTTGTCTCAATTTCTATCACGTATGATTAGTTTTTGATGACAACGTTTTAAATTTCATTTGTTATTCATAATTGGTTTTGACTCAGCAGTTGGTCTGACCTAATTCAACATTGTAACTTTATGAGTCTGATATTATTACCATTGATGAAGGTTTAGAGATTGAAGTTGATGTTTAATAAAAACCTAATCATTATTTTTACAAAGTAGGTTATGTGACCTTCAGTTAATTAGTCTTCTGTCTAAGTAGTTTTGTCGTTTCAAACTTTTTCAAAATTCTAAAATTTGGTAAAGGAGTGATATCGATATGGAGAACTGAATTCAACAATGTTTTTCTCTTAAACTAATCATTGAGAACATTCTGTAAAAAACACGGTATTGTATGTAATGTTGACTGATTGACAACAATTTAATGCGAAAATTATTTAGAAATATTTTATATAACTGTTTTTGTTAACATTTTCTGTTTTTTTAGTGCAATTGTTTTTGCTCCTTTCTACCAATTCTTGAGAATGAAATAAAATGTCTTTCTGAACCTAGTTGGAACAAAATAGCATATACAACATGTTTTGAGACCTCTCATTATTATAGTAATTCAAATAAATTTTTGGTTGATCTTAAAAAAAGTGTTCAAAATATTTTAAAAAATCCACCCAAAATAGATAAAAATCAAGATACTTTTTTAAAATCAACCAAATTACAATATTGAGAGACCTAAACATGTTGTGTTTATGTCTTTTTGTTCCAATGAGGTTCGGAAAGATGTTTCATTTCACTCTGGAAACGTGATAACAAGAACAAAACAAGCCTTTGATGTGTTTTGTAAAACAATATAGATGAAAGTATATATATATTTTTCTAATTATATTGTTACCATTCAAAAAATAACCATTAAATTGACGATGTGTTAAATTTTTAGATTTTTATATGACTGGTTTAAGAGAAACATGTGTTCAAAAAGCTCTCCATATCGATACCACTCCTTTGAACCATTCAAATTTCACAGCTATTATATTTTGCGAATTTTCCAAATCTCGCAAAAGCGGGTTATATAAAAACATGCAAAAAATTCCTGGGTGTACAGTACAACAAAATTATCTCATTATTCTTTTTAAATTTGATATTGTTGAGAAATGCAAACATTTTATTAGGATAATGGATTTAGTAAAAATAATTCATTTGACTGGTAACTAGGTTCCGATGTTATTTATAAAAAGCTGATATATCATGAAAATTGTCAACTAATTACAGTTTCTAGTTGTTGAGAAGTCTGTTATAATGAAATGATGTATTGGCTAACATTATAAAGTACATTGTTAAAGGTTGGCCTGCCATTGGGTCACGTGTTACAGTAGCTCAACTTAGCTGAAGAGAAAGGAAAATGTTTCCTCTCCAAAGCTTTTCATTATCCCAATGAACTAAGTTTGGTAGGAATATAGTGAAGCCCCCGTCCGTCCGTCTGTCTGTCCATCCGTCCGTTGGTTAGTCCATTCCATGTTTTTCACCATGACCCCCAAGGGCAGTGATGGGGGGTGGTTAATTTTGAGATCTTTGTAAAGAATAGCTTTATTATTCTCAAATTAAAGCCAATTTAGAGTAAATTGTAGATGTTTTATTGTTTTACTAGTTTGGGACTTGTAAAATTCAAAATGGCCGTCTGATGTTGGGATTTCGCAATAATTTTCTGATCTTTTCTAACTATGGCTATTTTATACTCAAATTGAAAGAAATTTAGGGTAGACCACAAATATTGTTTTTCTGATTTGTGCCTCAGAAAATTCAAAATGGCAGTGTCAACGTGAATTTGCTTCAATATTGAGATCTTTCTGAAGTAAGCTTTGATGTACTTAAATGAAAGGTAATTTAAAGTAGAATGCAAAAATAGTATCATTTTTCTGATTTGAGCCTCGTAAAATTCAAAATGGCCAACTTATGTGGGATTTCGCAATAATTTTCTGATCTCTTCTAAGTATGGCTAGATTTTACTCAAATTGAAGGAAATATGGGGCAGATGACAATTATCGTATTGTTTTCCTGATTTGTGCCTCAGAAAATTCAAAATGGCTGCCTGACAGGAATTCACTGTTACTCAGAGATTTCTTTGAAGTATGTTGACATGATACTTTATTAGATCTAAAATATATTGTCTTTATTATTTGTGGCTTTGAAACTCTTAAATAGTCACCAAAATGCTTAAATTAGTGGAAATTCTGATATATCTCAAAAAAAATTCAACATTTTGTGGATGTCACTTTATTGTATCACCCTGTAATTTTTGTACTTTAATAATGATATAAGTGTAATATGTCGCTAATAACACTTTTACGAAAATTAAGATTTTTAAGTACAATATCTTTGACAAAATATAAATTGCTGAAAGCAATGAATCAACATCTGATTCATGATCGGAAAAGACTAATTACGCCCTTTAGACAGAATAGATATAGGATGGGAAGTTAATTTCAAAGCAAAACATTAAAGTATCATTGATGCACAGGGTGTCAAATAAACATGTTCTCCCCCTTGAACTTTTGTCTATTAAAGAGCATCTAGTCATCTGAAACTTCTTTTAGAGTTGCTCAACAAAGCTTAGTTTTAATGTTCTAAAGAACAATTAAGATAAAAATAATGTAACATTTATGTGAATATCAATGTTATGACCTGAATGTAATTTATCGATGCTCTGTACTTAGTCTTGCTTAAAAGACCCTGTACTCCCCCCCCCCCTTCATCCTTCTCTATTCTCTCTATATTGCCAGGTAAAGAGAGTGAAGGTGACGGGGGGGATACAGTCTTTGAGCAAGACTACTCTGTACTCTCTTGTCATCCTTCCTTCCATCCATCCGTCCATTTATTGCTTGTCCATTAACCCTTTCCCGACTTGAAAATAAGAGGAAAATATTGGCCTGGTGTTGGATAAGTGATGTATACCTCAGGACCTATACTTAAAATTGAATCACTAAAATACAATTTTTAATAAGTATTATCACATGTCAACAACTTGTCAAAATTTGGTGTAAAAAGACAGCTCCAGATCTATATTCAGTCTTTTTATACCAAATTTTGACAAGTTGTTGATATTGTCATTTCGTTGATGTATGTTTAAATAAAATAGTGGTGCTATCCTGAAAGACATGACGTAATAGGGCTCCAGATGGAGCCTATCGTCGTGAAAGGATTAATAAGTTTTGGAAAAAAAGACTGGCATTGTATGAACTTACATTCGTCCCTTATCCTCCCAGCCACAGTTAAGCATCATTTTAGAGGAATCAGCTTATATATTTGTAATTGACCTATTTTTGCAGTTTGACATTTTGCGAGTTGATGTTTTTCAAAAGAATGAGTATGAAGAGTTTCTCTATGAGCCTATCAATGGAAAACTCAATTGCCAAAGGAGAAACCACCGATATTCACATTTTTCTATTTTTGATTAATTCTATAACATTATTTAATACACAACAAGAGATTAAAATTCTTAAGTTCTTGTTGACATTTTTGAAATAAATCACATCTACTTTGACAGAATTAAAGCTTCTATGACGACATCCTTCTCTAAAAATAAAACAATATTAATTGAACAAATTAATAATCTCAAAAATACATTTTTAAGAAGCTTTCCATACTTAGTATTTTTTCCAGGAAACAAGTAAAACCTGAATATCTCTCATAAACGGAGCCTTTCTTATATGAACACCTCTCAATGTGAACACTTTTCTAAGTTCCCAATTTTGACATATTAATTTCTGGTATTTGCCTACTCCCCCCCCCCTCCATCCATTTTGTACAATCACGGGCATGATAATCAGAAACCTTGAAATATGAACACTTGTTGCTGGTCTCAGTAAAAAGTAATGACCAGAATTATATATGTTTTAATGTACATAAATGCAGAAATTGAGAAAGATTATTGGGTATACTGTTCATTTATATAATTTGCATTCTGAGTCTCATAGGCCACTGTAATAATACGTGTCTGCATGGCAGTCAATGAAATGTATGGTTAACCACAATATAGTATAGCGTAGCATTATATTTCTAATGCATGTCTTATTCATGTGATCTTGACACATTTTCGAATGCGGTTTACACGTGTCAAGGGAGCGTAATGACTTGCATCGTACTAACAAGGTATTGAGTTGGTAATTTGTTCAAATATCGCATCAGCTGTGTGAAGTATATGCTTACTAATTACTCCCTGATGAGTCCCCGACAGAACTTCAATTTGTGACCGGTCATAAAGACTTGCACTAAGTTGTTGTTATTAAACATTTCTGCTTGTGTAACATAATTTTTTGTGACTGTTACGTATGGAACTAGTCTTACAGTTTTTATGTCACCACCAGAATTTGACATATTGTTATCTCCAACTTTTTTGTGGATGGTGTTTGGTGGACAGCATATGTAGCAAATGGCAGGTGGTGATGTTTTGCATGTTGATGCCTTGTGTTACAATTAAGCTGTTTGCACCAGTTGCTACAGTTTTGTTACAATTTGCAGTCAGTTTCGTAACATTGTAATTTATCAATGTTCTGTGATTTAATATCCCGTGCTGAGCATGTAGATAGCTTGAATTAGTTAGTATGCAGCTATGAAAAATCAAGATCTACAAGCAGAGATCCTCATAAATAATACTTAGAAAATCCTGTTTCCATTTGAGAACTGTTAGAACAGTGCATCCATCATTAAGAGGGGATGTTTAGTTGCAAGGAAATTAAAATGTCGATGACCAAAATCAATATTGAAAAAGTCGACTGGAAAACCTGCATTGATGTCAAATGTACGAGTGTTTTAAATTACAATGCCTCAGATTACATAATACGCCAAATTAGTTTTTTATTATTGCCTTGTTTAGTTTTAATTGTACCTAAAAAGGTTATGTGTTGTGTAATATTACTTGTTTATGCATTTTCAGAACCATGTTGGATTGATATGAGTTTTCAAGGATGTTGATATTAAGTTAGATTATTTTGGCATGCTGAATAAATATAAAAGCTGCTTTTTAATTCTATAAAGTATGCTGTTCTGTGAGCCTTGAGTTTTTAAAATTAATTAAATGTTTTTCATTAATGTTAGTTTTTACATAGAATTTTACTTTGCCTTGAGGTACAAAGACATCAAATCAAGCTAAACATCCTGTACACATCACCATGGAGATTATTGGTTATACCCTGTTATTGTCCCATATCCTGTGTACCTTAGAAATATGCATTAAGTTAATTATTTCAACATCAGGATCACCTTGATTCTCTCTTAATGATTTTCATTGTACTGCCTACTGGCATTATTACTAAAGTACAATAAGTATACCACACATGTGTTATAAGCTTAAGGCTTTCTTAAAATTATGAACGAATCCAACCCAGTCTTGTGAATTGGATACATTTTTGATTCTGGTGATTTGGAATGTAAATATACGAACCTGAGTGCATCTTTGCACATGTTCAGAAGCCGTCCAAAGATTTCTGAAGGGATACTTACACATATGATGTACAACCTACATATACTAAGGGGAACAAAATTTACTCAAATATTTTTTGCAAGTACACATAAGTTTACATTTGGGGCTTTTGTTCATATGTGAGAAGGTATTTAGGCTTCATTTGTTTTGCCAGATTTTAGTGATTAATTGCTCATAAAACCAAAGGTATATAGAAACACTTACTGAAAATATGATATCAGTTTCCCCATTGGCGCACCGAGTAAGGTCTTGAGCCATGAACAGCTGCATTAATATGGTTGGCAAATACGCTATCATTTTATAAACATTGGACATAAGAAAATTGTGCGTTCAATTACTTCGAAAATTTGTTACCATGAAATCAACATCAATTAAGTCTGCATTTAGTGCACCAATATAAATTCAAGTTAAGGACACAAATTCTTTGGGGATCGGGACTGGTGACACAAATGTAGCCTATCATCACGATGGGTGTATCCATTATCCAGTAACAAAGTAATAGAATATTATCTCTTGTTCCTTACTCATGCCACTATTAAAAGCAATAAAGGTGCTAATTTTCATGGGTCTCAGATTCAAAAGTAGGGATCAAGTAGCAGTAACTAACAGCATATAAAGGAATAAGTATGTTAAGTAACAGCCTTGTTTGCCATTCTGTGGGGGATTTCCACCTTTGAAAGGTAACATATATTAATTGTTTCTAATAAAAGGAGGAGGTAAAGTATCGCAAAAGATTTCAGACAGTCATATGTTGGATTTCTGCTATTTTCTGAGGATTTGTTTTTTCCAATAGGGAAAACTCATGCGATCCATTGCTTTTAGCTTATTTTGGTCACCCATAATGGATATCTTTAAAACCCCTGAAGGAATGACTTATTTCCAATATTGTCAAGATATTTTCACCATGAGTACTTTCCGGCCATAAATACAGTGGCTTTTATTTTAAAAATATGTTTTCTTTCAAGTGAAGTCCCTGTGATAGTAAAATATCAAACCAACTCTCTGAAAAATTATGGATTAGGGCCCCACTTGGCACTTTTTGAAAAAAGTCAGCCTTATTTTCTAAAAAGTTGATCTTGTTTCTCTCAATTTAAACATATTGAAAGTCTCCTCTACACTAGATTAGCAATGAAAAGGAGATGGGTATTGAAATGAATTAAAGTTAAAAACCATATATCCCATGTTATTTTCCCATAGCTAGGGAAAACTCGTGCTATCCATTGTTTTCAGCATAGACTTTCAATACCATTCTATTCTATTCATAATATTTCGAATTGATTGATTTATATTTTTATCATCATGGGTACTTCACTTGAAAGAAAACATATTGTTTTTTATAAAAACCACTGTATTTATGCCCAGAAAGTACTTAGATCTTAGAACTTCAAAATGTTCATATTTCCACTCATAGGTTTGTTGATACTTTCTTCAACATTTTTAAGGAAACAATTCCGCATAAAGAGGTTTTAATAAAAGAAAATGATCAGCCTTGGTTTAATTCTGATATAAAGAAGCAAATTAATAAACGAGATAGACTTCACCATAAATTTAAACATTCAAATGATTTAACCTTTCTTCAAAAATACAAAGAACAAAGCTTATGTGTTGTAAATATGATAAATGAAGCTAAGCGTAAACATATAGAATCAACATGTGGAACTTTATCAGATTTAAATAGAAACTCAACAGATTACTGGATACTTTTGAAGAAGCTCCTTGGAAAGTCATTTAATGTGTCACTGCCTTATTTACATTTAGATAATCCTAAACTATCTGCGGGATCTTCTTCTGAGAAAGCTGAACTTTTTCTTAAATATTTTATTCAGAAGAACAATGTAGATCAAATACACGAACCATTACCAAATTTTCCATTAAGGTGTAATCTAAACTTGGAAGATATTTTTACTGATAAGAATGAGGTTTTAAAACTACTTCAACAACTTGATGCATCAAAGGGGGAGGGGACAGATAAAATAAATAATAGAATGCTAATTTTATCAGCTGAGACGATATGTGAACCATTGAGTTTGCTTTTTAACAAAATTTTTACATCTCATTGTTTCCCAAGATTTGGAAAGAGGGTATTATTGTTCCGTTACACAAGAAAGGAGATAGATCTAAAGTTGTCAATTATAGACCAGTCACATTGTTAAATGCCTTATCTAAAGTTCTGGAAAAGATTATTTATGATAGAATTTTCAATCACATGATCCAAAATAACCTCTTTTACAGTTTTCAGTCAGGATTTCTTCCTAAGCATAATACCACTTCCCAACTTTCATATATTATTCATTGCATTCAAGAAGAATTGAATAATGGAAACAATGTAAGAACTATCTTTCTTGATTTAGCGTCAGCTTTTGACGTCGTTCCGCATCAATTATTATTACAAAAGATTAGATCTTATGGCATCAACAATAATCTCTTACTTTTAATGAATTCATATCTGTCACAAAGACAAGTGAAGGTTAAAGTAAATAATTCTTTCTCGAAATGGTCAGAACCTGATTTTATCAATGCTGGTGTGCCTCAAGGCAGTGTATTAGGGCCGCTTATGTTTTTAATATATATAAATGATCTACCTGATAATCTAAATTGTAAGACTTTCATTTATGCAGATGATACATCAATCTTCCTTCCTTACTCTAAGAAAAGCCCTTTACTCTCTCAAAATATGCAAATTGACCTAAATACAATTAAAACCTGGGCTGATACCTGGCAAATGAAATTTAAGGCATCAAAAAGTGCTGACCTGACTTTTACATCACCTTTAACAAACACTGTTAATGAACCTATACTCTATTTGGGAGGTGACCCCATTCCTAAAACTATTAGTCATAAACACCTTGGTGTTATTTTAGATCAAAAGCTTAATTTCAAGGAACATGTTAATGAGCTCACCAAGGAATTACAGACAATCTTAAATCCATTTAAACAATTAACTCACATTCTTCGTTTGAATCATTTGGAAACCATATATAATTCTTTTATTCTAAGTAAAATTGATTATGCTGATATAATTAACAATAGTGCTCCAAATATAGCTACCAGCAAACTTGAAAGACTGCATTATAATGCAGCTTGTCTAATTTCCGGTGCTCTGCATGGTTCAAGCACCTATAAGGTCTTGAAGACATTAAATTGGATTACTTTGTCTGAGAGAAGCCATCTTTGCTCATTTCTATTTAAAAGTAGAATCAATTTATCAGCTTCATATGTCACTGAATTATTTAATAAATACTTACATGAACCAAATAGAATTCTAAGGGCTGTCAGAGAGTATATTGTGCCTCTAAATATCAGCATTTCATTTAGAAAAACTACATATTTTGCTGCGATTGAAGAATGGAATGGTCTGCCTAATGATTTAAGAAATTGCAATAGAATATCAACTTTTAAAGGCAAACTTAGAAAGCATTTCGGGAATGAAAAATGTATAAATATAATAGCATCACTTGATATCACTAGAAAAACTGAAATTATATTTAACAGGTTAAAAGTGGACCTATTTCTAAAAAGTCAATTATTTGCTCATCACTTTACAAACATTGACTCACCAGCCTGTAACTGTGGTCATGAAAATGAAACCCCTACTCATTTTTTCCTCAAATGCCCCCAATTTGTAAATGATAGAATCCAACTACTTATAGATCTCCATATTATTGGTTGTTTAGAAAAATTCTTAGATGCTAACTCTGTTAGCAAAGTAAATATGCTCTTGCATGGTAACAGTGAACTTAGTAATGAAGATAATACACTTCTGCTGAAAGCAACTTTAAAATTCCTAAAAGCAACCAAGATTGACTAACATGTATATTACATCATCCCATAATTTACACCACTGCACACTTTTTTTTGGTAAAGCATTCCAATATCAGCTTTAATTGTACTTTTTCCTTTTTGTTTATATATGAATAGTTACGAATAATTGTAACAAATTTGTATTGCATATAAGTGTATGGTATATTTACTTCGAAGTTCAACACAAATGTTAAATTGATCAACCTTGTTGAATTTTCATTGTATGAAATTAAATGTTATAATATATGAACTTGAAATAAAAATGATTAATAAAAAAAAAGTACTTATGGTGAAATATATGACCGTCTAAAATCACTTGCCATACTGCACGTGGTATTTTGTATATTTTCCATTTTGTACATGTAAATGAGTAGTTGATTTTCCATCACCACTTCTAACTATGGTGGTTTGAAAACCCATATAGTTTCCAATATTGACCATACATATATCCCTTAAATTTTTATATTTTGTATACTCTCATCCACTGATGTGAAACATGTGAAAGCCTCGTTTCAGTGGAGCCTTATTGGTGGCCACTGGAGTACTGTTGTTCATGTTTGTCTATTATTTTTGAAAATTTAATATATTTGGACCTGTGTAATAATTATATACGAGTAAATCTTTTGAAAATGTGGACTTTTTTCAAAATTTGGGACTTATTTTTAAAAAAAATGAGGCCTGATAATAAAGAAAATAATTATAGGATATCCTATCATTTTGAGGAATATCATTTTTATCTACGAGGTGATATTGATATCTGCACGAGAGAGCGAAGCGAACGAGTGCATATATCAATATCACCGAGTAGATTAAAATGATATTCTGAAAAAAATCATAGGATGTTCTTATCCTACACTTACAAGGAGTGTACTGAATGTATAATATCATTGTAAAATGAATTTCATGCCAAATAGAGTCAATTTGGCGGGAAATCAACTAGCGGAGTATATCGTCACAATATCCTCCGTATATTGGGTTTTCCGGAGGATATCGTCACGATATCCTCCGCCCGGAGTATATCGTAACGATATCCTCCGGATATTCATTTTGCCATTAAATATTAAATTTATTTTTTCATGTTATTATACATTTAGTACACTAAGTGTAGGATAAAGAGTATTATCTACTATATACTAAGAATGATTGTACATAAAATTAGGGAAAATAGTATTATCTAGTACTCTTCACTTGAATAGTTTTACATGAAATTGGGTAGTATTCTATCAATCGAGATCCCTACAATATTCGTTAGGTCAAAAAAGAAATCTTTAGAAGCCAATGAAATTGTAGCAAATCATTCATTTTTTGTGGTATATACAAATATATCTTACAGTTGGCATAATTATAAACATCGGATGCCATATTCAAATTATGATTGATTTTGTTTTATTAATTTTAGATGTGGTTTGATGCAGGTGGTAGAGCTTATGTTAGCCTCACTACGAGATACCAACAACCATACAGGAAGTGATGTCATAATATAACCTGATGATGTCACAGTCCTTAAAGTAATCGTTTGTTTGCATGCGATTGGTGTGGTTTTAGATATTTATGCACATAGTATTTTGCAGATTTGCATAGTGACAAAATGTAATAGATTTATTTGCTTGAATACGTTTGATTTGATTTAAGAAAAGTGATCTATTATATTTTGTCATATGCGTGTGTTAATGACTTTTTGTTTTGGATTGGAATATGATGTTTGACACAAGAGTCATTTACTGATTGCTTATTTTAGTGAGTGCTCTTTGGATGAGTACTCATTTACTGAGTACTTATTGAATGAGTACTAAGTTCAGTCTTCAATTCACTGTGATGATAACAAAAATGAGAATGAAAAACACTGCACAATTTATACAATTAAAAATACTGTAAGCTTTTTTGTGAGTCTGCATTTTTGTTGTTGTTCGTTGTATTGTAGACTGAGTGCTCATGAATATTTAGGATCAAATGGTTAGTTACCTTGGTTACCATTTGCTAACTTGGTTACCATGTTTAAACCTTATACATGGTTCCAATAATTATCATGTCAGTATCACAAGTGTTGACACAGTGTTTTCCACAGGATTTTTTCTCAAATGCAAAATTCTCATCTTCACAAATCAGACCAAAATTGGTCAAAATATGCCTATTTTTCATTATTTTTCTCATTTTCGAGTGGGTGTAAATGGATTTTCAGGTGGGTGCAAGCCTATTATCAAAATTGTGACGGTGTCTGTCGGTCGGCATTTTGGAGTTCAGCATTTTGGGACTGTATCAATTGGCAGGTGGTGACAATTTGCAGGTTAATGCCTTGTACATTTTCTGAAACTGTGTTTATTAAAAAGTATTTATTGCACCCTAAGATATTGCCTATTAGTTTGAAATATCACGGGATGTCAATAAAATCTCATTACACTTTAATGCTTTGTATTGAAATGTAAAGAAACTTTATGGACACCTTGTATAATTTCAAAGATTTGGCATTTGTTTTAAAAATGAATTCCCAAAGCAACCACACCACACCACATCACACCATGCAAAGCACAAACCATTTGATCCTAAAATTATACCTATTATTAAACAAATAGTCACTGTTATTTAAAGAAAATAATGCAAATGACATTTTTTAAATTAAATTGGATTATCCAAAGGGGAAACCTTTTTCACTATTTTTTTTAATTTGGCAGTAATTCATTTGTTTTACGACATTGCCCATATGTATTCTGTTGATCAAATGAAAACTAAGAAATCGAACAATTGGCAGGTAAAGATTTCATGTTATTTTTTTTAAATTAGAATCTTTATAAGATCTAGAACTTGTTTCGTGGCAGTGCATGCTTTTGATAAAGTTTCCAATTTTGATTAAAACAGTGAAACCTATATATCAGGACATCCCTCAAATTCGAAAATGTCTCATTTACTCAAATATTCTTGAAATGCGAACACCTTCCAATCTGAACACGTTTTGCTGGTCCCAGCGACGTTCAGATTAGACAGGTTTTACTGTATGTTTTTTTAGCCGTGAGACAATCTTGCTAATCAATCATATCTAAATTATAAGAATCAATTACATTTCAAGCTGACTTGTAATTTTAACTTTGTGATTATGACACTCATAGCATAATAACAATTCACCTAAAAATCAATGTTTTTTCCATTTCATATCATATCATCTCTTTTAGTTATTTTCAAGGTTTTATAACTTTTGAATTTATATATTTGGCCAACTGCCTATTTTTGGAGTAATCAATATATATAACATATGATAAATAAAAATAAAAATGATGCAATTTGGAATTCATAATAATGATACAAATTCATCTTTCTAAGGTGTCCATGACAACAGTAGACATTGTTATTACTTTCATCATCACTATAGTAACAGTGATTTATGACTTAGTGGCATGAATTAAGTTTATCAATTTCAATCATATCATATGACCATTAATACAAACTCAATACCGATCTAGAATACATATGGGGTATATATTTTTATTATTAGACTCCAGATGAAATCTGGAGTCTATTGTTTTCGTCAGTTTTCTTATTCTTATTCTTATTCTTATTCTAAACCAGTTTTCTCAATAACCATAAGGTTTTCAGTAAAGTCAGTCATTTGGTCAATTTAGGTCCAGAATCTAGTTCCTCGGAAATTGGGTCAAATTTTAATCTAGGTCAAAGGTCAAGAACTAGGTCAAATCCAGTACTTTGTCACTTTTTTCGATTTTCTCGGTCGTCCTTTAATATTTTCGATCCGTTTTTTTTTATTGTGTTCCTTATAAAAAAGTAGAAAACCTAGGGTCGATTTAGTTTTTTGATATCTCAAACCGATTTCGAGATATCAGTGTCCTAAAACGAGGTCCAAAAAAAAATTCTCCGAATCAAATGTCTAGGATATTAGTCTTATAGGAAATTTTCTCAGGATTCCGAATCTGAAAACCAAATTCGAATCTGACTTCCGGTTAGGAAGTTATGGCGTTTTGAAAGCTCAAAAATCGCTAAATTTGGTGCCCATGTTAAGTCAATGGGAAAAAAGATTTTTTTGAAGTGAAAAATACGAAATATAGACTGAGTTCAGCTAAATATAATGAAAGCTTTTAAAAGAATGGGACCTCAAAAGCCATCTAGCTTTAAAATTTGGACATCAAAATGCCTAGGTCAGAATCTAGGTCAAATTCAAGGTTTTTTCTTATTTTTGCGATTCTGACACTACAGATTAATTATATTCTTCGAAATTTTGTATACATGTAGCCAAGAGTGTGCTAATAGTGTTAGCCTTTTGCCGTCAGAAAGTATTTTGCCCCATTTTTGAGCTATGGTGTCCGAAAAGTAGGTCAAAATAAAAAATTCTCAAAATTTGACGTTTGAGTTATGAATTAAGTATAGAATTTTCTCTGGAATCCGAATCTGCAAACAAATTTCAATCCGACTTCTGGTTCGGAAGTTATGACATTTTGAAAGCTCAAAAATCGCTAAATTTGGTCCCCCATGTTATGTCAATGGGAAAAAAGATTTTTTTGAAGTGTAAAATACAAGATATAGACTAATTACAGCTTAAAATAATGAAAGCCTATGAAAGAAGGGAACCTCAAAGGCTACCTAATTTCAAAATTTGGACACCAAAATCCCTAGGTCAAAATCTAGGTCAAATTCATAGTTTATCCTTATTTTTGCGATTCTGACACTACACTTTAATTATATTCCTCGAAATTGTGTATACATGTAGCCAAGAGTGTGCTTATAGCGTAAGCCTTTTGCCGTCAGAAAGTATTTTGACCCACTTTTGAGATATGGTGTCCGAAAAGTAGGTCAAAATAAAAAGTTCTCCAAATTTGACGTTTGAGTTATGAATTAAGAATAGAATTTTCCCAGAAAACCAAATCTGCTAACTAAATTTTGATTCGACTTCCGGTTCCGAAGTTATGGCGTGTCCGAAAAGTAGGTCAAAATAAAAATTCGCCAAATTTAACGTATGAGTTATGAATTAGGGGAAGAATTTTGTCAGGAATCCGAATCTGCAAATCAAATTTCGATCCGACTTCCGGTTCGGAAGTTATGGCGTTTTGAAATTTCAAGAAAAATCGATCTGATGGTATCCTGATAGAAAGTCAAGAGTAGAGAAGAAAATATTGAAAAATGCATCCATCCTTCCTTTCTGATCCTATCCTTCCCTTCCTATCTACCCTTGCTTCGTGTCCTCTCCTTCCTATCCTTCCTTTTCTATTCTATCCTTCTTTCCTATTCTATCCTATCGTTCCTTCCTATTCTATCGTATCCTTCCTTCCCTTTTCATCCATCCATCCATCCATCCATCTTTTTCTGGATGACTTAGCTTATTTTGGATGACTTGGCTTATTCTGGATGACTCGGCTAAAAAAAGTCTAGATCTGGAGTCTGAAATTGAACTCGTTCAATTTCCAAAATCTAGTTCTGATACCTATTGTATCTCCTTTTCTATGATAGATACGCCATCTGTTGTTGGAAAGAGGATTTGATGAGAATCAGATTAATATGGATGCACTAATGCTAATTTTGTTTATGCTTTAGTTTTTTGCAGTTTTGTTTCTCAAGTTTTTGTGATTGAACCATTTCAATTGTATAATTACACTCTACAAATAGTAGGTTTAACTCTACAAATAATAGGTTTAACTCTACAAATAGTGGGTATAACTCTACAAATAGTAGGTTTAACTCTACAAATAATAGGTTTAACTCTACAAATAGTGGGTATAACTCTACAAATATTTGTTTTAAATCTACAAATACATGTAGTGGGTTTAACTCTACAAATAGTGGGTTTAAATTATATTATTGTACGAATATCCCAATGAATGAAAGTTTGGTAGGGATATGTAGTAAAGCCATCCATCCATCCATCCATCCATCCATCAGTCAGTCTATCTGTTTGTCTATCTGTCCGGATAATAACTAAAACACTAGTGGACAGATTTTCTTTGTATTTTGTGGAAAGATGTATGTTAGTTAATAGTTTTATGCGAAAAAAATAAATTTCAAGATAGGGGTGGCTTTGAAAATCACGTTTTTTTTACTTCAAAGTAATGAGCATTATTGTTTGAAATTTTATTTTTATCCATAAAAGATGTCTCAATGTTTTCTGGATAACTCAACCCCTAGAAAACTCTACAAGCAATTGCAAAATCCCAAATTAGGCAGCCATTTTGAATTTTCCAAGGCCTAACATGTATTCCATGTTTTTGGCACTCCAGAGGCTGTGTAGGGAGTTGGGAAAACTGAAATGTTTGTCAATTCTGAGATTTTTCTATAGTATAGCTTTATTATGCTCAAACAAAGGCAAATTAGATCAAAAATATTGTTTCATTTTTCATTCAGGCCTTGGAAAAATCAAAATGGCTGCCTAATTTGGGATTTTGCAATTGCTTGTAGAGTTTTCTAGGGGTTGAGTTATCCAGAAAACATTGAGACACCTCCATTTTTCTGTCATAATGATATATCCTTAAGAAATAAATTCCCTAGTTATCCACAGGCTATGTAGGTGACATTTATTTCATAAATCATGAGAAAAAAATTAATAGAGACATTCCGTCACCTGGTGCCTCAGACATCTCAAGGCTATATATCTTACTTTAATTGCAAATCCCTTGACAATTACCATGCGTATGAAAACAAATTATTTTTAGTTCATTCTTGCTATTTTCTTTGAGACTTGTTTGTGATTATGATAGGTAAATGGTCCCATTATGCATTTCTTACTTTAATTGCAAATCTGTTGACACATATCATTATATGAAAACAAATTATTTTTATTAGTTCATTCTTGCTATGTTCTTTGAGACTTGTTTGTGATTATGATAGGTAAATGGTTACATTATCCATTTTCTTACTTTAATTGCAAATCTGTTGACACATATCATACATACGAAAACAAATTATTTTTATTAGTTCATTCTTGCTATTTTCTTTGAGACTTGTTTGTGATTATGATAGGTAAATGGTTACATTGTGTATTTTATTACTTTAATTGCAAATCTGTTGACACATATCATTATATGAAAACAAATTATTTTTATTAGTTCATTCTTGCTATGTTCTTTGAGACTTGTTTGTGATTATGATAGGTAAATGGTTACATTGTGTATTTTATTACTTTAATTGCAAATCTGTTGACACATATCATTATATGAAAACAAATTATTTTTATTAGTTCATTCTTGCTATGTTCTTTGAGACTTGTTTGTGATTATGATAGGTAAATGGTTACATTATCCATTTTCTTACTTTAATTGCAAATCTGTTGACACATATCATACATACGAAAACAAATTATTTTTATTAGTTCATTCTTGCTATGTTCTTTGAGACTTGTTTGTGATTATGATAGGTAAATGGTTACATTGTGTATTTTATTACTTTAATTGCAAATCTGTTGACACATATCATACATACGAAAACAAATTATTTTTATTAGTTCATTCTTGCTATGTTCTTTGAGACTTGTTTGTGATTATGATAGGTAAATGGTTACATTGTGTATTTTATTACTTTAATTGCAAATCTGTTGACACATATCATTATATGAAAACAAATTATTTTTATTAGTTCATTCTTGCTATGTTCTTTGAGACTTGTTTGTGATTATAATAGGTAAATGGTTACATTGTGTATTTTATTACTTTAATTGCAAATCTGTTGACACATATGATTATATGAAAACAAATTATTTTTATTAGTTCATTCTTGCTATGTTCTTTGAGACTTGTTTGTGATTATGATAAGTAAATGGTCCCATTATGCATTTCTTACTTTAATTGCAAATCTGTTGACACATATGATTATATGAAAACAAATTATTTTTATTAGTTCATTCTTGCTATGTTCTTTGAGACTTGTTTGTGATTATGATAAGTAAATGGTCCCATTATGCATTTCTTACTTTAATTGCAAATCTGTTGACACAACGCACACATATGAAAGCAAATTATTTTTAGTTCATTCTTGCTATTTTCTTTGAGACTTGTTTGTGATTATGATAAGTAAATGGTCCCATTATGCATTTCTTACTTTAATTGCAAATCTGTTGACACAACGCACACATATGAAAGCAAATTATTTTTAGTTAATTCTTGCTATTTTCTTTGAGACTTGTTTGTGATTATGATAAGTAAATGGTCCCATTATGCATTTCTTACTTTAATTGCAAATATGTTGACACAACGCACACATATAAAAGCAAATTATTTTTAGTTCATTCTTGCTATTTTCTTTGAGACTTGTTTGTGATTATGATAAGTAAATGGTCCCATTATGCATTTCTTACTTTAATTGCAAATATGTTGACACATTTTTAGTTCATTCTTTGTTCTATGGTAGTGAATAGCTTATTAATTGTCTGATTTATGTATTTGGTGGAGATCTTCTGGTTTATATCTAATGATTAATTAGTTGTTTTTTAACATATTATTTATTTCCTTAGTTAATTAGTTGTTCATTTCAATATTTATATTCTCAGATCAGTGATGATTTATCTGTGCTGTTAAAAATAAAAAAACTTTTTTGACACTTTTGAGACACCCTGTATATGTGTCTAATCAGCTCAAAAGTCCCAATGACCTTTAATTGTATTCAAAAGCAAGTTGATACTCAGTGGCTATACTAATGAGCACTAACTCATCAATTTTAGAACAAATTGCTTCTCTTTTGGCTCATTTGAAACATTATATGTGGATATTATTACGCCATTATTGACTCATTGTCGCAAACTCTGCACTAAGAAAAATGAGGCCAAGCTGCTCTTTTGTGGTTAGAAAAAAATTAAGTAAAGATATAGATAAATATAAATTGAATTTCCTGGCCACTGTTGAATTAGTACCAATTCAATGCTTAATTGCCGTTCAATCATCATTGTTTCAAAGATTGAGTATAAAATGCAATACCCTATAAGATTGTGGCCTAAAGCTATCTCGATTATGAGGAAATCTTCTCAGATTGTCTTATGTCGATGGAGTGTACAATGCAGGAAACAGTTGTACCAAAAATGACATTGCAAGAAATGAGGTCTTATTTTAGTTTAAGTTGAGACCTGCATCAAATTAGAGTTGCATTCTGTAGAATAGTAGTGGCATTTCAAGAAATAAGTTTTTTTTTGCAGTTGACGTTGAGGGTTGTAATTTTGTGTCACCCTGTAATTACTGACAACCAGCAAGCATATCTATTTGTATCACCCTGTAATTACTTACAGCCGACAGGAATATCTATTTTTGTCACCCTATAATAACTGACAACCAGCAAGCATATTTATTTGTGTCACCCTGTAATTACTTACAGCCGACAGGAATATATATTTGTGTCACCCTGTAATTACTGACAAACAGCAAGCATATCTATTTTAATTCAGCTAAGTAACAAGATAGCTTACAGGTAATAATTGTCATTATTATGTTTTTCAGAAATCAAAGTCTGTTTCCCCAAGACTTGGAAGAACTCCGCACAATGGAAGAACATCATCAATCTTACAAAACAGAGGAAGGCTTCAGTTTGTAGAATCCGAACGAGTTGCCTACCGTTTTTCATCCAAATTTGCAAACAGTTTATTACGTTCCAAATCATTCCATGGTCTTCCTGATTCAAGTAAACTCGCTCATACTGTATACAGTGAGGCTATTGCGAGGTTGAGGATGTCAAGCGTAATCAAGAAGGAGCGTTGTAATAATAGCAGTGCCAGCAGTTTCAGTAGCTACAATATTAGCGCCAACAGCATTAGTGATGGCAGTATCAAACCCGGCAGTATTAATGCCAACAGCATTAGCCCAAACAGCATTAGTGACAACAGCATTAACACGAGTCGTAGTAATAGCGCAACAAGTATTAACAAATCCCCTCGTGAATTCGGCCCTGGTGGTGATAGCCTTTCAATTGAAGACATTAAAGATATAACAAAAGACTTGAGAATCACAGAAACAATTTTGTCAAATCAATTAAACAGTGATATGGACAGAACAAAAAGTGCCAGTTATGGAGAAAGTAAAAAACAATTTACGTTGTCAAATCTTTTGGGGGAAACCTCCAGAAGTTAACAAAATATTGTGAATTATTTAGAAATGAAAAATGTGAGTTACATTTGAAACTTTTCTATTTGGATTTTCATAGTAGGAGTCTCAACACAAGAAACTGGTCCTATCACAGAGCCAAAAAACGTGGATATGGCGATCAATTTTTATCTAAACTTTTTGTGTATTAACAATTAAACATTTGAAAATAAGTCTTGTGAAAAAAAATATTACTAAGACAGACAAGAAAAGATATTTCACTTTTTGTGATTGTTTAACATTAGCTCTATGGTGAATTAACATTAGCTCTTTGGGAAATTAATATTAGCTCTATAGGGAATTAACATTAGCTCTATGGGGAATTAACATTAGCTCTATGGGGAATTAACATTAGCTCTATAGGGAATTAACATTAGCTCTATAGGGAATTAACATTAGCTCTATTGGGAATTAACATTAGCTCTATGGGGAATTAATATTAGCTCTATGGGGAATTAACATTAGCTCTATGGGGAATTAACATTAGCTCTATGGGGAATTAACATTAGCTCTATAGGGAATTAGCATTAGCTCTATGGGGAATTAACATTAGCTTTATTGGGAATTAAAATTAGCTCTACGGGGAATTAACATTAGCTCTATGGGGAATTAACATTAGCTCTATAGGGAATTAACATTAGCTCTACAGGGAATTAACATTAGCTCTATGGTGAATTAACATTAGCTCTATGGGGAATTAACATTAGATCTATGGGGAATTAACATTAGCTCTATAGGGAATTAACATTAGCTCTATGGGGAATTAACATTAGCTCTATGGGGAATTAACATTAGCTCTATGTGGAATTAACATTAGCTCTACGGGGAATTGACATTAGCTCTATGGGGAATTAACATTAGCTCTACGGGGAATTAACATTAGCCCTATAGGGAATTTACATTAGCTCTATGGGGAATTAACATTAGCTCTACGGGGAATTAACGTTAGCTCTACGGGGAATTAACGTTAGCTCTACGGGGAATTAACATTAGTTCTATGGGGAATTAACATTAGCTTTATTGGGAATTAACATTAGCTCTATAGGGAATTAACATTAGCTCTATAGGGAATTAACATTAGCTCTACGGGGAATTAACATTAGCTTTATTGGGAATTAAAATTAGCTCTACGGGGAATTAACATTAGCTCTATGGGGAATTAATATTAGCTCTATGGGGAATTAACATTAGCTCTATGGGGAATTAATATTAGCTCTATGGGGGAATTAACATTAGCTCTATTGGGAATTAACATTAGCTCTATGGGGAATTAATATTAGCTCTATGGGGAATTAACATTAGCTCTATGGGGATTTAACCCAACCTAAAAGTCACTTCACTAACATTTTTCAAAGTTGATCAACAATTTTTAAGACAAAATATGTTTCTAGATTAATTTTATACACTGGCTGATCCAGAAGCTAACAAGGAGAGGGACCCAAACCAAATGCGGGCCCCTTAAACCAAGAATTATGAAATTTTGAGGCCCATTATTTGATAATTTGGCCTAAATCAAAAGATAAGGCCCAAAAAGTCCAAATAATGCCCAAAAAGGCCTATTAATTGAGGCCTTAAAAAATCTTTGGGCCAAAATATTTTTCTGGGCCCACCCAAGGGGCCCTTAATCCACCAATATTATGTGTACTTTAGGCATACCTATTTTTTAATTATGTATATCAAGATTACTTGCACCTAGTCTGTTGTATTGTATTCTCTATTATTCAACTGGTAAACACATAAAATTGAAAAAAAAACTATAAAAATACAGATCAACGCACAAAAATCTCTGAAGTTTGTTAAGATTGACATTGTCCGCATTCATCAGTATTACTAGATGGACATGTTCCCCATAATGAATTATCAAGATGTGAATTAAGATCGTCCGAATCCATTGCCCTGGGATTTTATTTGTGGTCAATCTCTGGCTAATTAAACAGTATAAATCAGGTTTAAATACATAAATAGAATATAAATATGGAAAACTTACGGTTATCAATAGGTTTCATAAGCTGCAAATAGCTGATCTTGATTTAAGGCTTCATTTAGGTCTATTTTTAAAGAAACTTAATGTCACTTGATGTGTTATTTTTTGAACATGTTTGGTCAAGATTAACAAAATGTGTGATTGGATTTGAAAATCAGATGCATCTGTTTTATCTTTAATTAAACGTTTTAAGACAAATGTGGAAAATGGTTAATTTTTTTAATATCAGAAATATTTCCCGGTGTTCACTGGGAAGTAGTCGTATCATGGGATAATAGTGTATGTTTCATTGGTAAATGAAGATATGAATTATATATCATATGGAATAACATGTCTGATTAAATTTAATTTCCCCATTGGTATACCAATGGAGTCCCCATATCACAAGGTATGTAATGTTACCCCCCCCCCAAAAAAAGAAGAAAAATGGGGAATTAGATTTTCAATTTTGGTCTAAAGCCTCATCTAAGCTTCATTGCCAACAATTCAAACATGACTGTGCTCTAATTGAATTTCTCAACCAATCAGAATGCGACATAACCAATATAGAATGTTCTCTAATTCTCCATAGAAACACAACCATGCTCTATTCAATCACCCGGGTATCTATATATTGTGACGTCAAACCTATGAATGACAAAAATAACAGCAAGTTTGGTTATTTTATGGACCCCGATCCCCAAATTTCTGAACAATGTTTTAATTTTTCTGTTCGAATCGGAATACAGTAAATAAGGATAGGCCATTCAATATGTTCAATTCTACACTCGTTGGACAGAATGTCAGTACAAATACAATGCACTCACCTTCAGTTTGTGCTTTGTAGGACACTCTGTCCAACTCGTCATGCTGAATTTCACCATATTGAATGGCCTACCATTATTTATTCCTTAAATAGATGTCAGTCTTTATAAACTATTCTCTTAGATCAGCACCTTTAATTGATTTTCCAAAATATACATAAATGTATATTTAAGACTCAACCCCCTCTCCTGTAGCCACACCTTGGGTGGATACATATACATGGGGGGAAATTCTACCCACCTATATACAATCTACCACCGAGCAAAGACCCGAAGATGTCTGAAAATGTAGGGGATAAGTTAATAAACTCCTGTTGTTCCAGGCACTCATGTTTGCAGAATAAAGGGTACTTAATCTGTTAATGCGATATTTACTATCAAATCGCTAAATTCAACTTCTAAATATTAGAATGATGTTTTACATCTTAAATAAGTAAGAACCATGGCTGTATTTACTCCATTTGATTCAAAGATACAATAGGTGCAAATATATCACATCCGTTTTACTGTCATACGTTGCATACGAGGGTTGATCATAAAGTTCTCATAATATCTCTCTAATTTCTTTATTCTTCAATATTTTCCTATGAAATGTTTACAGAATGTGCAACATGGGATGTTTTATTAATCCAGCAAACAATATTTAGAATAACAGAAACATTAAATAAGAAATGGTTGCCATAGTAACTTGAAATCAAGGCACCCAGGGGAAATAAAAAACTAGATATAATAGCCCCCATTAACCATGTTTAAATACATAATAAGTTGTCAAGTAAGCTATTAAACACATTAAATTGTCAAATAGTATGGGCTGATGACTGTTGTGAACTATTATAATGGTCATGTGAATTGTGTGATCTCATAATGGATGATACTCAAGGGGCGAGGAGGAAAATTCTCAATAAATGGTGTATAGTTGGTTTGGCAGTATTTTCAGATAGGGGAGAGTCTTGGATGAAATTTCCACCTAGGTGATAGCTTCGCAGAGTGGTAGGAAGTTCTTTTTTTTGAGGAGTTAGCCCCCCACCCCCCAAAAACACCCTACCCTGGGGAAAAAATTGTTCACACTAAATAACCTTAGATATTTTGATGTTTGTAAGTGACATACATAGATATTATATATATGAATCATTTGCAGTATTATTGATGCTGATTACTCCTAAAGAATTTGAATATCAGTACAAAGTGTGTACCCCAGGGGGCAAATTCGTGACTCATTTTCTTACTGTTTTGATTCTAACTTTTTAATTAGACACTGTAAGAGGTTGAAAAAATTCATGTGAAGTGCCCAATAGCAGGGTTAGTAACCCTGAAAGATGCAAAGCCATTGAAGAAGTAGGAGCTGAAAAAAAAATTGTTGATTTTTCGAAAAATTTGACATTTTTGACAACTGGATTTTGTGTATGACTATAGCTGACCCCTATAGTTTCTAGATCCATCCCTCTATGATGATATTTATGGTTTTATACTGTGGAACTAAGATGTAAAACATAATTTAGATGGGTTTTAAGGAAGTTAAAGGTTTTAAACAAGTCCAAAATTTGAAAAATTGTAAATATAAGGTTTCAAATTTACGAATTCCAGGTATAGCCATGGCTGACCCATATTGTTTCTAGATCCATCCATCTTTGATGATATTTATGCTTTCATAGTGTGAAACTAAGATGTAAAACATAAATTAGATGGGTTTTAAGGAAGTTATAGGTTTTAAACAAGTCCAAAATTCGAAAAATTGTAAATGTAAGGTTTCAAATTTAAGAATTCCAGCTATAGCCATGGCTGACCCCTATAGTTTCTAGATCCATCCCTCTTTGATGATATTTATGGTTTTTAAGTATGGAACTAAAGATGTAAAACATAATTTAGATGGGTTTTAAGGAAGTTAATGATTTAAAACAAGTCCAAAATTTGAAAAATTGTAAATATAAGGTTTCAAATTTACGAATTTTAGGTATAGCCATGGATGACCCTTATGGCTTTTTCATCAATACTTCTATGATGAAACATATACTTTTAGAGTGTGAAACTAAGATGTAAAACATACTGAAGATGAATTTTAAGGAAGTTTAAGAATTTTAACAAGTGCAATATTTGAAAAATTGAGAAATATCAGGTCTCAAAGGAGCACGGAAAGTATCGCAACAGATTTCAGAGAGTCATATGTTGGATTTTGTCTGTTTTCTGAGGATTTAAGCAGGTGCATATGATAGGCCATTGCATTACCTATGGGAAAAGAGCTCTTAGAGATGATAAAATAGTTTGGAATTTGAGACAGCGAAGGTGAAAACAATCCACCCACATGTTTTTGGGGAAATGTCGTCCTGATTTTCAACCCTGTTCACCCCTGGTTTTTCAATTTTTGTTGCAATATGTTGCGTTTGAGACATAGTTAACCATTAAAAGGATAAATTTCTTTTAGATAAAGCGGAAAACAATATTTTCCTGTTATTTTCCCATAGGTAAAACTCATGTGATCCATTGCTTTCAGCTTAATTTTGGTCACCCATATTTGATATCTTTAAAATCCCTGATGGAATGTATTTTTCATTTAAAGGGGTTAACTGTATGTAAAACACATATATTCATACATATACACATATATATTTATGCATGTGGATGGGTTGTTTGCACCTTCCCTGTCTCAAAATAGAAATTATTTTATCATATCTATGGGTGCTTTTCCTGGAGGAAATGCATTGGCCTAACATGCAACATGAAATATGCACCTCCTCAAATCCTCAGAAAATAGCCAAAATCCAACATATGATTGCTGAAATCTGTTGCGATACTTTCAGTCCTCCTTTACGATTTCAGGTATAGCCCTGGATGTCCCTCTTTTTGAATGTATGACTTAGCTTAGAAATTAGATGTTGAAAATATTGTGGTCAGGTTTGATCCATGTTACATGTATTGTTAAAAGAAAAATCATTAGAGTTGAGGACTTAACCCTTGAGTTCCTAAGGGGGTGAGAGGTTAATAAATCCCCCAGTAAGTGTAACTGCTCCTAGGGATATCGTATACAGTGTAGTAATTGATTGATTAAATGGATTATAACTAGTTAATTATTATTTGATGATATTTATTATGTGATAAAGCATTTTTACTTTTTCACATCAACATGTTCGATGTAATGTTCTGCATTATCAAAATACATAAAGACATGGTTAATTAAAAGAAACATGTTTTCTCTATATTTTGTTATGCCCCTTCTGTAATTAAGCAATGATCATCTCCTAATACAAAATGTTGTTATGACTTATCAAATTATAATCACTACACTCCCAATAAAACAATTTGTCATCAGGCAACAGTAATTATTTGGGAAAATAAGAATTATAAGGATCATACCCCCCCCCGGGCCTAGAAACTTCCGTTAGTGCAATGATATAAGGAACTCTAGGGTAAAAGGGTCTTGTCACATTAAAATCTTCATGTAGATCAATAAAGTATATATGGTGATATGATCAATATGTTTCAAACAAACAGACATTGAAGAAAATGTTTACATACTGACTTTGCAGATGAAATTTTCTAGCATAGTTGAAGAATTTTTTTCATTTATTGAAATGATAGTCATAAAATTATAATATCAGTGTCATTTGATGCAAATTACTGCAGTCCCACATGTTCTGCTGAATGTAAAACAGAGTGAATAATTTTAAAATCAGCCTCTTCGGGAGTGGAATTTAACAGGAGATTTCAGTTATCATTTTCACAGATATTTGAGTTCTCTCCAGTAGTTCCACTTAAAACAATCTTGACATTTGGCACACTTTTAGAATGCTGCTTTATTGAATTTCTTTGTAATCTTTGAAAATTTGTCTTATATTACTTGGACAAAGGTATTCATATTTTTAAGTAATGGTGTAATTTCTTCTATGGATTAAAGTTCAATAGGGGAAGCATCCATTCTTCGCATTCTTTCAGAATCCTTTACTGATGGAGACAACTAGCTAGGAGTCTAATATGAAATCTATTCTTTGGGCTCCTTTACTAGATTTGATGGAGTAGTCAAATATAGCTTTCCAAAACTCTCCAAATTTCAACATATAAGTTAATCTTCATTTTCATAGCCATTGCATCAATCACGAAAGTTTTATCAATTTGTGGTATGGTTTCATCGATCTCCATTTCAAACCCCTTTTTAAGTTCTGATTTTACAGGATAAGATAGATGATCATTGTCAAACGAACTGTTTGTATCCATATAAGATCATAGTTTACTCACACATTTCTAGGCAAAGTGTGTCCAATTCCAGCCAATTCAATATTCCATATAACTGCATTCCAATTTACTACTCTCATAAACCCAAGGTCAATTTTAGATTCTAGAGAAACTAATGAAACTAATGAGCATAGGGAATAGCATGCCAAGTGCTTGTATTTGAATTTATGTGGATTACTCATTTGGTAGACACCTTTATCAAATGTTAAAGTGTTGTTGATTTTCAAGTTGTACAAGCACAGTGTCATGGGTGCTTTCTTTTCCTGACATAGTATAACATTGTGGTAAAAATTATCAAAGGCATCTTGTACAGTAGTTCTAGTTCATCATCTTGTATGAATGATATATCAGCAGTGAAACCTGTATATCCCAACATCTGACTATTGTGAACACCTACCAATCATCCCAACACCTGACTTATCTGAAAACCAACCAATCTGAACACTTTTCCCCAGTTCAATTTTTCCTTCCTCCCATTGACTCCTATGTTTAAAAATTGAAATCTGAACACCTCTTAATTCGAACAGTGAACACTCATATTTAAAAAATCAACCTGTTTTACTTGAACTTTTTTTACCAAATATCACATATTTCTTACAAAATTGCTCAAATATTGTCAGTTTAACACTGAATTGTTATGATATCAAAACTTTTGAATTGGATTTTGGAATGCTATTAAGCTTTTTGGGTGGTCAGTATAAATATTATTAATATTTATTAATATTTTTCATTGAGAATGAATTCATATTTCTTCAAAATCCAGAATATTGCAGATGTAAAAACCTCAAAATTCAAACACTTCTAATTTGAAGGCTTTTAGCTGGTCCAAATACTATATCTAGTAGCATTCAGATTAGAAAGATTTTACTGTAGTTCATGACTTTTCACTCCATTTATATGCAGCAGACTAACTGCTGCAACAGGTATATATTCTACACCTAGTCTCTAAGCTATGATATCACAGTTGTTATTACTATTATGCTCATAACCTTCGAACCTGAATAACGTGAATTTCACCAATTTTCGAGATCAATTTTTCAAATTTTGCACTTGTTTAAAACCTTGAACTTCCTTCAAACTCATCTTATGCATCTTTTACATTTTAGTTAAATACTCTAAAAATATATATCTCATCACTGAGGTATAGATGTAAAAAAAAACATAAGGGTCATCTTTGGCTATACCTGAAATTCATAAATTTGAAAACTTACATTTACAATTCTTCAAATTTTTGACTTGTTTAAAACCTTAAACTTTCTTAAAATTCATTTTGGGTATGTTAAATCTTAGTCCCACACTCTAAAAGTGTATATTTAATCATAGAGGTACGGATGTAAAAACCATAAGGGTCAGCCATGGCTATACCTGAAATTCGTAAATTTGAAACCTTATATTTACAATTTTTCAAATTTTGAACTTGTTTAAAACCTTAAACTTCCTTAAAACCCATCTAAATTGTGTTTTACATATTAGTTCCATACAGCAATACCATAAGTATCACCATAGAGGGATGGATCTAGAAACTTTAGGGGTCTGCCATGGCTCTACCTGGAATTCGTAAATTTGAAACCTTATATTTACAATTTTTCAAATTTTGGACTTGTTTAAAACCTTAAACTTCCTTAAAACCCATCTTAATTATGTTTTACATCTTAGTTTCACACTATAAAACCATATATATCATCATAGAGGGATGGATCCAGGAACTATAGGGGTCAGCTATAGTCATACACAAAATCCAGTTGTCAAAAATGTCAAATTTTTCGAAAAATCAACAATTATTTTCTCAGCTCCTACTTCTTCCATGGCTTTGCATCTTTTAGGGTTACTAACCCTTCTATTGGGCACTTCACATGAATTTTTTCAACCTCTTACAGTGTCTAGTTGAAAAGTTAGAATCAAAATAGTAAGGAAATTGGTCACGAATTTGCCCCCTGGGGTACACACTTTGTACTAAAATTCAATTTTTTTAGGAGTAATCGGCATCAATTATACTGCAAATGATTCATATATATAATATCTATGTATGCCACTTACAAACATCAAAATATCTAAGGTTATTTAGTGTGAACAATTTTTTTCCCCGGGATGGGGTGTTTTTGTGGGGTAGGGGGCTAACTCTTCAAAAAAAGAACTTCCTACCACTCTGTGAAGCTATCACCTAGGTGGAAATTTCATCCAAGACTCTCCCCTAACTGAAAATGCTGCCAAACCAACTATACTCCATTTATTGAGAATTTCCCTCCTCGCCCCTTGAGTATGATTGTTATGCTTCATTAGAAGTGACTGTTAGACCCCATGACTGTTTTGTCAAATATCCCGAGGAAAATTGATTTTGCCCCTTTAAATCATTTTTAACAAGTACAGACCACACACAGGGTGTAATTTTGTTGATATCTTAGTAGTATATTTGTTTTAGATCATGTTTAGTCTGACCAAAGGATCTTACAAACTTAACGTTACATTTTATCAGTTAAGATCTCTGCATCTATTGCAGTCTCTTAATCAGTCATTTCTGATCATTAGCTTTGAGTGTCAGACTCTGGTATCACAGTGTTGATAGGCTAATTTCTACTGTGTCAGTCTGGTTCAAAATGTTACAATAGTATTAATAACGAGGAACCCTTCTAATAAAGGCAATTAAATCAAGGTTCGTAAACTCCCAAAAGTAGCCCTAACACCATTTCATCATCAGCACGTCATAAACTCGACGATATCATCGGATCTCAACAGATTTTACTCAAGTAATGTTCGAATTCTGTGATCCTTTAATCAAGATATTTTCGGAATTTTAGAATATTGCTCATCGATCACATCTGGTCCGATGTCCGATAACATCGGATCTTTTAGGACAGCGTTTATGTGGAGATTTTGCTGTTCAAAAGTGCTATTTTGACCTAATAATTTGACACTTAATATATTATGCATATGACATACATTTACCGGCCCAAGTATGTCTGATGTATGGCTCGTTATCAATTAAAGAGAGTACGAATGAGAAAAACAAATCGAAAACCATCATACGTTTTACTTATCTCTTAATCTGGACATAAAATATATATTTCAACTAAAATTCTGGGCCAATTCCGCCTGCTAGAACATCTTAGTAACGATTTTAACCATCCAAGGGAAATGATAGTGGCCTAATATTACCTTTTATTTATTGTCCATTTTCCTATGAGATGCAGCTTACCAAACATTGGATTGGCGGTATGAGCGTGTCTTATGGCCTAGTAACATAGCCCGGCCGATGAGGTTACGATGAGCCAGCGATGCAATTTTCACCGAACTCGGCCGGACATCCGTGGCGTTTGTTGCTTAAAACCGCATCGGTGGTAGCTCGGTGAAATTTTAACTTCGGAGTTAAATTTCACCGGGCTCTCACCGAGCTCCCTCATCATGTTGTAGCATGCAAGGTCTCTACACAACTAGACCCAGATGCTAACTCAGGAAACTGACACTTAGTTTATATTCAATACTATATACACGTTTATTAACCTATAATATGTACACTTAAATCACTCAATTAAGATGATTATCTATTCAAAATGTCTCTAATATATGTAGAAGATATGTCACTGCTATGATATCTCCACTAATAATTCATCAATCAGTATTTATTCCACATCCAATATCCCCTAACAACCAGGTTTCACACACACAAAGGTCACTCAGTGCATATTCCAAGAACTAATCAATATAATGGTAGCGGTCCAAGTTCTTGCTTCTTTAAGTGTTTCTTGCCAATATATGTATACTAACTGAATTATCAATGTGCCTTTTATTCCCAATCAATCACATACCAATAGTCACTCACTATATGAAAGACTCTAAATTTGTTCGGTAATTGACCACGATTGCCCAGAAACGTCTAGACCAAATCAGCTGTCAGTTATTCCATTCAGTCGCGTACTAAACGTCACATTTCACACTGTTATTATACCTCAAAAATCATTCATAGACAATTAGAAACACTATCCACACACTGGGATATACAATTCTAGAGCATGAATTACAAATCCAACAATCATCAAAAGTCGCGGACTTTTCTAACAAAAGTCGCGGACCAGTCGCGGACTTCTACACACAATTATTCAAAGAACACTACCAAAATGTCATCAAAACCAATTTCAAACACAATTCCAAACATTCACACACACTTGGGACGGGAAATTATATTACAAATAACATTAATAGGGCTGTCGCGGACTCTCACCATTCAGAGTCCGTGTTGCCACTCCGAGTTACCAATGCCAAAGACAATTCAAATTCCCCGCCTCACTCTTTTATAGAGGAACCAATCACGAACGCATTATTAATGACGTCACGCACCATTGTCAATCTAGAATCACCATTTTTACCACGCTATCGGTATCATACATCGCCGTCATATATATAATTACGATCATAGAGTTCATCTTTAAGTTATTATGTAGAAGATTCCATATTTAATGCGTTGAATCACATTTTAACATCGAAACGTATTGGTCGTCAAGTGAGACTATTTTCGAATGCAATCCAATATGGCGGACGACACCTGGAAATTTCTACGAATTCTCATGTCTCATGTCATAACTTCTTCAAACTACAATCAAACGGCTAGTTCTTCTGCCACAACATAGGGACAATTCAGTTGATTTAAACGATTCAGCATTCTAAGGTAAAACTTCATGTCTTCAACATCATTTCAACAAGGGACTGCTATTTTTACAAAATATTTCAGGTTTTGTCTCCTCAGATCATCACAATGTCATCGCAGCCCCATCGTAACCACATCGGAAAACACGTCGGCCGGTGCACGGCCGAGTATCGGCCGATGTCCCGTGCATCTGAGACAACCAGAGGACGAGGTTTTTTAATGGACAGCGGCCGAGCTCCGGCCGATGTGGGACAGAGCATCGGCCAGTCACTGTTCAAAGCCCGTTAACAACCCGGCCGGCGATCGCACAGTGTCCTGTAATGCTGTGGTCACACTTGCCGTGTAGGCTCACCGTTCGCCACCGTGTGGCTAATTATGGCAAGACGGTGACGATTCAGCGACGGTCGCATTTCTTTTTGAATTTATGACCGGGTTTATACCGGGTCTGCATCGGCTTTATACCGACCTAGTACCGGGCTAACGTGTTTAAAGAGTAGTGGCTTACCATTGTCACCGTGTTTTCAACGGGTTTATACCTTCCTTTAACCGGGTTTTCACCGGTCGGAACGCATTGATAACGCATTGGTACCGCCAAACCGCATTGAAAACGTCATGAAACCGCTCTCTATAAATCACTCATCTTTGGGACTAGTCTGTATGTGAACATAAGTTTGGACATCTGTCTACTCTTTTCAATTTATTGTGGGTATAACATTATGGCAAAGTGACAAGGACTAGATAATATATCATGACAAAGTTTCATTTGTATTCATATTCAAGATCGTCATGATTAAAACAGCGACCGTTTACGTAACATTTTGAAGAGTTCCTCCACAGTGTATTCATCATAAGTTTAGTTTACCTACTCACCACTCTCTTCATAAGTGCAATCGAAACTAAATAAGTTTATAATGTCAGGCATAATTCCTCATCATGTGAAAGTCCTTGTTCAAAACACATATCACACAAACTATCATTGCTATAAAAATGACTTTTGGTTTAATTGTATTGTCCAATCCAGATCAGATGTAGGTTACCTCGCCTGTATACTCTAGTAATCATAAGTCTCTACTGATTAAAAAAATATTTTGAGTATACATACAAGGATCGATCAAAAAGTTTCTTACCGTTGGCTCTAGGTTTTATAATAAGAGGAGTTGGATGCTAAAACTTTAACAAGAGACAGGGTAGTTAGTTTGCTTGAAACTCTATGAGTTTCATATAATTTATATGAAACTCATAGCTATAGAGTATCAAGCAAACTAACTACCCTGTCTTGTGTTAAAGTTTTAGGATCCAACCCCTCTTATTATAAAATCTAGAGCCAACGGTTAGAAATTTTTTCATCTACTCTTGTATAGTAAATAAGAACTAAATAACACAAATGTCTTTGTAAAACAATTTGCTTGTCACAGAAGATATGTTTAACGTGTAATTATTGATATACAGGGTGATCCAAAAAGGTAACCTCAACAAATCTTTATATTTCAGTCATCCAGTATGGGTTTAAGATCGTATTTCGCACAATTAAATCTTATTCAATATAAGTTTCATTGGTCTTCTCAAAAACGGTGAACATTTCATGGTCATTTTACCAAACATGCCCGAAATGCCGGTCTTGTCTTGAAAGCAAACTTGAACGTATCGGGTGAAGTTTTCTGACAACACACTCACAAATATCTTGTGTAATTTCTCTCATTTTCCTTCTACTCTATTGTTTTAGTGAAGCCACAAAGGTACAATTTTGGGAATTCAGATTGTGTTATTTTGGTATGTTTTGGCATTTGGAGCATGTTTTTTTAAAATGACCATTTTGGAGCATGTTTTTAAAAATTACCATTGCGAGCTTGATCATTCGAAATAGACCAATGAAAGAACAGTGAACAAAATTCATTTGTGCAAAATATGGCTTAAAACCCATATTAGAAGACTGAGTTATTAAAACTTGTTTGGGTTACCTTTTTTGTCTGACCCTGTATAACCTAACAAGTCTCAATTGCTCTATATCCTCGGAAAATCATGACCAGGAGTGTACGTATTCATATTTTCCTGTCTTGCCATGGTACAGACCCGGCCTCGCAGTTACACCAGTGCCGGAGGAGATTGCGTTGTTTCTTGCCTTCCCGGTTGTCACGATTCGGGCCCCCCTGTCTTTGTGTATCTTCAAGATTTCTAGCTCCCCTCCAATGTCCAGCTGGGTGTGCGTAATCACCATGCTGGTTGATGAGTTGGTTTTGCATTTGGGGATACCTCATGCGCATCAGATTGTGTAGTACCATACAGGTGCGGACAATCAACCGAACAGTTGAAGGAGCATGGCCCATGGTCGTCAGTAACACTTGAAAACGGTTCGCCATGATCCCGAAAGCGTTTTCTACACAGCGACGTGCCCTTGACAGACGGTAGTTGTATATACGCTCTTCCACGTTCCTTCCTTTGCCACCATACGGCTTCATCATGTTTGGTGTGAGGGCGAATGCATCATCTCCTATAAAGAAATACGGTACCTCCTGGTTGTCGTTTGGGAGTGGAGAGGGGTCGGGGAGATTTAGGAAACCATCAGCTATGCCCTGCTTGAGCTCTGAGGCATTATAAATTTGAGCGTCAGACGCTGCCCCCTTCCCTAAAAATACAGAACAGTTGCATTTATGAAATGAACAGCGTTCAGTTTCACCTTATTAAAAACGTGCCATGCGCTTTATAGAACATTTTGAAGTATTCTTTCTAACCATGTTTCTAGAAAAATTCAAAAACGTTGTGAGACTTTAACGTCATACTTTATCTTGACATTTCACAAATTTTCCAGGGAATCTTGATGCTCGCTCTAGGTTTAATTTGATTCACCGATCGTCTCTCAAAATCCAAAAACATTTACGAAATATTGTCTTCAAGAAATATGTTGTTTTGTGTAAATTATGTAATGGTCGTCTAAAACAAATAATTTTATTTTTTAACTGACGAACTTGCGAAGTGTAACTGAATTTCATTGAATTAAGAGACGTTGTGTTTATAAATGGTCTCTTTTTGTCATGAAACACTTACCACCAAGATCGGCCCAGATAAACTTGTAGTCAGAGTCTACCAACGCCATTAACACAACAGAGTAGAAACCTTTGTAGTTGTAGTATAGGGAACCCGACTTTGCAGGGCATTTCATTGCGACATGCTTCCCGTCCAGGGCACCTATGGTGTTTGGGAAGTTCCAGCGACTCAAGAACCCGTCAGCTATCGCTTGCCATGCAGCAGGAGTGGTCGGGGGCATCATCACCTCATCCAGGTACTCATCCACTATCGCTTGACACACTTCTCTGATGATAACAGAGATTGAGTTATGGGGTATCCTCCAGCTGTATTGAAGATCTCTGTATTTCGCACCCGATGCCAGATGACGGAGCGTCACTGATAACTTTAGGCCTGGTTCGAGAGCCTCTCGTAGCCTGGTATGTTGTTTGGTAAGGCGATGTTCAACTCTGTTCAATATTTCATCAAACATCTCCGGAGGCATCCTGAGAAAGTTTTTAAAGGCTTGTGGATCCTCCCTCCTAAGCTCTACCATCAACTGGTCATACAAGCCAAATTGTCTGCGACGTTTCACCCATTCTCTCGACCATACATTTCTACCTTTCCTTGCCCTTTCCTGCTGATGTCGACGAATGTGATTGCAAATTTCTAAGTCAATTTCATCCCGCTCTCTCTGAGTAATGGCAACCATGTACATTAAACGAACCTTTTCAGGACAATCCATGATGAAGACTGACAGTCTGACACGACCAAAAGTGTCACATGGTCAGGAGTGAATAAATCGAAGAGGAAAAAACTGCAGAAACTGCAGAAGACGGTGACAAGCTGCGTCATTAGACGGTACGATTTCGAATTCACGGTAATAGGATGTTAGGAGGATGTTATGAAGCCGTTATAAGGCCGTCAACACGTCAATGGACTGTTACCTACATGTAGGCGTTAAGCGGCTGGTTCCGTGAAAATGTTTAATGTGACATTTCAAACACCCGTTGAGAGCCCGTTTATTGAACGGTACCAAAGCGGTAAACTGTCGTTCGCAACCCGTCGCTGATTGAGTCAACGTCCCCCATCGTCCCATCACCGCCTTGTGAACGTGTCCTTAACGGCCGCACCGTTCTCATACCATTCCCATACCGCTATCGCCGTTCGCAGCCGAACGTTAGTCAAACAGCAAAAGTTTTGAGCATGCTCAAAAAATTCGCCGGGTGTGGATGGCCGGCAACGTTCCCTGAACGTTTTCAAACGGCCGGGAAACGGCCCACCGTGTGACCATGCCGGCCATCGCCGTCTGGCCATAATTAGCCACACGGTGGCGAACGGTGGGCCTACACGGCTAGTGTGACCGCTACTTAACCTGCCCGGGTACCGGCCGTATTCCTTCCGATGTCCGGCCGACCTCCGGCCGGTAGTCGCTGCCACATCGGCAGAAAAAAACTACCATTTTGAGACAAACTCCGTACGGTCACCGGCCGGTGTTCGGTCGGTCGCCTGAAGATGTCCAGACGGAGTCCGTTCACGTCACCGAGCTCTGCTTCCGATGAGGAGAGCTCGATGGCACCAAAAAAATCCACCGAGCTCGGGCTATGTGACTAGGCCATTACTCGGCGGTAGGTTGTGTATAGGCGGTATATAGGTAGACTTTCCC
The DNA here is from genome assembly GCA_903813345.2 of Owenia fusiformis. Lineage (NCBI taxonomy): Eukaryota > Metazoa > Annelida > Polychaeta > Sabellida > Oweniidae > Owenia > Owenia fusiformis. The sequence continues at coordinate 39,208,352 of CAIIXF020000006.1, read as the reverse complement.
CGTGATATACACAGCTAATAACAATATCAGTACTTTGATAGGCAGGTTTCTGTTTGCTTAATTATTTCTTGACTGCTGTAACTAACTGGATCATTTTCAGCTTTGTGACTTAATATTTCCAGTGGCAATCTTTATTAATTACAATTCACCTTATATATGGTTTAATTTGTATCCATTGCACCAATGTCTCTTATCAAGGATTCTGAGTCAATAGGGAAGCAAAATGTTAATGTCCCCATTAGCACTGTTCAGTCATTCTCCTAAGCAGGTGTCCAGATTCCGTACCTCCTTCCCCCGGGAAAGAGAGAGAAGATATTCTCGATCTTGAAGCTCTGTGATCGGAGGATGATATAGGATAAAGAGGAGGTAAAACCCCAGAGCTTTTGACATGAAAGACACAATTACATCTCTTGCTTACCAACCTTGTTTGTCCAAGTTTTCACTGGTTAGTTACCGAATATCACACGCCATTGTGATGTTTTAATCGATGTTAGCATATTCCTTACATCCTTCTTTATCTTGATGTGAAATAACAATTCCTATGGTATCGTTAACACACCAGAAATAAACATAACTTTATTTGAAGCATTTTTACAAAATGTTGACACCGCCATTGAATGATGTTATTTGTCTGTGGATTTGACCAATCAGCAACGATGTCTTCTCAATACAGATTTACATTATAGACATATACATGTATAGCATCCTTGGCCCAAGAGTAATTCATTGCATTTCATCATGATCTGCTATGAAACCAGTGAAGGACCGATCTTGAAGGATGATATGTAGGTCTTCTTCGAGAACTCTTGGATCATTCCCCTTCTTCATGTTATGACAGAATAGATAATATCAGATTTTTTAAATCAGCAAATGTTGTCTTCTCAGACGGATGTTTGAAGTGAATCACCTTGTCATTTTATATAATATTGAAGTTATGTCAGTGTCAAGGCGTGCAAAAAGATAGTTTAATGGATAATTTGAGACATCTTTAATCAAAGTAAACTTTTTTTATTAGAAATCCGGATATTAGAAGTCAATCAACTTATCATTTAGTACATTGAAGTAATGGTGAGGTATCATGCAGGAAGTAGGTTAGTTATGACATGGCTGATTCTGTTTTCAAGGTTGTTACAGAATGTTGTCAGGGTTGACATGTATTGTTTTCATGGTTGTTACAGAATGTTGTCAGGGTTGACATGTATTGTTTACATGGTTGTTGCAGAATGTTGTCAGGTTTGACACAGGTTGTTTTTATTGTTGTTACCAAATGTTGTCAGGGTTGACACAGGTTGTTTACATGGCTGTTACAGAATGTTGTCAGGGCTGACATGTGTTGTTGTCATGGTTGTTGCAGAATGTTGTCAGGTTTGACACAGGTTGTTTACATGGTTGTTACAGAATGTTGTCAGGTTTGACACAGGTTGTTTTTTGTTTTTTTTTGTTTAAAATGTATTTATTTTAAGAGGATTGCCCAGAAGCATTTCGCTTATCGAGGGGCTCTCCTCTCTTTATTATTTACATTATAATTAGAGATGTTGGAATATACTATAATAATTGAAGTTTAAATTAGTAAGTGTGTTTGACGATTATCATGGAAAACGTCCAGTGTTTTTTATGTAGTTTTGACAAAGCATTAGGATATTTTGGTTTGATGTTGGGGTTAACAAGGGGCTACCATGAATGAGCAATTGAACCTTAGATGCAATAGATTTGAGGTTATGTCTGGTTTTAGGAGGGTATTGTTCAATTATTCTATCGATTCCTTCGAGTAGGATGACCCGTTGGTGTTCGTATAGGGGACATTTTAGGAAGAAGTGTGTTACGTCTTCCCTGTTTGAGGGACAATTGTCACAACTACCATCGGGTATGAGCTGGTACATCATGCGCTGATTGTTCAGGGCACTGAGTCCCATTCTTATTCTTGAGAGGTTTATGTGATGTTTTCCTTTTCCTTGTGAGAATAGCTTGTTTGGTTTGCTTAGAGAGGCTTTTTTGTAGTCAATTTTGAAACGACCAACAGAGTCTGTTGTTTTTCTTCATACTAGTTATCCATGGTTTATCCTTGTTATTTACTGTGATCGTTTTGAAGGGTATGTATTTCTTGGCTAGTTCTAAGAATTTTCCAGACCAGGCTTTGCAACAATCTTCTATGTCTGGGGTGTTTTCAACTAGTTCTTCTAGATTTGCAGAACTTATCGCCTCATTTAACACAGGTTGTTTACATGGTTGTTACAGAATGTTGTCAGGGTTGACACCGATTGTTTTCACGGTTGTTACAGAATGTTGTCAGGGTTGACACAGGTTTTTTTTATTGTTGTTACAGAATGTTGTCAGGGATGACACAAGTTGTTTTCATGGTTGTTACAGAATGTTGTCAGGGCTGACATGTACTGTTTTCATGGTTGTTACAGAATGTTGTCAGGGATGACATGTGTTGTTGTCATGGTTGACACAGGTTGTTGTCATGGTTGTTACAGAATGTTGTCAGGGATGACATGTGTTGTTGTCATGGTTGACACAGGTTTTTTTTATTGTTGTTACAGAATGTTGTCAGGGTTGACACAAGTTGTTTTCATGGTTGTTACAGAATGTTGTCAGGGCTGACATGTACTGTTTTCATGGTTGTTACAGAATGTTGTCATGGTTGACATGTGTTGTTGTCATGGTTGTTGCAGAATGTTGTCAGGGTTGACATGTGTTATTTTCATGGTTGTTACAGAATGTTGTCAGGGCTGACATGTACTGTTTTCATGGTTGTTACAGAATGTTGTCATGGTTGACATGTGTTGTTGTCATGGTTGTTGCAGAATGTTGTCAGGGTTGACATGTGTTATTTTCATGGTTGTTGCAGAATGTTCTCAGGGTTGACACAGGTTGTTTTCACGGTTTTACAGAATGTTGTCGTCAGGGTTGACACAAGTTGTTTTCACGGTTTTTACAGAATGTTGTCAGGGATGACACCGATTGTTTTCATGGTTGTTATAGAATGTTGTCAGGGTTGAGACAAGTTGTTTTCATGGCTCTTACATAATGTTGTCATGGTTGACACAAGTTGTTTTCGCGGTTGTTACAGAATGTTGTCATGGTTGACACGGGTTGTTACCAAATGTTGTCAGGGTTGACACAGGTTTGTTTTCATGGTTCTTACAGAATGTTGTCAGGGTTGACACAGGTTTGTTTTCATGGTTGTTACAGAATGTTGTCAGGGTTGACACAGGTTTGTTTTCATGGTTCTTACAGAATGTTGTCAGGGTTGACACAGGTTTGTTTTCATGGTTCTTACAGAATGTTGTCAGGGTTGACACAGGTTTGTTTTCATGGTTGTTACAGAATGTTGTCTGGGTTGTCACGTGCTGTTTTCATGGTGGATACAAAATGTTGCCAGTGGTAACATATATCTATAGTTTCCAACTTATCTGTGAATGGTGTTCTGCGATTGGTGTTTGGTGCTTGTAAAATGGCAGGTGGTGACATTTTGCTTGTTGATGCGCTGTTATAGCATGTTGTCAGGGTTGTCACATATTGATGTACTGATTTTTATGGAATGTTGTCCATGTTTTACTGAATGTTGTCAGGGTCATTGTCATGGTTGTTATCAACGTTGGAATGGTTGTTACAGATTGCTGGACATTCTGTCACAGAATGTTGACGTAGTTGTCACAGAATGTCGGCCATGGCTGCTATGAACTGTTGTCAAGGTTATTACAGACTTTTTATATTTTATCAAGGTATTTACAAGTAATTTTGTTTCAAATTGTTGTTAATGCTGTTACAGAATTTTGTCAGGGTTGTTGCAGCCTGATGGCAAAATTTGACCAAAAATAGACAAAATCCAACAATCAAATATTCTGTATTATATTGAAATATAATGTATATACATCTATATTTATTTAACTACATTTACAAGCTCCGATATGTGAAAATAAATTAATATAACAATACAATTACATACCTTTTGACTGAAACAATCAATATCGTTTTTTACATAATTCTTCATTTTACAGATTTTTATAATAATATATCTGTACGTATTATCTATTACCTATCTATTTGTATCTATTTTATTGTTTCCGTGACCATGGCAATATTTTTTTTCATTCTTGTTATTTGTTATTGGATAAAATTTAAAAAACAAAATTTAAAAAACATTGACACCGTGCTTTTTGGAAATATTACCTAGAAAATTTTACACTCTCTCTGGTCAATATTTATACAGTTTTTTAAACAGTTCATAGTATAAAAAGCAACATGTATATACAGCAATATAATTGTATAAGTTTATCATTCATATTCAAAAACTACATGAAACTTCATGTAAAGAATCTCTATCTTAGAAATGATTTCCTAAGTTAAATCAAGTCCTTGTCAACTCAGATCCTAATCAACTCAGACCTTTTTACAACCTTGTATCTCGTCAAATTAAAAATTAGTGTTACAGATCAATGTTTCCATTTTCTACCCTATTCTGTTCTATTGAGTTCAATAGGGGTTGAGATGATTTAGGTATGAGTTGACAAGGGTCTGATTTGACTGAGATATGACCTAACTAAAATCTAATTTGACTAAAGTATGACTTGATTTTAGTAGGGTATGACTTGACTCGGGTATGCGTTAGTGTGATATGAGTTGACTAGGGTCTTAGTTGATGGATTAACTTACTTTTTATGGCAAACTCATTTAGATTTAAATGGAAAAGTGGCAGGTACTATTCATATATAAATGAGTTGGTCAAAAAATAGAAGGTTAATCTGGCAACCGACAGCCGAAAGTTGCATTCGCGAATATAAGGTGAGTTAATTGATTTAGAGTTGACTGGGTCTCAGGTGACTGAGGTATGAGTTGACCAGGGTCTGAGTTGATTAAGGTATAAGCTAACTAACTAGAGTCTGAATTGACTATTAAGTTATAGCTTGACTCAGGTATGAATTGACTGAATATGATTTTATAAGGGCCTACGTTGAGTGAGGCTTGAGTTGAGTGGGTCTCAAGTGACTTGGGTATGAATTGACTGAATATGACTTTATAAGGGTCTGCGTTGAGTGAGGCTTGAGTTGAGTGGGTCTCAAGTGACTTGGGTATGGATTGACTGAATATGACTTTATAAGGGTCTACGTTGAGTGAGGCTTGAGTTGAGTGGGTCTCGAGTGACTTGGGTATGAATTGACTGAATATGACTTTATAAGGGTCTACGTTGAGTGAGGCTTGAGTTGAGTGGGTCTCGAGTGACTTGGGTATAAATTGACTGAATACGACTTTATAAGGGTCTGCGTTGAGTGAGGCTTGAGTTGAGTGGGTCTCAAGTGATTTGGGTATGAATTGACTGAATATGACTTTATAAGGGTCTACGTTGAGTGAGGCTTGAGTTGAGTGGGTCTCAAGTGACTTGGGTATGAGTTGAATAGTTTCCGACTTGACTGATGTATGAGTAGTTTATGGTATTAGTTGAGTGAGGTGTGAATTGACTCTGGTATGAGTATACTGGGGTATGAGTTAACTAGAGCCTGAATTGACCGAGATATGATTTGATTTGAGTCCGAGTTTACTAAGGTATGAGTTGACTGAGGTATGAGTTGATTAGGGTCTGAATTGACTCATGTATAATTTGACCTGAGTCTGAGTTTACCGAAGCATGAGTTGCAATTGACTTTTTGGTATGAGTTTACTGAGGTATGACTTGACTAGGGTCTGAGTTGATTAAAGGTATGAGTTGACTAGAGATTGGAATGACAAGAATCAGAATGGACCTTGGTCTGTCTTGACTAAGGTTAGAGTTGACTTGCATCAACGCTATTTCTGTACAATATGTATTCATTTCTGCATAAAGTTCATTTCATGTTTGCACTAAATTAATTTCAGCACCTCTGTAGATCATTTTCAGTATATTGGTGATTTTTTCATAAAAGATATAGCTAAGAGATTGTTTCTCCATGAAGCCCAAATGTGCTATTATTAGCCATATACAGTGTGTCCATAAAGTGTCTTGGCAATAACAATAAAAATATTTCATGAACATCCTATCGGTGTGATTTTGCATCTTTAAATGGGAGCTTCATCTTCGCTCTTTCAGAGAAAGATTATTTAATCTGACATTGACCAATCAGAAGTAGATCAAAATATGGCTACCCATTCAGAATTGAGAAATGCATTTTCTGCTTTCACAAGTACCTGCAATTGCTTTCTCATTCAAATTCCAATAAAGTCTGCAGCAGCTAGTTTTTGGTTCATTAATGGCATGAACTGTCTGTTCAAGCCAGAGCCTCAGGCCCATGGTAGTCAGTTGCAACTTCATTGTTGCTATGGTTGTCAAGGTAACATTTATGAGTCACAATAACATCCCAGCAGCTTCTAGATTGTTTCTTAATACACTCGCCATGGAGACATTGAAAACAACATGGATATTTTTAGTGTCGATTGCAGTAGCATAATGTGTGTAAACCAATTTTTTAGATGGGAGGTTGCCTTCGAAAAGATCACGTATGAATGCAGCGCTTCTTTGAAATTATTCCCTCCTGAAAATACAGATTATCTTAATATGTATTTTTAATTTAAAATATGTAACATTATGAAGACTGATGATATTCTAAACCGACCCTCCTGTCTGACTTGTAATAATAATAATGATAATGAAAGAACGAAAGTCATGCATTTTAGGCGTTTTTATATTAGATACTTAGATTGACATTTTGATCAACATAGTTATTGATACATACATGTATATTGACATAACTAGACATAACTTTTTACATATTCAAATTCGAAACGATTCGAGTAGTAATATTCAATTAAATAAGATAAATGAAATATTAAATATTGTGGGAATTTTTAATTCCCCCTGAGTAGTACTAGGGTTTGTGAAACGTTTATTTTACTGGGTTTTATGTTATTTCATCTTTATTTCATGTTCTGTCCACTGTAATTAAAGAATTGTATTGTAAAGTGTCTATGTGCAGAATCTCATCTAGGCACTTGGATGTTTACTTGATCAGCAGACTGTAGTGGAATAAATTAGAATAATTAAGCACCCAGCAACAGAGCTCAACCAATCAGATGGCTTCATTTGAATTTACCGCCAACTTAAGTTGTATTTTCCCATGATGCAACCTGAGATGTCTGGACTTCAGCGTGAGATCGTGACCTGTAAATCAGAGTAAACCAAGACTTTGCAGAGGAAACACCTCGTCAGTTTGTATCGTTTTATGTGAGAGCGTGATCGATTTGAATTGAGAACTATATTAGACAATCTACAGGTTATTTGGATTATTTGCTGCAGTTTTGCATTCGTTTTTGCATTCGTTTTTGACTGGGCGAGATACAAGAAGATAACAGCCGGTTTTGGGTGAGTTGGCAATTTGATTATTGAGTTTGACGCCATATTGCTGTCCGCCATTTTGATTTCTTCCCAGAATTCCAAGCGGTCAGCCATCTTTGTTTTGACGGAAGTGACGTCATTTTAAGAAGTAATTCCTCCTCCGAGTAATTAAGGCTCTTGTCTAATCTCAGTCTGATTGATATTCGAGAGCCATATCTGCTCCGAGAATTGCCAGCTCCGAGTGATTACTCCTCCAATTATTTAAGTGTTATATCTCCTCTGAGTTATATTTGGTCCGAGTAGTTACAGCTCTGTCTAATCTCCGTTGTGATTGATATTCGAGAGTTGTATCTGCTCCGAGGATTGCCAGCTACGAGCGATTACTCCTCCATCTAGTCGAGAGCCATATCTGCTCCGAGAATTGCCAGCTCCGAGTGCTTACTCCTCCATCTATTCTAGAGTGGAATTTGCTCCGAGGGTTGAGGATACAGCTCCGTCTAATCTCAGTTTAATGATCGATATTCGTGAGTTGCTCCTTCTCCTCCTCCGAGTTATTGATGATCCGAAATTGATACAAGTTGCTGAACTGGATGTACCCTCCGAGGTGATTTGACTCCTCCAGAAGTTAGATACTGAGGTTACACTTCCGGAACCAAGGTATTTCTGTGTTGCAAGGTTTACTCCCATTGGAGCCAAGGTTACTCCGCCGGAACTAAGGTACTCCACGATCGAGAAGTAGCAGCTCTGGTCTAATCTCACCATCTGATTGACATTCCAGAGGTGTTATTTCTCTATAGAGGTTGTAGTGGTATCTCTTGTGAAGTGGTGACTCCTTGAGCAGAAGTTACTCCAGAGCCTGGACTCCTTCCAAGAGACAGTGTGAGTAGAGGTTGAGAAGGGATTACTGTGGTGACGAGGTTACTTTAGAGACGAGAAGACTCCCGGTGCGGAAGGTACTCCCAATAGCCAGGGTTGCGTTCAGGAGCAGAGGTTTCCCCTGAGACGAGACAACTCCTGGAGTGGAAGGTACTCCAATAGCTAGGGTCTTGTACAAGAGAAGAGGTTTCTCCTGTGAAGTGGCGACTCCCCGAGCAGAAGGTACTCCCGGAGCCTGGACCCCTTCCACGAGACAGTTTTATAGAGACGAGAAGACTCCTGGAGTGGAAGGTATTCCAATAGCTAGGGTCTTGTACAAAAGAAGAGGTTTCTCCTGTGAAGTGGCGACTCCCCGAGCAGAAGATACTCCCGGAGCCTGGACCCCTTCCACGAGACAGTTTTATAGAGACAAAATAACTCCTTGAGCCAAGGTTACACTTCCGGAACCAAAACTCCTGGAGCCCTGATTCCTCCGAGGTGAGACGACTCTGAGGGACAGCGCAGTGAAGATTATTTGGAGCATTTATAACTCGGGTCTAATCTCAGAGTATTGATTGACATTCCCGAGTGGTTCCTCCTCCATAGATATCACATTGAAGCCGTGATATAGACGAGACGATACCTAGAGCAGAAGGAACTCCCCCAAGGTTAAATTCCAGTTTAGAGGTGAAGAAAGCTGCAGAGGAGCAGATCCTCCTCAGGCCATTTTACCAGTTGGAGCAGAAGGACCTCCTAGAGGGTGAAGATAGTTCAGAGGAGTAGATCCTCCTCCTCTTACAATTATTCAAGAAGGAACAATTACAGAGACATTCAAGCTCTATATAGACATTTTTGAAATTATTTGTACTATTATTTTACGTTGGAATAGATTATAAAATCCCTGTATACCATTGTTATATTGCCATCTTTGAAAGGTAACTGCCGTACCACCAAACCAGGTCGGCACCTGTGTATAACACCTCCAAGATCCCTTATATCGTCCCTGGCCTTTCCTGAAGTTTGCATACAGGGTACTCCTGGGAATCGGCCCGGCGCGACATTGGTGGCAGCGGTGGGATCTGTTGCCTTAGAAGATGTCTGAGATGTCACAGAAATGTGAGCGTTCGCCAAAGACGATGGAGCAAGAAGACTCCAGACGAGATGATGTGAGAACTGGCGGAATTGTGCGATTGGTTCCAAAGATGGGGTTGAAGCATCTTGAGACTCCTCAAAGGGATAGATGTCCAGAAGAGCATTCTGGTTCGGAGGGAACATCACTTCCGAGAGATGAGGAGAAATTGTTCCCAAGCGAGGAGGAGAGTCTCGGTGTTCCACTTATGAGAGTAGATGACACTCTACCAGAGGACTTAGATGATAGAGCCAGAGCGACTCTAGTCCGAGGAGAGCCTAGAGTTATTTCCCCTGATATGACGATGAAGATACTTCCTGATGTAGAGAAGGAAGATACTGGATACCATGCTGAATTCAGGCTAAGACGAGATGTTCCAGCTCACGCTTTGAGAAGAGACCATTGGGCTCGGGGGAAGAGAGAATTTGACTCCACCAAGTCCAGGCTGATGTCTTTAGAAGGGAGCTTGGGAACTCTGAGAGTAGATGTCCTTAAGATGCGAGATTGTTTACTTAGCAGACAATGTGAAGGGCAATTTGCGATCCATGAAGAGATGAACCACCTACATGAGGAGATAGCACATCTCTCTAATATGCAGAGGAACCTTGGTGAAGAGATGTCCCGTCTCCAGGTGGAGGCTAAGAAGAGTAAAGCTGAGCTTGATGGTACATTGAGAGAGTTGACTGGTTCATTGAGACAGATTGCCTTAGATTTGCGAGTGACCAGAGGAGGATTTGAAACTCAAAAGGGAGCTAGGAAAACTCCAACAGTCGAGCAAGATGAGCTCCTGGGATCTCAGTACAATGCTGATGGAGTGACTATGGCTCGGGAACCCCAAAGACAAGTTGTGGCTGCTCGAGGAGTAGAAGCTCCCCAGGAGGACTCCAAGGCTCATGCTACAGATGTGAAGAAGAGCGAAGATAGCTCCAATGGTAACCAGGAGCATGCCATGGTCAAGCTCGCAGAGAAAGCGATGGAAATGTGTGGAAAAGCCTTGGACTCAGTACAGCAGGGAAGAAAAACTAAAATCAAGATAACCCAGTTGTTTGATGGGAAGACTCCATGGCTGGACTATAAGGCACACTTCCAGAACTGTGTAGAGAGCAACCAATGGACTGATGAGGAGAAGAGACAGAACCTGACCAATCAGTTGCGGGGAGATGCTCAACAGCTCGTACATGAGTTGGAAGAGGGGCACTCTTATGATGATCTGGTTGAGGCGCTGACAAAAAGATTTGGGCCTGGAGAGAAAGCTTCCATGTACGAGGCGGAGCTTAATGCTAGAACCAGGAAGCCAAAGGAAACATTACAGAGCTTGGGTCAAAGTATCCGGAGGCTAGCCACCTTAGCCTATCCGGAGATGTCTCGTTCCTCCCAAGACAGACTTGCTCGAGGGAGCTTTGAAAAGGCTATAACAGACGATGATGTTCGGGCTGCAGTGCATCGCCGAGCCCCAAAGTCTCTTGATGAAGCCATAGAGGAGGCCCAGAAGGAGGAAGCTTACCAAGAGTCGGAACGTATCCGAAGGGGACTCAAGCCAAAACAATTGGATTCTCACATCTCAATTGTGACTAGCGACCTTGTGGAGGAAAAGCTCCTCAAGATGATGGAGGATATGAAGACAGAGATGATGAAGGAGATGGATGAGGCGTTAAAGCTCTTCAAAGACCAAAGAGAACTTCGAGCTCCTCGATGTATTACTTGTAGAAGATGTGGAGAGGAAGGGCATATTGTGAGAAGATGTCCTCTAGTAACCTGCTTCAATTGTTCGGAGCGTGGGCACCTCTCCCTTGATTGTCCCAAATCCAAGAAGAGTAGAGATGCTTTAGGGATCCACCCAATTTGTTGCCTTGATGTCAGAGATCAAGCAGTGGTGGATCCTAAGAGAGCTGGATCTGCTCGGAAGATAGCGGCTGTTGTTGAGCTGTGTGGAACTCCTGTTAAGTGCCTGATAGACACAGGATCAGTGGTGTCTTTGATAAGTCTACGCAGTTTCAACCGAATCAACTACCGGAAGAGACCACAACTGAAACCAGCCAAAGATGTATTGGTCCAAGCAGATGGTTCTCCCATAGCAGTATATGGCTCATGTTCTATGGAGGTGGAGTTCGATGGAAGGAAGACTCCCTTAGAGATGGTGATTGCCGAAATCAACCAGGATGGAATCCTAGGGACAGACTACCTGTTGGCTAGCAAGGCTGAGATCCATTATGGCTCCTTACAGATGAGCTTCAATGACTCCAACAGAAAAGGAATCCAGAGCTGTAGTAGCTCCCAAGAAGAAAAGTCAAAGAAGCCAGGAAGCTTTGTTACTCCCTTCCAGAACAGAAGGAAGAGACGAAGAAGAAAGCAGAAGAAAAAGGAGGTTCCAACAAATGATGAGGCTGGAGATACCATGAGGATCCAGAAGAAGAGCAAAGTTGACTCTCCTAAAGTGAAGAGCTGGGATGCCTCTAAAAGACCTGATGTACCTACAATCCTTACTGAGGGAAGGTCAAGTAGGGGGGCAAGGCGTCTGTGTGGTAGCGAGTTGACAAGAAATAGGCGAGCCTACATACCAAGAGGGTCATCAAGTGAGCAGTCAGAAGAAAGTTTACCATACAGGGCGAGACCAAGACATCAAAGAAGACAACCAGCGTGTCTTGTAAGAGACAAGATGAACTGGAGAGAAGTTGACTCCTCGCCGAAGTTCAAGAACACAGAGCAGGTCGAACTGAGGAGCCATGGAGACTCATCCCAGTGTGTGCGAGAGGAGCGAAGACAGAGGAGGCCAAATGGCTCCTTCCCTAAATATGACAATCTTAAGTTAAGATAGTTAGTTGAATGAGACTGATCATGATCATGTGATTTTTTGAGAGGAGATAAGTTAGCTCTTTACTTGTATTTATTTTTGTAACAGGTGCTCGAGCTCTCTATGTATTTTTTTGTAGAAGTTAAGTTTATATTGTGTGATCGTGGGCGATCAAGCTTAGTAGGGGGGAGTGTGGGAATTTTTAATTCCCCCTGAGTAGTACTAGGGTTTGTGAAACGTTTATTTTACTGGGTTTTATGTTATTTCATCTTTATTTCATGTTCTGTCCACTGTAATTAAAGAATTGTATTGTAAAGTGTCTATGTGCAGAATCTCATCTAGGCACTTGGATGTTTACTTGATCAGCAGACTGTAGTGGAATAAATTAGAATAATTAAGCACCCAGCAACAGAGCTCAACCAATCAGATGGCTTCATTTGAATTTACCGCCAACTTAAGTTGTATTTTCCCATGATGCAACCTGAGATGTCTGGACTTCAGCGTGAGATCGTGACCTGTAAATCAGAGTAAACCAAGACTTTGCAGAGGAAACACCTCGTCAGTTTGTATCGTTTTATGTGAGAGCGTGATCGATTTGAATTGAGAACTATATTAGACAATCTACAGGTTATTTGGATTATTTGCTGCAGTTTTGCATTCGTTTTTGCATTCGTTTTTGACTGGGCGAGATACAAGAAGATAACAGCCGGTTTTGGGTGAGTTGGCAATTTGATTATTGAGTTTGACGCCATATTGCTGTCCGCCATTTTGATTTCTTCCCAGAATTCCAAGCGGTCAGCCATCTTTGTTTTGACGGAAGTGACGTCATTTTAAGAAGTAATTCCTCCTCCGAGTAATTAAGGCTCTTGTCTAATCTCAGTCTGATTGATATTCGAGAGCCATATCTGCTCCGAGAATTGCCAGCTCCGAGTGATTACTCCTCCAATTATTTAAGTGTTATATCTCCTCTGAGTTATATTTGGTCCGAGTAGTTACAGCTCTGTCTAATCTCCGTTGTGATTGATATTCGAGAGTTGTATCTGCTCCGAGGATTGCCAGCTACGAGCGATTACTCCTCCATCTAGTCGAGAGCCATATCTGCTCCGAGAATTGCCAGCTCCGAGTGCTTACTCCTCCATCTATTCTAGAGTGGAATTTGCTCCGAGGGTTGAGGATACAGCTCCGTCTAATCTCAGTTTAATGATCGATATTCGTGAGTTGCTCCTTCTCCTCCTCCGAGTTATTGATGATCCGAAATTGATACAAGTTGCTGAACTGGATGTACCCTCCGAGGTGATTTGACTCCTCCAGAAGTTAGATACTGAGGTTACACTTCCGGAACCAAGGTATTTCTGTGTTGCAAGGTTTACTCCCATTGGAGCCAAGGTTACTCCGCCGGAACTAAGGTACTCCACGATCGAGAAGTAGCAGCTCTGGTCTAATCTCACCATCTGATTGACATTCCAGAGGTGTTATTTCTCTATAGAGGTTGTAGTGGTATCTCTTGTGAAGTGGTGACTCCTTGAGCAGAAGTTACTCCAGAGCCTGGACTCCTTCCAAGAGACAGTGTGAGTAGAGGTTGAGAAGGGATTACTGTGGTGACGAGGTTACTTTAGAGACGAGAAGACTCCCGGTGCGGAAGGTACTCCCAATAGCCAGGGTTGCGTTCAGGAGCAGAGGTTTCCCCTGAGACGAGACAACTCCTGGAGTGGAAGGTACTCCAATAGCTAGGGTCTTGTACAAGAGAAGAGGTTTCTCCTGTGAAGTGGCGACTCCCCGAGCAGAAGGTACTCCCGGAGCCTGGACCCCTTCCACGAGACAGTTTTATAGAGACGAGAAGACTCCTGGAGTGGAAGGTATTCCAATAGCTAGGGTCTTGTACAAAAGAAGAGGTTTCTCCTGTGAAGTGGCGACTCCCCGAGCAGAAGATACTCCCGGAGCCTGGACCCCTTCCACGAGACAGTTTTATAGAGACAAAATAACTCCTTGAGCCAAGGTTACACTTCCGGAACCAAAACTCCTGGAGCCCTGATTCCTCCGAGGTGAGACGACTCTGAGGGACAGCGCAGTGAAGATTATTTGGAGCATTTATAACTCGGGTCTAATCTCAGAGTATTGATTGACATTCCCGAGTGGTTCCTCCTCCATAGATATCACATTGAAGCCGTGATATAGACGAGACGATACCTAGAGCAGAAGGAACTCCCCCAAGGTTAAATTCCAGTTTAGAGGTGAAGAAAGCTGCAGAGGAGCAGATCCTCCTCAGGCCATTTTACCAGTTGGAGCAGAAGGACCTCCTAGAGGGTGAAGATAGTTCAGAGGAGTAGATCCTCCTCCTCTTACAATTATTCAAGAAGGAACAATTACAGAGACATTCAAGCTCTATATAGACATTTTTGAAATTATTTGTACTATTATTTTACGTTGGAATAGATTATAAAATCCCTGTATACCATTGTTATATTGCCATCTTTGAAAGGTAACTGCCGTACCACCAAACCAGGTCGGCACCTGTGTATAACACCTCCAAGATCCCTTATATCGTCCCTGGCCTTTCCTGAAGTTTGCATACAGGGTACTCCTGGGAATCGGCCCGGCGCGACAATATACACATCATTGGACTGAGAAAAACATGAAGTCCTTGGAATGAAGGATGAATATACACTCCCGTCCATAAGTTTGGAAACCGGACGTTTCTTTGGATCACTGGAGAGGTTAAGCAAATACGGTTTTTCAAAACGTATACGTAAACGCAAAGTACATTGAATCAACATAGGATTGTATCGCTTTAGTCTACTTCAGATACCCGTTCAACTTCAAAGTTGCGTGTTTAGAACGGGAGATTTTAAATTTCACGTTGCTATCAACGGGAATCATTATACTCATGTCTGTTGAATACTATCCTTGCAATTTTGATTTCGATGCAGAGTATAATTCTTTCTGAAGAAGATGATGTATGTTACGCATGTTTTAACTCCAATAATCTTACGAAACGAGCTCGTTTAAAATATGAATTAGAAAACCAGCTATTGAACTTCATCAATGGCATACTATGTAATCATTACAAGCTATGGTGTAGTCTAAACAAACACTAGAGCTGAACAGCTATTTATGTGTGAACTCTACATGTATTTGTATAGGGGCGATTGATACGTTTAAGTTGCGTTTTGGATTTTATACGGTAGCTTAACCTCTCCACTTATTAAATCAAACCCTGTTTATGTTTGGCAATTTAAAACTTAACAATAACTATTTTAGAACTATTGTAACTAGGATACATTTTTTTCTTTTCTATTCATTTTTATTAGATCGACAACAATGTTAATTTTAATCAATTTTCAACTATTGTATTGCATGTTATCATGTTATACGGATGAATGAATGCATATATTATTTAGAAGAATAAGATTCGCACATGGACAGGCATTGATAATGATATCCAATAAAAACTACCAACCTTTTAGGAGTAGTGTACTTTTGCACCTTCATATTTTCAAATATAATATAAAATCCTACCTCTATAATTTGGGAAATAATCAGACAGCTTAAATTGTGATATCTTCTGTTCAAAAATGTCTTTCTTGTTGAGAAAAAGTATCAATTCAGTTGTTTTGAAGTAGCCGCTGTTTGTAATCGACGAGAACAACATGAGACTCTCCTTCATTCTATTCTGAAAGTATATAAGTACTTATACATTACATTACATTATAATATAATAAAACGCTATATGTGACAAAACTATTTCAACCACAAAAAACTTTTTAATATTTTAACACCTTTAGGACCGGCCAAAAGTGTTTGGATTAGCAAATGTCCACATTTTAAGTTTTTATTAAAATTTAATTCAACAGAATATGACAAATTTGGAACCGGGAAAAATGATCACATTGAAAGATGTTCAGATAAGAGAGGTGTTAATATATAGGTTTCTCTTTATATTTATCTGTTATCTATAGACCAACTTTCATCGACCTCCTTGTGACATAATTATTAATTATAGGCATCAGTATCCAGGTAGGCTTGATTTATCATATTCCAGACAATTAAAACATTATGCAATATAATTATGTCGTGTAACATATAATAGTCATTCTATATTTCAGTGATAATGGTGACTGTTAAAACCATTTTATAATTTCAGGTTGGTCTTAGAATCTTTTGATGTGATGTCATTTTTATCCATGAGATATCAATATCTTTAAGTAATCTGATTCGGACCTGAGTTGACTTATGTATGTATAAATTACGATCTAAGTTGAATAAAGTCTGAGTTGATTAGGTATAATCCGAGTTGACTTAAAGGTCTCATTTTATTTTATTTAGATCTGTGTTGGTTAAAGCTGACTTGTATCTCAGGTGATGTGTCATGACGAATGTGGTTGAAACAATTTACCGCGAAATACGATTTTGTAGATAAAAATGTAACCATTGCTTTCAAAATCGAGTTATTCACTCTTATGTTGAGCCAATTGCATGATTTAGGCTATTTTCATCAATTTTGAAAAGGGTATAATATCACTTGCAATACAGTGCAAACAATAAAGTGTTTGGGGATTAAAACTTTTCAACCCGAATGTAATATATTTATTTAGTTAATTGATTAATTAATTACTGGGTTAACATTTTCAGTTATCGATATTCGGTCTCACAAATGCATTTTAATCAATTCCTTGAATATGTAACGAATAATATTGCAGTGTTCTTTCCTCGAAAATGTCATTTTGTGAAGTTGAATAAACTTAAAATCCCTATTTGGCTATTTGAATGCTTGCGAATGAGAAACTAATGTTTATTTCCACTTCAGCCTTTGTAGTAGTTTGCAACAACAAATTTTCGATTTAGCGCCTGAAAAACTTGGCACACGGTACGTCATGGTCAGGTGACCTCAAAAGTGCGCAAAATAACATTTCAGAGGTTGACAGTCTTATCTTAATAAATTGCGTTGTGTGGGGAAATATCACAAGCTTTGTAGTCAACATAACAAAAAGGATGCTATTTGTGCTTAAAACAAGATAATAAGAGATTCTTTAATTGGTTTTAGTACAACTTAAAAACCGGTTGGAAAGGATGTCAGTTCAAAGTTCAAACCAAAGGATAAAATAAAAAATAAAAACGTTGTTCAGTGTGGAAGGTAATTTTATAAAAGTGGTTGCCATTGAGAGTCAACCATCTGAGAGTTTCAAACCCTATTAAATTGGCTCTTTGGCACATTTGGCGAATCAAAATCAATTGTCTCTGTTCACCATTTGCAAAACGCCAAACAAATAGATAACAGTAAGTCGAATTAAAAAGTCTATTAAACAATTTTAAGTCTATTTCCCTTTGGCACTAGTCTATTTCCCTTTGGCACTAGTGCTTATATATCTACCTAATGAAAGTCCAAAAAGCATGTGTTTGGAGCATTAGAATTTATTTGTCACAATATACTATTTAAAACTGCATGTACTACAAAGGGCTTTGTTCTACAATAGATCTGTATACAAGGAATCACATTTAATAAATCAGAACGGCAACCCCTTGGCAAATTGATACATCCAAATTAAGTTGGGCCAAATAAAAGACAAGTTCAGTAATTCAAGACAAATTTAATTTAGGAGCTCCTACACGTCACACGTTTGGCCATGGATGTGTGACGCCCTCGTCATGATAAATCAGTTGCAGAGACTGACGTACATGTAAATGTAGCTACTGAAAGAACAAGTCTTGTTCCAAAACATGTGATGAGTCGGTGTAACTACAATAATAATACCATCTGACTAAGAACAATTTCCTGTATTTCCCTGCCAGTAATCGCATTACAAGTGCGTTATGAATTAAAACCATCGGAAGTGTGATATCAATATTATCATGCCCATGATATTATACTACTATTGTTTTCCAGTTTTCTATTTGACATTTGTCTGCTTGATGAAGATGTACAAAATGTGTCTCTTGTTTGTAACATTATTCTTGGAAATTCTGGAATATGATTCTTAATTATAGTTTTGTTTTGAAGTCACAATCCTTAAACAGAAGCATTCTCATATATGTCCCCTGGAGTAATATCCGTCACGTTTTTGATCATATATATTACAATACAAGGGACTGCACATGGTTACAATATAGTGAATCATTAGAATGTAATTACCATTCACTTTGTTTATTCAGGTTGTTTTCATGGTTGTTACAGAATGTTGTCAGGGTTGACACAGGTTGTTTTTATGTTTGTTACAGAATGTTCTCAGGGTTGACATATGTTCTCATGGTTGTTACAGAATGTTGTCAGGTTTGACATGTATTGTTTACATGGTTGTTGCAGAATGTTGTCAGGGTTGACATGTATTGTTTACATGGTTGTTGCAGAATGTTGTCAGGTTTGACACAGGTTGTTTTCATGGTTGTTACAGAATGTTGTCAGGGTGTTTAGTGCCTGTAACAAATGGCAGGTGGTGACATTTTGCCTGTCAATGCCTTGTTATAGAATGTTTTCAGGGTTGTCACATCTTGATGAACTGATTTTTATGGAATGTTGTCCATGTTTTAATGAATGTTCTCAGGGTAATTGTCATGGTTGTTATAAACGTTGACATGTTTGTTACAGAATGCTGAACATGGTTGTCACAGAATGTTGACTTAGTTGTCACAGAATGTCGGACATGGTTGTTATAAACTGTTCTCAATGTTATTACAGACTTTTTGTATTTTATCAAGGTTTTTACAAGTAAGGTTGTTTCAAATTTGAAATTTTGTCAGGGTTGTTACAGCCTGATGGCAAAATCTGACCAAAAATAGACAAAATCCAACAATCAAATATTCTGTATTATATTGAAATAGAATGTAAATACATCTGTATTTATTTAACTATATTTACAAGCTCTGATATGTGAAAATAAATTAATATAACATTACAATTACATACCTTTTGACTGAAACAATCAATATCGTTTTTTACATAATTCTTCATTTACAGATTTTTATGATAATACATCTGTACATATTGTCTATTATCTATCCATTTGCTATTTATTTTAATTGTTTCCGTAACCATGGAGATATTTTTTCATTCTTTTAATGTTTTATTGGATAAAATTAAAATTAACAAATTAAAAAAAACATTGACATCATGCATTTTGGAAAGATTACATATAAAATTTTATACTCTCTCTGGTCAATATTTATACAGTTTATTAAACAGTTCATAGTATAAAAAGCAACATGTATATACAGCAATTGTATAAGGTTTATCATTCATATTAAAAAAAAACTACACGAAACTTCATGTAAAGAATCCCTATCTAAGAAATGGTTTCTCAAGTCCTTGACAACTCAGACCCTAATCAACTCATACCTTTTTACAATATTGGATTTAGTCAAATTAAAAATAGAGTTACAGATCGATGTTTCGCTTTTCTACCTTATTCTGTTCTATTGAGTTCAATAGGGATTGAGATGATTTAGGTATGAGTTGACAAGGGTCTGATTTGACTGAGATATGAGCTAACTAAAGTCTTAATTGACTAAAGTATGACTTGATTATAGTAGGGTATGACTTGACTCGGGTATGCGTTAGTGTGATATGAGTTGACTAGGGTCTGAGTTGATGGATTAACTTACTTTTTATGGCAAACTCATTTAGATATAAATGGAATAGTGGCAGGTACTATTCATATATAAATAAGTTGGTCATAAAATAGTAGGTTTACCCGGCAGCCGACAGCTGAAAGTTGCATTCGCGAATATAAGGTGAGCGAACTGATGTATGAGTTGATTGGGTCTCAGGTGACTGAGGTATGAACTAACTAGAGTCTGAATTGACTAAGTTATAACTTGACTCGGGTTTGACTCCGACTTGATTGATGTATGAGTAGTTTATGGTATTAGTTGAGTGAGATGTGAATTGACTCGGGTATGAGTATACTGGGGTATGAGTTAACTAGAGCCTGAATTGACCGGAGTATGATTTGATTTGAGTCTGAGTTTACTAAGGTATGAGTTGACTGAGGTATTAGTTGACTAGTGTCTGAATTGACTCATGTATAATTTGACTTGAGTCTGAGTTTACCAAGGTATGAGTTGACTTTTTGGTATGAGTTTACTGAGGTATGACTTGACTAGGGTCTGAGTTGAATAAAGGTATGAGTTGACTAGAGTCTGAAATGACTAGAATCAGAGTGGACCTTGGTCTGTCTTGACTTTCATCAACGCTGTTTTTGTGCAATATATATTCCTTTCTGTATAAAGTTCATTTCATATTTGCAGTTGAATAATTTCAGCACCTCTGTAAATCATTTTCAGTATATACATTGGTGATAATAATAATTTCATAAAAAATATAGCTTAGAGATTGTTTCTCCATGAAGCCCAAATGTGCTATCATTAGCCATATACAGTGTGTCCATAAAGTCTCTTGGCAATAACAATAAAAATATTTCATGAACATCCTGTATTGGTGTGATTTTGCATCCTTAAAAGGGAGCTTCATCTACACTCTTTCAGAGAAACATTCATTCGATCTGACATTGACCAATCAGAAGTAGATCAAAATATGGCTACCCATTTAGAATTGAGAATTGCATTTTCTGCTTTCATTTCTTTTTCATTCAAATTCCGATAAGTCTGCAGCAGCTAGTCTTGGGTTTATCAATAGCATGAACTGTCTAACCAAGCCAGAGCCTCGAGCCAAGGGTAGTCAGTTGCAACTTCATTGTTGCAATGGCTGTAGGTAACATTTATGAGTCACAATAACATCCCAGCAGCTTCTAGATTGTTCCTTAACACACTCGCCATGGAAACATTGAAAACAACTTGGATATTTTTAGTGTCTATTGCAGTAGTATAATGTGTGTAAACCAACTTTTTAGGTGGGAGGTTGCCTTCGAAAAGATCACGTATGAATGCAGCCGCTTCTTTGAAATTATTCCCTCCTGAAAATACAGATAATCTTTAAATGTATTTAATTCAATATGTAACATTAGGAAGACTGATGATATTTTAAACTGACCTTCCTGCCTGACTTGTAATAATAATGATGATAATGAAAGGTATTTTAGGCGTTTTTGATATTAGAATTAGATTGACATTTCGATCAACATAGTTATTGATACATATATTGACATTTAGACAAAACCTTTTCCATATTCAAATTCGAAACGATTCAAGTTGTAACATTCAATTAAATATTAGATAAATTAAATATTAAATACACACATTACTTGACTGAGTAAAGCATGAAGTCCTTTGAATGAAGGAAGAATATACACTCCCCTCCATAAGTTTGGCAACCGGATGCTTCTTAGGATCACTTATTAAATCAAACCCAGTTTGCGTTTGGTAATTTAAAAGGATTAGTCAACGGTAACTAATTTTAGAACTATTGTTACGAGGAAACAATTTTTTCTTTTCATTTTTATAAGATCGACAACAATGATAATTTTGGTGGAGCCAACATACAACATAACTATCGTGTTGCATGTTATCATGTTATACGGATGAATGAATGCATATATTATTTAGAAGAATAAGATTCGCACATGGACAGGCATTGATAATGATATCCAATAAAAACTACAGATTGCCTTTTAGAAGGAGTGTAATTTTGCATCTTCATGTTTGCAAATATAATATAGAATCCTACCTCTATAATTTGGGAAATACTCAGACAGCTTAAATTGTGATATCTTCTGTTCAAAAATGTCTTTCTTGTTGAGAAAAAGTATCAATTCAGTTGTTTTGAAGTAGCCGCTGTTTGTAATCGACGAGAACAACATGAGACTCTCCTTCATTCTATTCTGAAAGTATATAAGTATGATACATTACATTATTATATAATAAAACGCTATATGTGACAAAACTATATCAACGAAAAAAAAACTGTTTAATATTTTAACACCTCTAGGTCCGGCCAAAAGTGTTTGGGTTACACAGGCAAATTACAACAGACCCCGTACAAGCCCCTACGAAGCTCGTTGACTAAAGTCTGAGTTGATTAGGTATAATCTGAAACTAAAGTCTCATATTATTTAGATCTGTGTTATATAAGGTTAAAACTGACTTGTATCTCAGTTGACTAGGGCCTGCGTTTATTAGAATCTGAATCGACTAAGGTTTATCATGATTAGGGTCTGAGTTGATTAAAGTTGATTAGATAGAATCTGAGTTGACTATGATCAAGCTGATTAGGATCTGAGTTGACCATAGTCTAAGTTGGTGAGGTAAGATCTGAGTTGACTAAGGTCTGAGTTGATTAGGTAGAATTTGAATTGACTCAGGTCTAAGCTGACTAGGATCTGAGTTGACTAGAGTCTGGGTTGATGACTAAGTAGACTAAGGTTTGAGCTGACCTTTACATGTTCATTGTATAGTCATGCATAATTAAAACAATACTGACAAGAGTTCATGTAAAGGATGTCAGTACAAAGCTCAAACCAAAGGATAAAGTAAAGAAGAAAACGTTGTTTAGTGTGGAAGGTACTTTATGAAAGTGGTTGCCATTGGGAGTCAGCCATTTGAGAGTTTCAAACCCTATTAAATTGGCTCTTTGGCACATTTGGCGAATCAAAATCAATTGTCTCTGTTTCCCATACAGTCTATTAAACAATTTTACATAATGAAAGTCCAAGAAGCATGTGTTTTGAGCAGTAGAATTTATTTATAATATTATATTAGTACATAACATGTGACAATAAGCTATTTTGATTATTCAGTTTCGACAAACTCCAAACACAGCCTAGGAGTACATGTACTACAAAGAGCTTTGTACTACAATAGATCAGTATACATTTATCACATTTAATAAATCAGAAAGGCAACCCCTTGGCAAATTGATACATCCAAATTAAGTTGGGCCAAATAAAATACAAGTCCAGTAATTAAGTCACACGTTTGGCTTTGGATGTGTGACCCCTCGTGATGATAAATCAGTTGCAGAGACTGACGTAAATGTAGCTACTGAAAGAACAAGTCTTGCGCCAAAACATGTGATGAGTCGGTGTAACTACAATAATAATACCATCTGACTAAGAACAATTTCCTGTATTTTTCTGTCAGTAATCGCATTACATGTGCGTTATGAATTAGAACCATCGTCTGCTTGATGAAAATGTACAAAATGCAGTTTGTTTGTAATATTATTCTTTGGAATACTTGAATATGATTCTTAATAGGGTTGTTTTGAAGGTGCAATCCTAAATAGCAGCATTCTTATATATGTCCCCCGGAGTAATATCCGTCACGTTTTTGATCATATATATTACAATACAAGGAGTGACTTCACATGGTTACAATATAGTGAATCATTAGAATGTAATTACAATTCGTTTTGTTTACTCTGGGAAATGAAAGAGTGAAACTTTGCAGATAAGATAAGCATAGGGAATGCCAGTCATGTGCCAGACGAGACAGATTGTTTCAGAATCGCTTCTATGATAGATTAAAAACAAGGCATGACACGCAAAATGTCACTACCTTACATTTGTTACAGACACTGAAAGCCGAACACCAACCGCCGACCATTGTCCATAAAAGGTTAGAGGCTAAACAATATGTCACTACTGGTGACATGATAAAACCTTGAACGGTCTTTAGATTAGATAAATGTGCAGCCTATAGGTTTTCCTATATCACAAGTAAATACAACAACAAGGCTTCAGAGAAACCTCAGAACAGAAGGCCTTGTTCTAGAACAACGTCAGATTAAAATAACCGATGACAGATTTTCCAGCACATGAGGTCATTCTAACCTCATTCATCAACTGCACATTATTTAAAACATACTATTTCTTTACCTTTCTTTACAAAATCACTTAAAATAATGTAAAGCATTCGATGATTCGTTGTTTTTACAAGAATTAACATTGAGCAGATTAAATCCACTCCAAATAATAATTAATCTTGTTTCCACCTTGAGTGTTTTATTGCTTTTCTGTTATCTTTGACAAGTTATATTAATTTTGATATTAATAAAACAAATTGGAGTAGCCATAGTCCAGGCAAGGAGTGAGATGGCCGATATTTCAATTTATGTCCATACGTGTATACACTGTATTTCCGCCTGATATAAAAGGAATATCCTATGGTTTTGAAAAAATATCATTTATATTCATGAGTGGATATCGATATCTTCATGAGTGAGCGCAGCTTACCATGGAATAATATATAAATATTTAGTTTTATTGAGGTGAATACATGTGCATCTTTCACAATATCATATTGTGGAAGTGTCATAGGGTATTCACCGAAAATAGAAATAAATTTGTTTTTATTATTCACTGTTATTCGGTGAATACCCGTGACACTTTACAAGATAATATATTCCACTAATCAGAGAAACCAATCAAAGAGAGGGGAATATGTAAGTGATATGATCACACTACTATACCTAACTCCTAGAAATGCATAAGATACTTTGTTTGTCTAATTTCATTGTTTAATAAATTTTTGAAAGTACCTTATCAACATCTAACATTCAACCGATAAACCATTAATAAGGAACAGACAAATAAAAACAAATACATTATCATTACTAATAAGCCAAATAGGTTGCTCATGAACACCAAATGCAAGGTATAGTAGAGTGATGATAATCTCCATTCTGTTTTTGTTGCTTCAATTTTTTCAAGTTTAAATCGTAAAAAGATTAACAACTATTCAACTAAATATCATCGGAAAGAGGGGTAATCGTGTTATGGGACAATCTTGTATTTTGATTCTCACCCTTATAATTGCTATTGATCACTTAAAGCTCTGTTTCTGTGCTAATCAAATATATGGAATAACGAAAATGATGTTGATCATGTTGTAAGATAAAATACTAAGTAACACATTTCCGTGAGTTATCCAAAACAACAAAATAATCTTGCAGTCAACCTTGTATAATTCGAAAACAAGCTTTTGAAACTCTGAACATTTTATGTTCTATGTAGTATCCTGATACTTGGCAAACTTTTGTTTCTTTATGATAAACTATTTATTTCATGACATTTAAATTTACATGGAATGGCTTGGCAATCTTCTAATGGCGTGTTTAGGCTAAACTTTAAGATTCCTTAGAATTTAAAACAATTAAGAACAGCATTTTCTTCATTGTGACATAAAAAGAACTGGGGGTGTCTGACTAAGTAGGAGTTAGAAAGTGTCAAATCATTGGTACCATGAGGGCAAAAAGGGCGATGACGATAGAAACAATGGAAGGGATCAATTCTGTTTCACCAGAAACATGGACTGACATTATGAGTCATATTCGTTAAGATCCGCTCAGCATCTAGTGTAGTTGTTATCGTGTTATTATTGTATTTATTTGTCTCTAACACTAGATATTGTTATTAATAGTTAACAAATACACAGGTGATAAGATCTCAATGCTTTGTGATCCTTAATTAGATAGTTATCATGGCATTATATATTGCTCTCAGTATCCAGGTATTACATAAAGGACATTGGATTCCATTGTCATGGAAATTAACACGGATTTGGGTGATTTACTTCACAAGAATTGTGATGATGTTCAGGTGTGTTTAGCAATAAACATAATGGACTCTCTGATTGGTAGATGTCCTCCAGGTGACACAAATTATAAACAAATATTTGATCCTATGGTAATGCAATTTAATGAATCAAATACCTGCAAAATACCTGTATTGCATTATGATATACATGTATTTGTATGTTGTTTTAGTCTGTGATGTCATATAAAAACAATTTTCAGTTGCTCGAAAAAGATTTACAGAATAAATTTAAATTAAGCCTTGCCCAAGTCGGTATCTTTTTAATTATCTGATCTTGAATTTACCACCGGTCATAACAGAAATCAGGATAAGTAAAAGAGACCGACTTGGGCAAGGTTAATCTAAATTATGCGAAACTAAATCATTTTGTTATTCAAACATATAAACAACTACTTTTAGTTTTCGAGTCATGATAAAAAATATTTGAATGGTTAAACTTTGATTTCCAAACTTTGCACATATCAAAACATGGATAGGCTGATGTGTACTATCCAACATTGCTAAATTACTGAGTTACTTGGTTGACCATTCGTGCAATGATTCTCTACGTTTCTGCTTTAATTAGATTTTGTCACGTTTCATGCAAAAGCAATAAGTCAGATTAACTTTGATTAACGAGGTGCTTTAGAAAGTAGGACAAACATGATTTGTTTTGCTTCGACCTTGTGACAGACAAACCATTTTATCATTTCCCTTCGGGGAATCTAGAGACTTAAGAATTTTGTCAGTTATATAAAGTCAGTGGACGGTGTCCAATTATATTAATTCAAGAAGTCTTGGGACTTAGGGACTGCATCAAATTATATCAATTCAGGAAGTCTGCGGACTTGGGAACGGCGTCCAATTATATTTAATTCACGAAGTCTCGGGACTTGGAGACTGTGTCTAATTATAATAATTCGGGAAGTCTGGGACTTAGGAACGGTGTCAAATTATATCAATCCTTGAAGTCTAGGGACTTAGGAACGTTGTCCAATTATATTAATTCAGGAAGTCTTGGGACTTAGGGACTGTAACCAATTATATCAATTCAGGGGAAGCCTAAGGACTCTCTTAAATCAGAGACCTAGTTTCCAATTATATTAATTCTGGAATTCTAAGGACTTGGGAACGGTGTCCAATTATATTAATTCAGGAAGCCTAGTGACTAAAGAAATGTGTCCAATTATATCAATTCATGAAGTCTGGGAACATAGGGACTGTGTTGATTTATATCAATTCAGAAAGTCTGGTGATTTAGGAACTGTGTCCAATTATATCAATCCAGGAAGTCTAAGGACTTGGGAACCGTGTCCAATTATAAGTCTGAGGATTTAGGACTTGTGTCAAATCATATTAATTCACGAATACTGGGGACTTAGGGACAGTGTCCAATTGTATTAATTCAGTAATTCTCGGGACTCAAATGGAGAATCAGATCAATAGGGAGTGACAAAATTGCAAGCAACATGTACAATTGACCTACCAATATATAAAAGTGGTAAACATAAGAATAGAAACCAGCCTTTTGGGTCAAGATTGAGTGTTATATCAAAAGGTGTTCAGCTTATAGAGGTATTCAGATATACATCTTTCACTGTAGTTATTTTTCTAATGGTAAATAATAATGACTTACAATGGTTGCATCCTCCCGTAGAACTTGATTATAAGCACTCATTGCTGCAATGAAGAGCAATGCAGTTACATTGTCAAAACAGTGAATCCACTTCCTTCGCTGCGACCTTTGACCTCCGACATCAAACATTCTAGAAATAAACAAAGTCATACAATATGAGCTAAATATAAATTGATTGGGTTAGTCAAAAGCATAGTAAATTGAATATAAGGGTAGATGAAAATATATTTTAAGGTAGTATAAACTATCGAAACGGTATTTAAGGGGTATATAAAATATATAAAAGGGTATTCGGTTGGAATTAGAAATAGATAAGCGCCATTCATCTAAAAATCTTTTTTTAAGTTGACAGTAAAGTAATCTTGGATGTAAGGAACATAATGGTTTTATGTTAGATAAGAAAGTAAGCTTTTCAAATTGACAATATCAGGAAGAACATCTCTTTAATTACCCTTGCACGGAGAGAAGGTTCACAATTTTCCCATGAAGAACATTTATACTTGAAATTCATTTGAAAGTCTCAATGGTAAAAGGGCTTTTAACTACCCGTTGAAGAATTAAATACATCTGGCCTTAAAATCAACCATTGGAAACTTAAAATGCATATGACATTTGACTAACCATTGGAAATTAAAATGCATATGGTTACAATACCCGTTGAGAATCTAAATACATAGCCTATTTACAATCTTATAGTGTCTGTTCGATGCTCATGGGGTCAAAATACAGTTTATACAATAGTATTACATAACTCAAGCTGTCTAAAATCTTGTAACCAAAAGGCATTGAACCATGAGGTGATTTCGGTAAGCGTTACTCCTTTCTGATCAATCAGAACATAATATAACATAAACAATTTTAACTTGGCACTTTAGTTGCATAATGCATTGCCGTTAAAAGTCCATAACCGGTTCTGTTTGTGACGTCATGTTTTTTCCCGGGAAATCTTATTTTGCCACTAATGAACAAACGGAATGAGTTGAGAGTCTGTAGGAATACTATTTTTACTCACCAATATCTGTTTAATCTATTGTAGTGAGAAAAAATAAACATAAATTACCGAATTAGCACTTTAATACATATGGCCTTTAACTAAATGTTGAAGATTAACATATGTCCTTTACATACTCAGTAAATTATCTCACCTAAATGTGTGACCTTTGAATTGAAAATTTGTCTCTACTATTCCAGTCGTTGAAATGCGTGATCGCAAAATATCTTGCTCTGTTGGGATGTAGTGAGGTGCTGATATACGTTCAACGGAAGTCATGAAACTGAAATACATGAAACAATGCGATAAAGCAATAGCAAAACCTATCTAATATGGGCGCTACTGGGACTAGCCAACGGTGTTCATGAAAGTCATGAAACTGAAATACATGAAACAATGCGATAAAGCAATAGCAAAACCTATCTAATATGAGCGCTACTGGGACTAGCCAACGGTGTTCATGAAAGTCATGAAACTGAAATACATGAAACAATGCGATAAAGCAATAGCAAAACCTATCTAATATGAGCGTTACTGAGACCAACGGTGTTCAGATTGGCAGGTAGTGTTCACATTAGGAAGTCATTTAAACATGGAAATCAACGTCAGGTTAAAAGTGGGACCAAATATTTAGGTGATCACAAGAAGAGGTGATCACATAGAGAGGTGAACACATCGAGAGGTGAATACATTGAGAAGTGATTTTGTTATAGAGGTTAAAGGCAAGAACTAGGATATAAACTTTTCTTGCAGGGATAATTAGCACCATCTTGGCCATTACATATACATGCACTTACTATTCTGTGGAGTCGTCTAATTGGTATTCATTGGATCTCTGGAAACACTTTTGGACACCTTTATCTGTCCATAGGTTGCGAATAGCGTTGCCTATCTCAGGGGTCATGTCCATATGTCCCCTGTTAATCGGGTCACATAGCATCTCTACGCTCTCAGCATCACGCTATTGAAAATAAAATTCAACATTTTTTTCGTTATCATTTTAAAATGATCAGAGGCTTGCAGTTCAAAGTAATATTATTCCTGTTACTATATTCATCTTACATTAGTCGTATTACTTTATTCATCTTATATTGTTCGTATGGCTGTATTCACCATATATTATTCATATGACTATATTCATCTTATATTATTTATATTACTATATTCATCTTGTATGAGTCGTATTACTATATTCATCTTATATTATTCATATTACTATATTCATATTATATTATTCATATTATTATATTCATCTTGCATTAGTCATATCACTATATTCATCTAATATTATTCATATTACTATATTCATCTTATATTATTCATATAACTATATTCATATTATATTATTCATATTACTATATTCATCTTATATTATTCATACTACTATATTCATTTTATATTATTCATATTATTATATTCATCTTATATTAATCATATTACTATATTCATATTATATTAATCATATTACTATATTCATTATGTATTATCCATATTACTTTATTCATCTTATATTATTTATATTACTATATTCATATTATATTATTCATATTACTGTATTTATATAATATTATTCATATTATTATATTCATCTTATATTAATCATATAACTGTATTCATATAATATTCATCTTACATGTCTTATTGTATCTTATTAGTAAAAAAATCAATATATATCCTTTTAAGTGCCATTTTATGCCATCATACTTCGACCATTTTGAAAATAAATTGTCAATAAACAAGACATCTCCTCCGATCCTATATTGTAACTGGGGCCAGTCTTACCTTATATTGTGGATCCTCTAACTCTATTTCCAGGTTCTCCATTGCATCTAGGATGTTGTAAATTGCTTGAATTGTGTTACTATAAATTAATGACTTCATGTGGATCAACTCATCTTCACTGAAACCGTTGTGGTGTAGTATTCTGTAAATAAAATGAAGATTTGAAGTACCAAGATATTATGATGTAGAATTCCTAAAGGGTATACAGATTTGAAGTACCGGGATATTGTGATATAGAATTCTGTACAAGAAGTACAGATTTGAAGTACCAAGATATTATGATGTAGGATTCCGTAAAAGAAATACGGGCGTTCCGTTTTAGGTTTTTAAAGTATTCACATTGAATGGCGTTCAGATAAGAGATATGTTCAGATATACAGACTTTGTTTTACCAAGATATTATAATGAATGATTTGTTAAATTATTAAAGTGTATATAAGGTCAGAAAAAACTAAATTTAAATTTTAAATTGCAGATCTTGAATTCAGGGGGGATATATTAATTTCTAAAGATTGTTGACCATATTTGTAAATAACAGTATTTAAATCTTGAAGAAAGTTCATCCGGTGAACAAATAATTATCATATAGTTACATGTCTATTTTAAATAATTATCATGTACGAGTAGTTACATGTCTATTTTAAATAATTATCATATATTGGAAAATAGTGTTGCAAAATAGAAAATACCATTTAAAGGAATGCTCAAGCCAAATATTTTTTACTTTGCAAAGTTTGGATATGCGACTGCAATATATTTGAGTCTATTGAAAGGAAAATCAAACAAACATTGTGTATTGTAAGATGGTATTTATATGTATTAGTCCTATTTCAAGACCCTGGCTTGTGGCTTCCCATCCCCTTATGCACTACAACAATAGGGTCTTGTAACCAGTGCCTTACGGAACAGATGATTCCCCTTGGTTCACCGGTCCTGGAAAAGGGTTTTATTGATTTTATAACATGGGGACTATTTGAGACATCAAACTTGCTTTTTCGTAACAGTTTTTATTTTGAGCAATATTTATTTCCTATTTCTTGTTTTGCCTTATATTTTGGTCGATGGAGTGAAATTCATAATTGCAGCTAAACCCTAATGCATATCTTTATAGTATTTTTCAACGCTATCTTAAAACCCAAAAAATCTATTCGCAAATAATGAATATTTATGGGCTTAGTGCTGCTATAGAGAAAAAAGAACAATACTCTTACATTAAATAAATAGTAAAACATAGGTAAAAATAGCTCTAAATTGAACGTTAGTCAGATGTATATGAGCTAAGGAAAGCATTTGATAGCAGTAACGGATCAGATGCATTAGCTACTAATTATAAGTAATATACCAGCAGAATTTTAATCAAAATTCAGAGAATGATTTTTACCTAAGTATATTGTATTCAATAGATAACATCTTAAAGGTACATGTACCATAAAACGTTGTGTGGGTTTAAAGGTGCAACAATTAGTGCAGAGGGGCCATTCGACGATCATGAACCAGTGTCAAAATATATTTAAGTTTGAATATTTCATCAAGACAATATTTTTATTATTTACAAAGAAACCCCTGAGATAAACATTATTTCAGCTGACATTCCTCTTGAAACATGGTGAATCTCAAAAATATATAAGTGGATTTCCCCTTTTTGAAGCTTTGAACTGAATTTATACTTCATAATGCCGAAATTGATAGAGTAAGAAAATAGGTATGTCAACGAAGATGTTAAGCAAAATGTTGACTTGATAGCTCAGAAAAAGTTTCTCTCTCTAGGCCTTAATTGTTGCCCCTTTATTTAAACCAAAATTAAAGGTACCATGAAACGTTTGGAGTGTTTTATCACCCAAGGAGTCTGTTATGACTTTTGAAAAAAAGAGGTTGGTCATTTTATTTTCCAATATTTAATACCTGTCATTATAGCAACAAAAGAAGCTGAGATTTCTAGATCATATACACTTAAACACGTAATGTTCTCTACTCCATCTGGGCTTATTTAGTTCTCTCCTATTTTTCAACCAATTTTTCTTACACAAGCAAAAGTGTAAACTATGCACGAGACCTTTAACTTTGAAGATTATTTTCCAAACTTTGGATCTAAAAATGGTAAAAAATTATGAGTGGGCCATCCACACCGCTTGTTTAGAAGTAGCACATTTTTGTTTAATGTTTCCCATTTTGTATAAAATCACACAGACACCTTTCAACTTTCAAAATGCAAATATAATTTGCAAGGTCATCTCGTTCTTGATAAATGAATGCTGTTTACGCTGTGAAACAGCTGCAATTTCAAATAATTTGCTTTGGAGAGTATTATTGCTTGATGTGTCGCTATAGAACTATCGCTACACAGAACGAACTACGTGCCTACATGTAATTACACAATTTCCTTTTTATTAGGGAACCTGTTCAGGTAATTTCGTTAGTTTGTCATAACTGTATACACTGTATAACTGTATAATTGTATAACTGTATACACTGTATACACTGTATAACTGCTTATACTGTATGTACTTACTTCATTTGCTTTGAAAATGTACTTTTTCCAGAATCGCTTGCACCTGAAAATAGAATATGACTTTTTTGTTTTATACTAATCTAGGCCTATATCCGTAAAAATTACACTCAAACTAAAATTCGATAATTAATCATAGGCTGAGTAGTGAAATACAGAGTGTCCAAAATGTCTCTTCACAAAAAGTGATTTTGATTCTGTTCTGACATTCAACAATTAGAAAATGCCGACATGATTTTAACAAAACTGTTTAACATGTATGTGTTCTATCATAGCATGTGAAAATTTCATTCAAAACCACTTTTGTGAGTCACCCTATAAAACCAAAAGAATTTGAAAATATGGATGTGTTTTTGATGAAATACCTTTATATAAAATTGCTTATTTCTTATTTAGGTTTGAACTTAAAAAATAATGATTTTCATAGTACCTTTAATAACTGCAGCATTTGGTGAACAAATATCAAAAATTAATTTTAATCGTTTCAGAGTTAAAATAAAAATTAATTTAAATTAAAAATAAAATAAAAAATTAAGAAATTAAAAGACATATCCTGCTGTTTCTTCGTCGAATACGACTTTTATCATTAACTTGTAATTACTATATGCCTAACTTACCTAATATTAAGAGTTTCATTGTCCTTCTTTCTAACGCGTGTTCCGCTTTCAACATATCATTAATCTGTCGATTAATAAGGCACGACATCTTATGATCAAGGCATTTCCCGCCATTGTTCATGCTAACCGATACACTCACTGAGCTACCCATTGTTCAGCTTATTAGAAAATATTTCTATGTTTAATATAATATGTTAGTCCTTCCATGTGACTTGTTCTTTGATGCCGTTTATATGTGTAACGGCTGTGTTATATACTTCTATGTATGGGCCTACAATATGATAAGATTCCCAAGTACAATCTGATGAGTGAAACAGAGTGTATCCAGGTTTTATAACGAACTTATTACGTCATGACAGAGTGATTTAATAAATGTTAAACGTGTATATGTATACATCATTACATAACCAAGCGTCTCATCAAAATTTACAGAAAATATTATCATTTCAGATATATTTTCAATTGAAACTATGGAAACTAATGGAAACTAATTTCCCTCAATCTTTGTCTTACTTAATCACGTTTTCCTTACCTATGTAAATACGATTAACTAATTTATTTTAGCCTCACTTATGGCTGACCTATCCACTTTTGCCTCACTTATTTACTTTCTCATCTCTTTTATGTGCTGTTGCCACTCTTGTGTATTTTTCCTCTCTTTTATGTACTGTATGCTCACTTATGTACTTTTGCCTCTCTGTTATGTACTGTTGCCTCGCTTATGTACTTTTTATTCTCCCATTGTTTGTAATGTTGCCTCTCTTATGTACTTTTTCCTCTATATTATGTACTGTTGCCTCTCTTATGTACTTTTTCCTCTCTATTATGTACTGTTGCCTCTCGTATGTAGATTTTCCTCTTTATTATGTACTGTTGCCTCTCTTATGTAATTTTTCATCTCCTTTGTGTACTATTGCCTTACTTATGTACTTTTTCCTCTCACTTATGTACTTTTGCCTCTCTGTTATGTACTGTTGCCTCGCTTATGTACTTTTTCCTCCCTTTTATGTAGTGTTGCCTCTCTTATGTAATTTTTCCTCTTTATTATGTTATGTTGCCTCTCTTATGTACTCTTTCCTCTCTATTATGTACTTTTGCCTCTTAAATGTACTTTATCCACTCTATTATTTACTGTTGCCTCTCTTATGTACTTTTTCCTCTCCTTTGTGTACTATTGCCTCAATTATGTATTTTTTCCTCTCATTTATGGACTTTTGCCTCTCTTATGTACCTTTTCCTCTTTATTATGTAATGTTGCCTCTCTTATGTACTTTTCCTCTCTATTATGTACTGTTGTCTCTCTTATGTAGTTTTCCTCTCTATTATGTACTATTGCTTCTCTTATGTACTTTTTCCTCTCCTTTGTGTACTATTGCCTCGCTTGTGTACTTTTTCCTCTTTATTATGTAATGTTGACTCTCTTATGTACTTTTCCCTCTCTATAATGTTATGTTGGCTCACTTATGTACTTTTTTCTCTCTAATATGTATTGTTGCCTCTCTTATGTACTTTTTTCTCTCTATTATGTACTGTTGCCTCTCTTATGTACTTTTTCCTCTCTTTTATGGACTGTTGCCTCTCTTATGTAGTTTTTCCTCTTTATTATGTAATGTTGCCTCTCTTATATACTGTGTCCTCTCTTTTATGGACTGTTGCCTCTATTATGTACTTTTTCGTCTTTATTATGTAATGTACTGTATGCTCACTTATGTACTTTTGCCTCTCTGTTATGTACTTTTGCCTCGCTTATGTACTTTTTCCTCTCCCATTGTTTGTAATGTTGCCTCTCTTATGTACTTTTTCCTCTCTATTATGTACTGTTGCCTCTCTTATGTACTTTTTCCTCTCTATTATGTACTGTTGCCTCTCGTATGTAGATTTTCCTCTTTCTTATGTACTGTTGCCTCTCTTATGTAATTTTTCATCTCCTTTGTGTACTATTGCCTTACTTATGTACTTTTTCCTCTCATTTATGGACTTTTAGCTCTCTTATGTACTTTTTCCTCTCTTTTATGGACTGTTGCCTCTCTTATGTAGTTTTTCCTTATGTATTTTTTCTTCTTTTTGTGTAATGTTGCCTTTCTCATGTACTTTTTCCTCTCTTTTATGGACTGTTGCCTCGCTTATGTAGTTTTTCCTTATGTAATTTTTCTTCTTTTTGTGTAATGTTGCCTTTCTCATGTATTTTTCCTCTCTTTTATGGACTGTTGCCTCGCTTATGCACTTTTACTTCACTTGTGTACTCTTGTCTCACTTAGCAATTTTGCTTCATTTATGACTTACTGTACAATTTTGCTTCATTTATATACGTTTGCCTCACTTGTGTACATTTGCTTCACTTATTCACTTCTGCCTCACTTTTCTCTAACCTATACACCTCGATCTAACGTATGCATATTTTCCTCATTTATGCAATATTGCCTCACTTATACACTGTCACATGTCTAAATTGTGTCTTACCTTTTCACTTCAGTTTCAGTTATGCCCTTTTTCGTTACTTGTGCCTCACATATACACATTTGCCTCACGTATGCAATTTTGTCTCACTTACACACAATTGCCTGACCCTTTGCCTTATCCTTTACCTACCAGCTCGCATTTCAGTTTGCACACTTACCTCGCTTATACACATTTGCCTCACTTATACACATTTGCCTCATTTATACACATTTGCCTCACTTATACACATTTGCCTCACTTATACACATTTGCCTCACTTATACACATTTGCCTCACTTATACACATTTGCCTCACTTATACACATTTGCCTCATTTATACATATTTCCCTCACTTATACACATTTGCCTCATTTATACACATTGGTCTCACTTATACACATTTGCCTCACTGAGACACATTTGCCTCATTTATACATATTTGCCTCACTTACACACGATTGCCTGACTTTTTGCCTTTTACTTTACCTACCGGCTCGCATTTCAGTTTTGCACACTTGCCTCGCTTATACACATTTGCCTCATCTATAGACACTTATTCACACTTGCCTCACTTTTCGCAGTTTCCTTTACCTATCAGCTCGCATTTCAGTTTTGCACATTTGCCTCACTTATACACATTTGCCTCACTTATACATATTTTCCTCACTTATACACATTTGCCTCACTTATACATACTTTCCTCACTTATACAAATGTTCCTAACTTATACATATTTTCCTCACTTATACATATTTTCCTCACTTATACACATTTGCCTCACTGATACACATTTGCCTCATGTATACACATTTGCCTCATTTATACACATTTGCCTCACTTATACACATTTGCCTCACTTATACATATTTTCCTCACTTATACACATTTACCTCACTTATACACATTTGTCTTACTTATACACATTTGCCTTACTTATACATATTTTCCTCACTTATACACATTTGCCTCACTTATACACATTTGCCTCACTTATACACATTTGCCTCACTTATACATATTTTCCTCACTTATACACATTTGCCTCACTTATACATATTTGCCTAACTTATACACATTTGCTTCACTTATACACATTTGCCTCATGTATACACATTTGCATCACTTATACACATTTGCCTCATTTATGCACATTGGTCTCACTTATACACATTTGCCTCACTGAGACACATTTGCCTCACTTATACACATTTGTCTTACTTAAACACATTTGCATCACGTACACACATTTGCCTCACGTATACACATTTGGCTCATTTACATATATTAGCCTCACTTATACATATTAGCCTCACTTATACACATTTGCCTCACTTATACACATTTGCCTCACTTATACACATTTGCCTCACGTATACACATTTGCCTCACTTATACACATTTGGCTCATTTACATATATTAGCCTCACTTATACATATTAGCCTCACTTATACACATTTGCCTCACTTACACATAGTAGCCTCACTTATACACATTTTCCTCACTTATACATATATGTCTCACTTATACACTTTAGTCTCACTTATACACATTTACCTCACTTATGCAAGAGGGGTGACACCCTCGAATTCACAGGTGAACCTATATCTCATTTTTCAAATCAACATTTAGTCACAAATGTAACTTTAATTTGTTATTTAAGACACCATTGTGTAACTGAAACATTATCAGCTCAAACCTAAACCCCGACATTGGACTTCAGATTATTTTTCCAATTAGTTTTCAGAAAATTCATGTTCTTATTTTTCATTTAATTCATGTTTTATATTACAATTCACTTATTAGTTCTGGAAACTCGACATTGGCTTATAGTTACTCTATCGAGCTGACAGAATTGTATAATGAACCAAGTATTGCGACAAAATACTTCTTGTATTTTCAAAAATAACATTTTACAACAAATGATGGGCATTGCAAGCAAAAAAGGTATTTTGTCCAGTAGGCATCAGCATATAACATTTGAACCAAGTCAGTCAACTGGGGTTAAGTAATTGCACGGATAGACGGATGGAGCAAACGAACAAACAGACCATTGAGGGATGGACGGACGGCGAATTTATATCTCTATCTAACTTCTTCACGAAAACATTACCTTTAAGGTCCGCACTCTATGGTCAAAGATTCCTAGCAACCACCTAGCAACGACATTAGAACTACTGAAATTTCATGGCTATTATATTTTGCTAATTTACGAAATTCGCTAAAAGCAACTGAAAACATCATTATTGCCACCCAAAAACTAAAATCCTTGTGACAGATATACAAATAGAATATCATGTAAACGCATGTAGATCAGTAGAATATAAGTTTGGCTATAGTATGTCAGATCTGCCAACCTCCCCTTTCTTACGGGAATTCGAATCTCCCGTATTTTTTTTGTTTTTCCGTAAAATTAACAAAACTCCCATACCGTTTTTTAAACTCCCGTATCGTCTTTCTCTTAAAACCTCCCATAAATCTTTATGTGAAATCTCCCGTATTTTGCTGGAATCTCTCGTATTTTATACGTATAAATGATGTATTATATATAAAGGATATTATAAAGGAATCTGACAAGTGTGTCACCTATATCATCGGAGTCGCACTAATCTCTAGTTTTGATAAAAAAGCTCCCGCAATAACTCCCTTTTTTCAAACATCCCCATCAAAAGTCAAAAACTACGACTTTTTATCGAATTTAGTGCAAAAACTATTGCTTTTTAGAAATATGATCTTTATAAAAAAATATAATATTTATAAAAAAAATTATCCGCAAAAACTACCAATTTATTTCAAATCTACCATAAAAACTCCCGTTCTTTTCAAAATCTCCCGCAAAATCTCCAGTTTTTTCTAAAACCTACCGCAAAAACTAACTTTAAAACTACTTTTAAAAATCCTCCCACAAAAACTACCTGATTTGGGAAAAATCTCCCTTAAAGGTGCCACAATTTTTGGATTCATTTTAGGTTGGCAGGTCTGTATGTGGTACGACAAAAAACATGCAAAAAAGCACAGCTGGGGTCTTGCTAAAATTCGGGGACAGTCAAAGCCAAACTCTCATCTAATTTACGTAAATCAGTGACAATCGACCTACTATTTAGCTCATTTGTATATAATCGAGAGGGGTTGGATTGACCTCCACCCTCGCAAACATTAGGATTAAGAGTACACTGAGAGTACACTTAAATGAACGGTTTGAGTTCAAGTGCAAAATTGACCTTGACAGACTTGAGGTGGGCTCCGAAAAAAAATTTCTCCACTAGAATGCTTGATGAAGAATTCAAACATGACCGTGCTCTAATTGAATTTCTCAACCAATCAGAATGCAGCATAGCCAATATAGAACGTTCTCTAATTCTCCATAGATGCACGACCGTGCTCTATCCAATCATCCGGGAATCTACGTATTGTATTTGCATTGTGGCGTCACACCTGGGAATGGCGAAAATAACAGCGAGCTCGAGTTTGGTGTATCTCATGTAGCTCCAATCCCCAATTCTCTGAACAATGTTTTCATTTTTTATATGTTTGAATCGGAATAAATAATGATAGGCCATTCAATATGGTGAAATTCAGCACTCGTTGGACAGAATGTCAGTACAAATGCACTCACCTTCGGTTCGTGCTTTGTACGACATTCTGTCCAACTCGTGCTGAATTTCACCATATTGAATGGCCTATCATTATTTATTCCTTAAATATAGGATCAGGCTTAGTGTGATAGAAAGATGGCAGTAAAGTCAATCTGATTATCCTCTTATAACACGCATGCCATCTTTCTGTTGAAGTAATTAAGAAAGTATTTTTTATTTACTTTTTTTATTGAGGTACTTATTCCCCTACTGAATAACCTATGTGCTCATAGTACAGACCCGTAGCCAGGATTAAAGAGGGTTCACTTTTAATTTCAAAAATTTCAAGGGGGTTCACCTACAGTATGGCAATTTTGACCCAAAAATGGCTAAAATCACTTAAAAATTGCTCAAATAGGTCAAAAAATGCATGATTTTAAACTGGGATAAACAGCTGGGCTCAATGGAATATCCAAATGTGCAAGATTCACAATGACAATATCAAAATTGAAGTCGATATTTGTTAAATCAGAACTGACTTTTCAGTTTTGCAAAAATCATTTACGAGCTAGATATCAGATATAACTTTCGGTTGGACTTCAGTTCAAAAACTTGCATAATCTTGTATTTATAATTCCCAGTTATTGACTTTTGTCGCAAATCGCGCCTTATGTTACATATCGGCTTTGCATCGGTCAAAAATATTAATAAAAAATATTTTTTTCTGGACAATTAATTATTATTTATTAATCATTATTATGAGTTTTGTTATTATTATTTTCTCATCACATACGGGTAAGCAGTTGACCTTTGTTATGAAACCAAATATAGGATTATATGATCCATTCACATTTATTTCATATTTTAGGGCGTAGCCAGGGCCTGGTTAATTAAATTTGACATTTGGGCTAAAACAAGTTAAATGCACGGAAGTTTGTCATAAAGCCCACGTAACATATAAACGACTCTCTCCCCAACGTCAACATGTGTGTACCTACGAAAATGACTCAGTAAATTCGTTCGCCTTAGTATACGTTCGTTTTACACTGATGATCCGCTCGATTATGCTGGTTACCGAAACCGTTTTGTATAACAAAATGTCGGAACCTCGAAGGTGCGATTTTTATTTTTTCCTTATTCCTCATTCCGGTATCATATGTTTAAGAAAATGTACATGTTTACGAGCAAATAGTTCTGACGACAACACAATCGTCAATAAATTGTCAATTTTCTTTCAGAAAACATTTTAGTAGAGCCCATGGCTATCTTAAAGATTGTATGAAATTGTGAACAATTTACAGCATTAAAAAAACTCCGAACATTTAACTATTTTATTAATATTTTCGGAGAACGAGAATCAAATCTTCACTTTTTGATATGTTTGGATATTTTCTAAGAGGTCCAGGTACTCAGACCTTCACAATTTAAAGATCTTAATCAGTTCAAAATGTTCGGATTTTTTCTACTTTTGCCGTTCGGTAAATTACAACCGCGTTAAAAGTTAGCATCCCTATTTATCAATACAATTCATTACAACACTGCAAACATCTCCATCACGCGAGCCTTCATTTTTTTAAATGATATCTTGTTAAATCAACATTGATGAAAAATGCACGCCATTCGTTATTGTCTGACGCCGACGGTCAGAAAGTTGGAGACGATAACAATTTGTGTCACCACTTCTGGTTATGACATAAAATCATTGATACAATATAAGGTATGAGTATAAAATGTCTCAAAAACAAAATTCTCATTTAATATATCAACTGAGACTCATGGGCTATATCCGGTTACCCTCGGCATGGGTTGCTATTGTTACCATAAAACGCAGAATATTATATTGCTTTTTTCGAGCTATATACAAGTTCTTTACAAATATAGATCATCTAGTACAAAGACTAATATGTATTCCTACGTCCGACATATCTTGGCATTACTATATAATGTTCAATTTTTACTTCTTACACACAAAGGCATAATGACAGATATAATGGTATTTTTCATATTCTAAAAAAGCAAAATATAACATATTTATGAACAATAGTGTAATATTGATACTGAAAACATGTCTTTAAATCATACTACTGTAAACATAAAAGCCATGACAATGTACATGTATGTATCTATCGAAGTTGGACATAATTTCAAATTTATCATTGGAAGTTCTATTTTATTTTTTACACCTGAGATTTAACAAGATGAAAAATCGAAGCAACTTTCTTTGGGTCTTCGTTGCCATGGCACTTTTGGGTATTGGTAAGTTGCAACAATAATTTATATTATATTATTGACGAATATGGGCTTCTTTACGATTAGCGATACATCAGATAAAATCGAGAAACCGACATTTAAAACACATACACCATGCTATGGAATATATAGGACGCCTAATGAAGGAGCTGGTAGCACATTAGTGCAGCGATATTTGACCTATGTTTGACCTAATTTTAACATAGTGTAACAAACCTCCATTGTATTTCAATAACTGTTGTTTATGTTCATCAACCTCTATGTACTATTTAAGTGTAGTAGTATTTAACTGTGAATGATACATTATTGTTAATCTTACTCTCTTTGCTTAAATCGAACAGCAACATGTATTTATGTGTATATGTATTCAAGTGTGTCTATTGAAAACTATTTATGTGGCAACTGCTCAGCATTGCTGGCTGTTCATTGGTTGTTTAAACATTACTTTTGTGAGTTTGGTATTCAATTTTTCATATAAATATCAGGTTTTTACTCAGATGGGGTTTTCCTGACAAGGTAGGGTGTTTTTCCAACTTTCATAGCCAAGGTCACGGCATGGATAGATTGTCTGTTAGGACAAGAGGAGGGAAAGCCCCAGAGTTTACAGATGACAGACATAATTACCTCTCTTGCTTACCACCTTCGTTCGTTCGAATTTTCATCGGCTAGTTATCAAATACTACACTTCGATGGGATGTTTTAATTGATATAGGCATATTCTGTACACCTTTCTTTATCTTGATGTCAAATGAGAAGCTATGATATTGGTTAACACGCCATAAATGAACATAATATTATTCGAAGCGTATTTCGAAAATTTTGAAACCGCCATTGATGACGTCATTTGTTTGTCGACTTTTGACCAATCAGCGACGATGTCATCTCAATACAGATTTACATTATAAGCGTATGTCATCTTTGAACCCTGGTGTTTCTCCCCCTCTGTGTTAGGACAATTGATAAATTATCTTCAAGACTTAAATTGTGGTCTTATCATGTGTGTTAAGGTGTTGCGAGTGTTCATTAATTCAGTCACAGCCATTTACTTTGCTTTTTAAGCAAGTAGTTTAGATTTTACCCATATTTTCTTAAATTGTCTTCATTTTCTTCGTTTCCCCCTATCAAGGTAATTAACCCAAGGTCCCATGGAGTGCCTGGGCCACCAGCCTTCAAATTCTTCAACGCTTAGCTTCAATCCCCTTTGAAACCATTCAGTCTTCATTTTCTTCATTTCCCCTATCAAGGTAATTATCCTAAAGCCCCGTCGAGTGCCTGGCCCATCAGTCTTCAGATTCTTCAATTATTCTTCAACTTCTTCAACCCTTAGCTTCATACCCCTTTAACACCATTCGCCTTAGCACACAAACACGTCTACAATTGTTACTTCATACATCTTCAGATACCAATAAATATACATTTTTACATTATTTTATACAGAACTTACTTCTCATGTTCACATTTTATGGGTTTGTTAGCTTGAAATCCCTACAACTACTCTTCATGTTTCAGTAAGACCCTAATACACCATTTTGGTTTCAAAATAAACTACCCCCTCTTATACTGGCTTGCCACGCCCAGAATAAAAGGGAAGGTATTTTACAATACCTACACTTGTGCCCTAATACTTTTTATACAACCGTTTAATTTTAACTTCCGGCTTTTAGACTGAATTATGCCTGTCATTTGACAAAAATTACCACAAACTAATCTTCTCCACTTTGGAGTACCCAATGCGACAGAAAATAATACAAAATTATTCTAAATATATGATTCAAGTTTCTAAGCTATAAAATTGATGTTATTTGTCTTATCAATATAAAAATATGTAATCTGTGCATCAACGTCATTTATTATTTACAGATACTAATACGATGAACTGTACACATGAATCGCTTTTATATTAGAACGACAGATGCTAATGCTTACATTATGCTTGTCTGTCATAAAGTGGGTCTCTATACGCTCTGATATCTACTATTCCATGATGTAAATTATCAATAAAGGGGGGCGTGCTCTTCCTTGACTAATTGCTACAACAGCTAAAATTATAA
Organism: Owenia fusiformis; assembly: GCA_903813345.2. Classification (NCBI taxonomy): domain Eukaryota; kingdom Metazoa; phylum Annelida; class Polychaeta; order Sabellida; family Oweniidae; genus Owenia; species Owenia fusiformis. The sequence continues at coordinate 39,164,962 of CAIIXF020000006.1, read as the reverse complement.
TTCCCATAGTTAGATATTGCTCAATAGCTTGTAGAAAAACCACCAAGACTTTGTCGAATTCATGAATCTTTGAAAAAATTGTTATCATTAGCCTTCCTAAAATGTGATGATGATAACCAGCAGTAATCTTAAAGAAGAAAGCATCATCAGAAATGTGATGATATCCAACAGTAACGTCGATGAAGAAAGGTTTTATAAAATATAGCATGGCAAGGTGTGTCTCTGTGTTTTAATTTCAGGATTAACAGCAACATATCGACCATGTAAAATAAAATGTAAAACTCTAGGTCTACGGAAATGTTCAAGGATATGTAGAATCGCAACAGTATGTTAATTTTAATATTTTTGTGAGGTCGCATCAGGAAAACAGATGAAATGCATATTTTGTTTACTATAGCGTCATACTTCATTGCGTTTGAAAAAAATTAACGGATATGCGTGTCAATTTAAAAGATTGATAAGCAAACGATCAAAACAACTAAAAGTATGTTGGCTTACAGTCTGTCGGCCGACGTTATAAACCCATTGTTGTTTACCGGTTTTTAAAAAAAAGTGCGTAGTAATAATTTCGGCATTTTCGAACTACTTGTTTACGCCCGATTGGGCATTGTCTTTAACGAGTTGTTTAGCAATCAAGATGTTACTTTAATAAAATAAAAATAGCATGCCTATAATGATAAGTACCTCCTCTATCTAATGGTGTATTTTTCAACTGCCCAAGACCACGGGAAATGGGTATAAAATGCATTGGAAAAAGGGCTACTTTTAACTTTTTTGAACTTCGACTTTGTCTGATTAATTCATAGAATAATTTATTTTTATGACTCATTTTAGATCGTACAAAAGTTGGATAATGTATCGAAAATCATGCTCGTGAAAAAATTATTTAGATTCACTTTAAATCCAACGATCGTTACAGTTTTTACTAAACCTCAAACTTAAAACGGCTCATTTTTTACACAAATAACGTGTTTGACGACACAAATCACGGATCTAGCTGTAGTTTCTCTCTCTAAAGTTTAGGCATTTCGCACACCAAATAAATATTGTTATATAAAAATATGTATCACCCATTATTCGCGGAAGGTATTTAATTTCATGTATACGAAATATTTATCTGATCCGATAACGATTAAGTATTCATTTTTCAGTTTAAAAATACGAAAACTGCTAAAACGGGGCTAATATTGGGACAAAAATTACGTGTGACGTAATTATTTCTTTAATCATGCATTTTCTTCATAGAAATCTGGAATTAAATTTAAGGATCAATATTTAATGCAAAATATATATAAGACGACCACAGCGTGAGCAATGTATCGAATTTTAGGCAAACAAAAAACAAGAATGATTCAATTAAACATGAAAAATTGTTACAGTTTTTACTAAAATGAAAACTCTTAAATGGCGTCATTTTAGCCCAAAATCCAAGTTGACGACATAAATAGTTCACGGATGTATTTCAGTTGACATCAAGCTTGAACATGAAATTCGCCCATTGAAATTCCAAATAAAACGATCGAAATAACATAAGTCTCGTAAAGGCGTATTGAATAATGTGTACGCCAAATATCAAGTTATGAAATTGAAAAATCAATCTACGATAAGACACTTTGTAAATAGTATTAGGGTTTAAGGATACGGACATTTATGAACAATTAACCTATTCTAAAGACGGATCGTATTCATTTATTAAAGACGAATGTTCGAAATTCAAATTCAAGATGCCCATTTTGTGTAGAAAATATGTTTTCATCCGATCACATGTTCCAAATAACAGCTAAGAGAAAATCCATTGATATTGGATGAAGTAGATGGATTTGGTACATTTCTTTGCATTGTGGGCGCATTTAAAACAGCGCCATATTTTACGGCACAATTTCCGCTGGCCTGCGAATCTTTTTTAGCGCGTCATTCCAATCGGAATGATGATTATATGTATAAATTCCGTATTTTTAGAATAGACAAGAGTGTAATTTTTTCCTCTTTCAGTTAAAATATTCTCATTTATGATATGGAATAGTTCACACCTCATGTACCATGGTACTAAACATGTTATATGGACATTAAACTCACGAACACGTACTGTGCTCCAATTTTGACTGATTTATGTAAATCCAAGAGAATCGTCTTAGCTTCTTTTGCGCGCTGTAAATGAATTTTTATACTAGTCTACATAATATTTTTCTTAATTGGTTCTCATTAAATTCGAAGTCATATAATAGAAACAAAATCGTATATCAAATATTTTCCAGCTGTACACCAAACACCCACCAAATTAGATCATTATGTAAATGTTTGGGAGGAAAAAGAACAGTACTATATGGCTCAAATGACATTTAATGTCATGATGTATGTCCATTTTTGTGATATATTTGTCATGATCACTCTGTACTGAACTCAATAAGGAACTAGAAAATGGCAACTCCACGGAGTAGCAAATCCCAACGAACACTATATAAATCGTCAATCTGTACAGTCACAAAATAATATTTACCATCTACTCTTACCTTCAATAAATATATTAAATCATTGTAGCATCATGTAAATCTAAGAAATGGCGAATTTCTGCTCTAGTCAGCCATTTTGAATTTTCAAAGACGCAAATCAGAAAAACAATGCCATAATTGTGATCTACTCTGAAATACCTTCAATTTGAGTATAATATAGCCATACTTTTAAGAGATCAGAAAATAATTGCGAAATCACGCATTAGGCGGCAATTTTGAATTTTTTGAGGCCCGAATCAGAAAACGCTACAATATTTACAATCTACTCTAAATTGCCTTTCATTTGAGTATAATAAAGCTATACATCTCAAAATTAACGCAAATTCCTGTTTTCTCAACCCCCCATTTACGGCCCCTGGGGGTCAGGGTGAAAAACTCGGGATATATATGTGAAATAGACAGATGTTAATATACTGCCAAAATTTCAAATAATAATATTTATTATTTTGGTTTAAAATGAAAAACATAAGATTTTTGTGAAAAATTCCCGGCATTTTCAAACTGGCGACCATCTTGAAAAAAAATTGCGTAAAACTATTCACCAATCTTTCCATTAAATATGAAGAAAATCTGTTGACTAGTATTCGAGTTATCTTCCGGACAGACGGACGAATTCAAGTTCCAACATGAATACCAGGATAAGTTCTCTTGGCCTCCAGTGTGACTGACGGACAGACGGACGGACGGATGGCTTCACTATATCCCTACAGAACTTCGTTCGTTGGGATAATTAAGATACAATAAGTATAGTAACATATACGTATTTACATTGCTTTATTTCTTTTGGTGTAGGGCATACTGATATAGGCCTACAACATACAACTTAATTGCAATACAATAGGAAATATGTCACAACTACTTGACTCTATGAATATAGCATTTAAAGCATTAATACAATGTGAAATTTAAAACATGATATCATGTTGTGTTGCATAAATCATTAATTCAGGATCGGCAAGCAAATTTAGTTCTGTCATTTATTCAATTCAATTTATTTCATAATTCTTATTTAATAATATTTTATTAATATTACTTGTATAATCTTATTTTATCTAATATCATATCCATGTCTAATACCTAATAACCCAACATAAAGGACCAGGGTAAGTATGGCAAGTGATTTTAGAAGGTCATTATATCTTTCACCATGAGTACTTTCTCGAAACCTGTAAAGTGGAACACCTCTTTAAATGGAACACCTCCACAAGTGGAATTGTTGGAACTTCACTTGAAAGAAAGCACATTGTTTTAAATAAAAATTAGTACCGTGGGTACTGGGCTCACATGGTGTTGCTCAAAAGTGAATGATGGCTAAAATGACAGAAAATAAAAAAATGGATATGATGTTTTTGCTGATTTTTTGTAACAAAATTATTTCATACAACTACTCTTTACAAAGACATGGCTTTTACAATGCAGGACATCTGGAATTATTCCTAAAGCTAGGAAATGGGCCAAAAGTGAACTTCACAAGACAAAAATGGTGGCCGTTTTGAAAATAGGCGAGCTTTTGAAGCAGGAGTCACAGGTTTTTTTTCTTTATTGATGCTGAACAAAAATATTCTAAAACAGGAATCCTATCTACAGAGGATTTAAAAAGAGCCAAGTGTTGACAGACATTGGTTTTTAAACTTACCACTATCTTGGACTGACTGAGAGACAGATGGACAAATAAATGTTAACTAAAATGGCTGAAAAAAAATCGGATATGATTTTTTGCCGATTTTTTGTTACAAAATTATTCCATACAACTACTCTTTACATTGACATGGATTTTACAATGCAGGACACCTGAAATTATTTCGAAAGCTAGGAAATGGGTCAACAGTGAATTTCGCGAGACAAAAATGGGGGCCATTTTGAAAATAGGCGAGCTTTTTAACCAGGAGTCATAGGGGAGTTTTCTGTATTTATGTTGAACATAAATAACTTAAGACAGGAATCTTATCGACAGAGGTTTTCAGGCAAATGGTCCAAAAGTGGATTTCACCAGACAGATGGACAAATCCATGTTAACTAAAATGGCTGAAAATAAAAAAACGGATACAATTTTTTTTGCTGATTTTGTGTAACAAAATTATTTCATATAACTACTCTTTTCATTGACATGGATTTTAACAATGCAGGACACCTGACATTATTTGTAAAGCTAGGAAATGGGTCAAAAATGAATTTCACGAGACAAAAATGGCAGCCATCTTGAAAATGGGTGAGCTTTAGAACCAGGAGTCGGAGGGGAGTTTTCTGTATTGATGTTGAACAAAAATGACTCATAACGAGAATCCTATCTACAGAGGTTTTAAAACGTGCCATTATTGTTGACGGACGGACCGACGGATGGACGCACGCACGGACGCACGGACAGACAAGTGAGTGATTGCAAAAGCTCACCATGTGAGCTAAAAACCACTGCCCTTTGGCAAGAAAGTACTAATGGATTAAGATATGACTGTCCAAAATCACTTGCCATACTGTACCTGGTCCTTTGAAACAGACCCAAACATAATTTTTTATCATACAAAAATCGAGTAAAAAGGACCTGTTTATAGAGTGACAATACACCATGGTAGTGTACAAGGTCAAATAATTTTTTTTTAAATTTCATGAGGCATGTTTTAGCAAAAAATATTCCTTTAACCCAAAAAAAGTTGAGCTTGTTAAAGTAACTGACATGCCCAAATTTTCAGTAGTTTTGACTTGAAACGATAAATCCTTGTGTTCTTATAAAATGAATTTCTTCATTAATAATGGCTCAATATACTTAAAAGTAAGCTCAAAATACTGGGAATTGAATAATCTTTCCAATAATACCTTCTACACATATGATTGTTTATTTCAGAGATCATAAAGACAACACATTACATGTATTTGAGATCTAATGTTATATAATGTGCCCATACTTTAGGCAGCCAGTTTGAGGGAAGAATCAGAAAACAATATAATAATTGTGATCTACTCTAAAATTCCTTCAATTTGAGTATAAAAATAGTCTTACTTTGAAGAGATGAGTGAAATATTGTGAAATTCCCTATTAGGTGGCCATTTTGAATTTTCTGAGGATCAAATCAGAAAAACAATACCATTATTGTGATCTACTCTGCAATGCCTTCAATTTGAGTGTAATATAGCCATATAGCCTTATTTTTGGGAGTGGTCGGGAAATTGTGAAATCCCAATTTAGACAGCCCCTTTGAATGTTCTTAAATCTAAATCGGAAAAACAATACTTAACTTAAAATCTGTTTGAATTAAATCTTTCATTTTAGCATTATAGAGCTATACAGGGTGTCCAATAAATAAGGTGAAAGATATTGTAACTTTCTTAATATTAAACCATTCTTGATGAAATTTTCAGTTTGTAGCCCAAACCTTTTTACCTTTATTCTGTGAATTTAAAGCGTCTTCCATTTGATTGGCCAGAGTTGTGGTTGCTATAGCAACTGAAGCAACAAAAAGGCGGGGCAAGTTTGTTTACGTCACATCTTTCCAAAACATATTTCTTCTTTCTGATAGCTTTATTCATACTCCCAGGTCTATTACTACCACAAATACAATATAACAAGGCATTAACATGACAAAATGTCACCACCTAAAACAATTTGGTCAATTTAAAGCAAGTTGGAAAATACCTTTTGACCTTAAGAAGGTTTGATTTGAACTTCTTAGAACATGTAGATGATTTTGAAAAAAAATTTCGTCAATTTGAAGCAAGTTGAAAAAATACCTCTTTGACTTTTTTTGACATTGAGAAGGTCATTGAAGGTCAAATGTCAAATGTAAAGTCAGATTTGAACTTCTGAGAACATGTAGATGATTTTGAAAAAAAAATTAAGTAAATTTGAAGTAAGTTGAAAAAAGACCTTTTTGACCTTGAAAAGGTCATTGAAGGTCAAATGTCAAATCTAAAGTCAGATTTGAACTTCTGAGAACATGTAGATGATTTTGAAAAAAAAATTAGTCAATTTGAAGCAAGTTGAAAAAATACCTTTTTGACCTTGAGAAGGTCATTGAAGGTCAAAGGTCAAATCTAAAGTCAGATTTGAACTTCTGAGAACTTGTAAAAGTCAAATTTGAACTTCTGAAAAGATGTAGATGATTTTGAAAAAAAAATCTGGTCAATTTGAAGCAAGTTGAAAACAGACCTTTTTGACCTTTTTTGACCTTGAGAAGGTCATTAAAGGTCAAATGTCAAATCTAAAGTCAGATTTGAATTTCTGAGAACATGTAGATGATTTTGAAAAAAAAAATTAGTCAATTTGAAGCAAGTTGAAAAAAGACCTTTTTGACCTTTTTTGACCTTGAGAAGGTCATTGAAGGTCAAATGTCAAATCTAAAGTCATATTTGAATTTCTGAGAACATGTAGATGATTTGCTAAGAAATGTGACCTGCGTTCATCAGTGCTTTCAAATTTATTTCCTCTCAAGTCACGCTTGAGTTCTGCATATAAGTAAAAGTCATTGGGTGCAAGGTCTTGGAAATATGGAGGGTGTGCAAGTAGAGGTAGCCCCAGTGCCCTAATAGTTTCACTAGTGAGCATAGCTGTGTGTGAACTCAGATCCCATGTCTTGGCAAGACTTCAGGAAATGGGCAAGAATGGGTTTAAAGTGTGTTTAGAGAGTGTGTGAATAGGCATAAGTAGTATATAGCTAATTATGGTACATTATGTTGAATAGCTTATTTTCATAACAATGGGACTTTAGGACTGTTTTTATATGTTATGTTATGTTATGTTATATTTTATTTATGTCTCACGCCATTTAAAATACATACAATTATAAAACAATAATATTAAAATCGTCTGGCCCGGCCGGTGTCGACCTATGAGAGACTAGATTCAGTATGACTATATAAAAGGTTAAATTATCACAGTAGAGTACGTCTTTTTAAAATCATTTTTATAAGTGTTTTGGATAGTGTCCTTTGTAGGCTCTGTGTTGACATAATATTGCAAAATTGTTGAATATGGTTAAGCTGGTGAAAGTCAGGAATTTCCTTAACACAATCTAAAAAAAATGGAGTTCTCAGTTCTTCATAACTATTGCACTGTAAAAGAAAATGAAACTCGTCCTCAACAGTTAAATTATCACAGTGACATCGGCGATCCTGGAGTGGTGTATTGTTATATCGTCCAGTTTCGATCTTCAATGGGAGTGTTCCACTTCTAAGTTGGGCAATAGCTCTGCGTTCACTCCTTGACATGTTGATACAAGTATAATGGGCGGGCTGCATGGAATGTGTTTTAAACAGTCGATATGTCCGTAATTTGTTGCCATTTGGGTTACGACTATCGTCCCAAAGACTGTTGTGCCATTCGACGTGATCTGCTCTGATACATGCTTCTTTGACCTCGTTAAGATGGCATTTAACTCGAGATATAGTATCATTGTTGATAAGCTGAGTAAAGTCCAGATCTTGTAACATTTTCCGGGTGAGATTTTCCCAAGATTTATGATGTCGAAGAGACCATTTTGATATATGTTTCGGTGTCCTATCTGTAGCCATGTTTTTTAAACGGCACCAAAGTCTAGTTACCTCGACTCGCTGTTTGGTAAATACCGAAGTCCAACAAATATCTCCTTTGGTTGATCCATTTGGTGCTCTACGTCCAACACCCAGAAAATACCTCGCTGCTTTGTTTTGAACTGTATTCATTTCTGAATATTGTCGAATACCCCAAATGCCGGCACCATATAACATAATAGGGGAAACAAGAGCGTCAAATAGTTTTGTAAATACTGCATATGGTAGTCCACCCTTTACATTTGATTTGGCAATTAGCATTCCTAAGGCACGATTTGCTGATTTTGCAAGTATTTTAACAGTTTGTCGCATATCAAGATGTTCATTTAACGTTAGTCCGAGATATCGATATTCCGAAACATATTCTAAACGATTTGATGGCCCAAATGTGAAGATATGATTGCTCCTGGTTTGAGATTGAGGTCGAAAATGTACGATTTTGGTCTTTGATGTGTTTAGTGTCATTCTCCACGTATTGCACCACTCGTACAGTTTATTAAGCATATGTTGTAAAGCGTTAGCAGTTGGAGCAACTAGTGCGACGTCATCTGCGTACATGAAAATGCCAATGTTTTTACCGTCTATGTCGACTCCTTTGTTAAGACTGTTTATCAATGTTGCCAGATCGTCTATATATAACGAAAATAATGTCGGAGAGATCGAACAGCCTTGTTTGACTCCCTTAGATATGTCAAAACAATGTGTGAGTCTACCATTAACACGAACTGTATATTGTACATCCTGGTAGAGAGACATAATGGCGTGGTATATTTTCCCTTTGATTCCGGACTTCTGGAGCTTATAAAACAGGCACGTCCTGTTGATATTGTCAAATGCACGTTTTGCGTCCACGAAACAGACATACGTATCCTGTTTGGCTGCCTTCCTGTTGTTAATAATTGTATATATGCTGTACAGATGGTCTTGACAACTGCGATCCTTACGAAATCCGTTTTGGTACTCTGATAGGATGTTGTTTTCCTCCAACCATTTGGTTAATCTACTGTTGAGTATTGAACAATATATATATTGTAATTGTGGTAGTAATAGACCTGGGAGTATGAATAAAGCTACCAGAAAGAAGAAATATGTTTTAGAAAGTTGTGGCATAAACAAACTTGCCCCACCTTTTTGTTGCTTCAGTTGCTATAGCAACCACAACTCTGGCCAATCAGATAGAAGACACTTTAAATTCACAGAATAAAGGTAAAATGGTTTGGGCTACAAACTCTGAAAATTTCACCAAGATTGGTGCAATATTAAGAAAGTTACAATATCTTTCACCTTATTTATTGGACACCCTGTACATGTACTGAAAAAGATCTCAAAACAAACAAAAATTCCAGTATTCCCGACCCCATACACATACCTAGGGGTCAGGCTGAAAAACACGTAATATAGGCGAAATAGATGTATTTTGTGAATTTACTTCCAAAATTTCAAACAGAAATATTCACCACTTTGCTTAAAAATTTTAGATTTTCACAAAAAATCCTGACATTTTAAAGTGGTAGCCATCTCGAAATTTTTTTTTTGCTTAAAACAATTACCAATACACAGCTTTCCACCAAATGTGAAAAAATCCATCCACTAGTATCTGAGTTGTTCAATGGATGGACTGGGGGCTCACTATATCCCTACCAAACCTTGTTTGTTGGAATTAAGTTAACTGTCCCAACACTACTGTCATATGGTTGGTTTAGACTGTTGAAGCTGGCACAGGAGGGGAGTAGGAAGACTGTTGTATTCATAGTCAATGTTCAGAAATTTCTAGACAGCAACAGAAGTCCAGCTGATCCCACAGGATGCTGTTTGACCCTCTTGCTCCGAAGTCAAAGTATGCTGTCATCAAAACATCCTTTCAATAGGCCATTCAGTTGTTGCTTTTATAAAATCTGAAAAATGAGTAGTCAAGTATCAGAAGTCTGCAATTTTACAGTTTGAATCTTTCTGCTAAGATCTATCAAGTGGAAATGATTCAGGAAAAGGCCATCACAACAAAACAAACATGCACAGCACCTTCAATATGATTAACAGTTGTGGTGTGATTGCCTTTTTCAATTGTTTTTTGAAAGATTTGGTCTTGTCACCTTATCAGTGTGCTCAATGGCATTTCCATTGAGCCAAAGCATTCATTCTGGAGGTTGTTGACCATAATGCACCAAGATGAGATATTGCGTAGAAAAGCAATTAGTCAGCATTTAGATCTGGGGTATCACTTCCGTTACCCCAAAATACCATTTAGGTTGTAAAATAGAATGTGCTAATGAAGGTTAAAACAGAAATTATTTACCTGATATTATGAAGGCCTGCATAAAAAGTTATTGTGAAATCCATTGTCTTCTAACAGCCACAGTACCAATTCATTCCTGAAACTGAAAATTATTGTACAAATATTAAATAATACATAATTTTAAAGTTCGGAATGGAATCCGAAAATTCTATTATAAAATATATGATCATTTTAAGCAAGGAAAAGAGAGAACATTTATGTTACAGCAGCAGAGAAGATTCAATCTATGTATTAGCTAGAATAAGAAGTTATGAGACAAGAATGATGATTAATAGTCTATTTCTACACAATTTTTAATCAGAGTTGAACATGTTTATCTTTTTAACCCAAATGGCAATGGGTTAGGTACAACACAATGAATTTGAATTCGTGTTTTATCTCAGTGAAATTTACCTGCGCCTTATACCATATACTACATCTGGAGCTTGCATATGACCCTAAACTTCCAAAATGCATGGTGAATATAATATAGACTAGAATTTTCTTATTTTCGTCCTATGATATCTCTAACATTTACAAATAAAAATATCAAGAAGCTAGACCGAATCTTTCTGAAACAATGAAAATATCAGTTTGCTCAAATTTCATCACTCTCATGTTCATAGGCCCAGGTTAAAGTATTAGTAAGTCTAATATTATATGCAAAAGTTTGAAAAACACTTTGAAGAATGTTTAAGTAAGTTTATTCATTACTTCAGAGAATATTTATCCCATTGAGACTTTCGACTAGTATCCCCTAGTCTTTTATATAATATATAAACCAGAGAGATGAACTTACATAGAACCATTTTGAAGAAGATTTTGGACAGATTTGGGAATACATGTACAATTTGATACCAGTTAGGAGAACTCGTACCTAGACTGCGAGATTTTTAAATATTTCGACTGAAGTGGGGCAACTGTGAATATTATATTGGACTTACTTATACTAGACTTTGACCTGGGCCTATGTTCATGCTGTACCTTATCAGGCCCGTAGCAAGGCCCCTCTTTCAAAATTATGCAGTTTTCACCAGTTCAAGCACCTTTTGCATGAAATTTTAGCCAAAACTGTCAAAAAGCTCCCCTTGCAAAAGCCCCCCCCTTGGTAAAACCCCTCCCATTGGTAAAAAGTGTCTACAGGCCTGCATATCCCAAACAATCAACTGTCAAGCTTACTTTTTATAACATGGGAAATCCTAACTTCAGCAAGTCCAGCTGTAGACGGTGAACACCGCCTCTAATGCGTTGGATTGTCGTAAGGACTTGCATTAGAGGCCAACATGATCCTCAGAGACCCAGAGGGTGCATGAATGCACCTAGTCCAGCTGTGCCATTTATTTATGGTGAGCGCTGCATGTGATGATAAGGTAACAGAATTACATGTATGTCTGACACAATTGGTGATGCTTGCTCTTGATGTTCAAACATGTTGTCATCCCATGTACTTTAGTCTAAAGGTCCGTTGACTGGTCATCCATTCCTCTCAACTCAGCATAATTCTAAAAACACCTTCTGTCCGATTTGGAACTCTAAATTTTTAAATCTTTCACTTTCAGCCTCCTAGTAGTCACATTGAAATGAACAAGACACTTCTATATGTCTGTGATATGTAACTTAAGTTTCTACATATTTACTGATGTAGTATATACATCAAATATACGAGGTTTATTGAATCTAGATCTAAATCTAAAATATATTTTCTTTTTTCTTGGAACAAACAAAATTGCACTCACGTTAGTTGACCTTCCACTTCCGGGTAGGTACAGGGTAAGTCAATGAACCTGTCATTGATTATTTATATTCTAACGGGTCTCATGACAATTAAAACCATTTTTCTTAAATTAAATAGTTTTAGATTAAGAAAATTATTCAAATTGATACTGTTTAAATTGCAAAATAGACAAGTACTTTGACAGGGCTTTGTTTGTTTTGTATAAAACGGCACAATATTGGTTTCTCACTCCGTATAGTTTAAGAGGTCAATATGTCATGGTCAATCGTTCTAAAAATACAGCATCAAACATCACAAAAGTAAATACCTTGCCAAATAAGAATATAATCTTCAGCTGTGAATACATTTAAGTCGACATTCTTCAGTTTTATAGTGAGAAACATATGTTGAAAGTGATGACACCAAGTTTTACTTTAAATGACAAATCCGACGTCAAAACGGAATCAATATTTTTCACAAATTTTAAACATCATTTTCGAATAAAGTTTTATTAGTTGTATTAACGTTTTATTTTAGAAAAAAATCGCTACAATATTTTAAAAAATATTGAAGATACCACACGTGAAATTTGAGATTGATCTATAAAAAATTGACAAATTGTTACAGTTTTAAGCCAAAGAGGTACGCGACCAAAAATGGCGTAAAAATGAAAGCGAAACACGTCGTAGGGAATGCAGTCAATTTGCTTTCCTGATTTAAATGATAATATCTTGGTATATCCTCATTACATTTATTTCTCAAAATTGCATAATTTGAAACCCAAGAATAAATACAACAAATTGTGAAAATTTAAGACTCATTGAGAACGCACTTGTAGAACAAAAGCAAATTATATTCCTTGTTCACGTTATCCGAGAACGTCTTTGATGACGCCATAAGCTCAAAAATGGCCATTTTTAAAAAGTGACTCACCTAACTTTGAGATTTACGGACACTACATTGAAATGATCATAAATTCACATAAATTAAACCACATAAGGGAGTCAATATTAAGAAAGTTTGAGGAAAAAATATCCAAAACTGTATGATCGTTACAGTTTTTGCTAAAATGTTGAAAAAATAAGATTTTTTTTGTCCAAAAAAAGTTTATTGACCGGCGCGATTTTTCTACCTCCAATTCTTTTCAATGTGTGATTTAATTTAATTCATTCTATAGATCTAGATATAATCTACCATCCCACCAAATATCATAAAGATATGCAAGAATATGAATGCGCATGAGCCGTTCAACTTTTCATGTATACACTGAATTTTTTTTTGAGAATGCCGTCATAGAATATAGTCCCGCGGAAGACCACTAACTTTTTTTTAATAATCACCGCTTTTGTGCCGTCGGCCTCCTAGCTGTTACAGGGCGATACCATGGATTTTTCCTATTGGGAAAACTGCTCACCAGTCTCTATAAATGGCTTAAATGATGTAAATGACCTGCGTGAATGTATTCAACAGTGCAAAGTTGGAGAAACCTGTGAAACTGCTTCTAAAAAATGTATCTTAACCTATAGGGTGATACCATTGCTTTGCCTTGTTGGAAGAACTGCTCTGTCTCTTTAACTGGTTCAAATGCTGCAAATGACCTGCGTGGATGTATCCAACAATGTAGAGATGGGACAACTTGTGAAACTACTTCTAATAAATGTATATTAACCTATAGGGTGATACCATTGCTTTGCCTTGTTGGGAGAACTGCTCTGTCTCTATAAATGGTTCAAATGCTGCAAATGACCTGAGTGAATGTATTCAACGGTGTAAAGTTGGGGAAACATGTGAAACTGCTTCTAATAAAAGTAATCAAACATTTACTGCATCTACTGTAACCTTAACATGATCAAGAACAGTAAATGTTGTGTATGAAAGTTTGACCTTTTCATCACGTCGTATTGAAGAATGGAGCTACAGTATGTAGGAGAGCAAAGGCAGTGTATACCCGAAATCAAATATGAAGAATAATATAAAAAAGTTAAACGTCTATCAATATTTTAAATCAAAGCATGACACTGGATTAAAAGTATTACTCTCTAATTCCATCATTGGTTGAATTATCTTTTTAAGCCAAGTTCATGAAAATTCTTAAAGAAAAAGATATTCGGGAAGGTCCAGTTTTCACAAAGGATGGGAACTTTAACATCACTTTGCCTTTTGCGGGTGAGATCCTCAGAGTTGATATGAAAAATAAGCAGGTACATGTTTTTAGTAACATTTAAGTCATTTTAGCTGTTCATTTTTGTATTAAAGTAAAGACCCGATAATAATGATGAACATTATAATCATTTTGATACTCGAAGCTTTAAAAGGGACATATTTTTCAAATTAAAAAAAAATCAATTTTAATTTTTCAAATCTCAAAAAAACTTATAAAAATTCACAAAGTACTTATATAAAATCTAAAAACTTTAATAAAACACAATTTTAGTTTTGTAATATATCAAAATATTAAATGAAAAATCGATTTTTCTGTTTTAAATCTAAAAAACTTATAAAAATTCACAAAATACTTATCTAAAATCTAAAAACTTGAATGAAACAGGATTTGATTTTTGTAATTTCGAAATTCATTTTTCAATTTCAAAATATTTATGGAAAAATACCTAGATTACTTTAAAGAAATCAAATTAGTTTACAGATTTTAAAAATAGTTTTATAAAATACGATGGGACTTTTGCAATTCAAAATATTATTTTCAAAATAATTTTCCAAAAGTATAGAATCCCAAGTGAAAAAAGTCAATGGGAAAATATTGACAATAAATAGGTAATACTCTATTAATTCTTAGCTAACAAATACCTAAAAAATTTATCATGCAAATTAGAGAGAATTACGTTAATAAATAGGTGTTAATAATAAGGTATTGTTAACATTCAACGCTCATGTAGAATATTGACTGATTATCAAATGAAAATTACATTGTAACAATAAGGTAAAATTAGAAATCTAATAATCATGTATTTATTATCTTCCAATAATAAGCTATATGTTAACAGAATATTACCTAAATATTGTACATATTTATTGTGGTAATATTCTCTAATTTGCATGATAAATTTTTTAGGTATTCGTTAGCTAAGAATTAACAGAGTATTACCTAATTATTAGCTATTTAAAACCTATTTGTTGCATTACTCTTACCCAAGATGCATTATGGTCTACAAAATGGGTAGGGACACACAAATTCGAAGTAAATATGTGACGTATATGTAATTCGCGTGAATATTCAAATCTGGCCATGCAAAGCGTATAAATTAATTCATTGCAAATTCTCTTGCAAAAACTATACAGATTTTGTCAAAAATCTCCCACAAAAGTACCACTTTTTGCAGAATTTACCGCAAAAACTATTGCGTTTATTAGAAAAAAAACTGGAGATAATCCGCTTTTATAAAAAAAAGTACCGGTTTATTTCAAATCTACCGTAAAAACTCCAGTTATTTCACCTCAAAAACTCCCAATTTTTTAAAATCTACGGCGAAAACTAACAATTTTTTAAAAAACTTCCAGATTTTGTAAAAATCTCCCGTAAAAGTACCACAATTTTTGGAAATCTCAAGCAAATTGTTCATTTTAGGTTGGCCCTGGGTATGTAAGATGATATACTGTACGCCCAGTATTATTCGCGTGCGATTAACTTTTGCGCTTTTCGCGATGGTGTTAAAATCGCGAAAAATTTTACGTTGGCTGATTCGGCCCAGTACCAGCAGTAGGCCCAATAATGATATCGATGACATCATTGCAAATGAAGTGCAAATTGCAAAAGATAACATGAAGTCCAATTCCAAACGCGGGACATATAAGGTGTATAACGATGCAGAAAGGGCAAACATAGCCTGGCACGCATTACTGAATGGCAATTCAAGCGCTGCTAAACACTTCAAAATCTCCGAATGGACAGTTCGCGAAATTTAATAGCCGCGAAACCGTGTTTTCGCAAATTTCGCGAAATTAAAGCTCGCGAATAATACCGGGCGTACAGTAAGCAATTATTATGGGACATCACTGGTAATTTTACCCATCGATCAGAATTGTCCTGAAGGCAAGAAGGCTCACAGTAATTGAAGGACCCTCTAGGCCTCCAGCAGTATTTATCTTCATAATCTTTATAAAATACCTTATATTTTTACTGCATGGTACAATTAGTCATACACAACACATTTATGCTTGACCACTTTGACTGTATGAATAGAATTAAAATTTAGCCTTTATAAATTCAGAAAGAAAAGAAGATTTGACCATCTAAACTGGAATAAAACAGCAATACTTACATTTTACCTCTCACAAAGTAGACATGCAGAATGTTCAAGTATGTCAGTAACTTCTGAATCTATATTTGATTGGTCATTTTCATACTATTATTATAAAATCATAAAATTACCCAAATCTCTTACAGTTGAACATTCTTTGTCAGCCATTTTTCTTTTGGTTTAAAATGAGCGGGAAAGTTAATATTTTGCTAATACTCACTGCCACATTTTTTTAAGTCCAATCTTAACAAATAGCTAATTTTTATCCCCTAGGGTAGCAAGGATGACAAAAAGTTACCCAATTATTCAAAGAGCATTATAACATAGTTGTTAGAATAATAAATAGGTGTAATAAATAGCTATTTATTGGCATTCAACTTTCATTGATTTAATGCTCATTTAACAAATAGGTTAACTTTTATCAAAATGCATAATTATTAGACCAAAGTTAACCAATTATTACATGAGAATTGCCATTTCTTTTTACTTGGGATTATAAAAATAATTTTGCAAAATAAAAAATAATTTTACAAAACTAATATTGAAAATGCATAAGTATTTTAATTTTACAAAAGTCTTCTGTAAAGGAGATTTTGTAGAATCTAGATGCGGCGTGTCATGACTTATAATCGAAGAAGAAATGGAGTCAGATCGAGATGAATGTATAGCCACATACTTTGAAGACGGTTTTACGTACAAGGAGATCGGCATGTTGTTAAAGTTCCGTCATGGAATTACACTTTCGGAGAGACAGATCAAGAGGGATTTAAAGAAGATGGGGCTCTCAAGAAAATTCGATAAAACTGCCATTGGCACAGTTGCTGACGCTATCATTCAAGAGATAGATCATGGCAGTGGGTCAGCAATGGGATACCGGAGTATGCATGGCAAAATCACAAAAGTCCATGGGTAAGTCAATTGATTGATCAATCTCCACAATTTTACCATCGGGGAAGTATCAATGTCCTGATTCCGGAATCGAGAATAGTTACTCGAGTCTCTAGCTTACAGCTAGACGAAACTTCATTGATTTCGTATGTACTGTGCTACACGCACCTACACGCACCTAGAACTCATTTTTAATAAATTTTATAAATATTTTTAAGAATATTAATCATATTTAGGATGAAGCGTTGCTTGTCTGGATTTAGATATTTCAAAATTTCATTTCGGAGTTTGACACATGGTGAAATTTTCTCGCTGTAGCTAAAAATGGCTTCCGGTTCTGGACGTGAATAACATTTGAAATTATTCTCGCTTAAAGAAATCAAATATAACAATAGATTCAGACGGGGGTGTGAGCTGATGTTCTTCAAATCTATACATAAAGGTATATTTCATATTATTATGCCATATTTACTGTGCGTGTGACACAATGATTTACAATATTTATAATACTAGGCAGCTCAATCTTCCTCCTCAAAGCCGGAATATAGAGAAGGCTTTGGACCAAAGTAAGAGAATAGTATCTGGTACCCCGAATCCCGATTGTAAAATTGTGGAGATTGGATTTGAAAAATCAGCCCCACATTTATGAGGTACATGTATGGGAAGGCATAGGCTGGAATGTGATTCCGCCAATCAGATCACTTTAAGGCCAGCAACTATTCTGCCGTCAACTGAATACTTTTCTTGAAAATACCTACTGTATGCTGCCCATCAAGTCAGTTCAACATACACCAGTACTCAATACATGTTACCTAGGTCATCTCAGTACCTGTACCTGTCGCTTAGTTTTCATTGAAGGCAAACTCAATTATTAAAAAGATGTCATCATGACGTTTGAAACCGTTGCCACTTGTGGCATAAGTTAAAAAAGTTGTGTCGTATCTTAATCTCAGTACATGTATTTTCCCCTTTTTGGTCCTCGTCATCTCATTTTCTGGTATATGTCACCTCAGAGTGCTGTTGTTTCATTTTCTGTTACCCATCAATTCAGTTGTTCCCGTCAACTCAGTTTTGTACCTGTCATCCCGCCCAATAAGATACTCATAAAGTTCTTTACCATTATACTGTATTTCACTATTTTATCTCCCCTTTTTCTGGCATAAAATAAAGTATGACAGCTTTTGTGAATTGCAGGCTGAAAACAGATCATGAAACAATTCGCCGTTTGCTCTCAGTTCTTGACCCAGAAGGTGTACACAAACGATCAACGAGACGCTTACAAAGGCGACAATATACATCTGAAGGGAGCAACTATATATGGCATATTGATGGCTGGGATAAACTAACTCCATATGGTTTAACTGTCCATGGATGCTTGGATGGATTCAGTAGAAGAATATTGTGGCTCAAAGCAGGATCTTCAAATAAAAACTCTATGTTAATTTGCAAATACTTTTGCGATTGTGTTAAAAATGTAAATGGTATTCCAAAGATTGTTCGCGCAGATCGGGGGACTGAGAATGTCAAGGTTGAACTGCTTCAAACTGTTCTACGCTCTGTAAATGATGACTGTTCATGTAAAGTTGCATTTCTGTATGGAAAATCAACTGCAAACCAGAGAATAGAAAGTTTCTGGAGTAAATTTCCAATAAGTAGTCTAATAGGCACAGCGACCCGGAAGTGTTCGGCAGAGGTCAAATATAAGCGCTCTGATTGGTCAATTTTAATCACGTGACCTCGCTGTGATTGGTCAATTTATAAGCCACGTGACTCGGTACGTATTAGCCTCTATGGGTTTAATAACATGGGTTAATGGGCAATAAATGTCTCATTAACATTGATGGATTGTTTATCATGAATTTATAATCTAGCTTCAGCCCGCACTTACGGTACAATCCTAGCAATTTGATGAGATGGTTGACAGCTGTAAGTCGTAAAAAAGGAATAATCAAACTCATAAACCCAACTTCGATTACCAAGTTCGAAACGGCCGTTAAGCAGTCCCAGTATATATAAAGACAGATTAACTTATCTGTTACAACATTAAATGCTAAATTACTAACGATGCCAATCGGAAAATTTCGAGTTCCAGCTAACATTAAAACCATAAAAAATGGAGACTTCATAGAGACAATTTCCACACCAAAATTAGTTTTAATGAAAATATGCGATGGGATGTTCTCAGCCGTCAATAAAGATGGGGTCGACATCCGAAATTACCAAATATGGCCAATCACAGGCATATCAAATGTATGCAATGCCTATGGGACGAGTGCGGGAATATTTCTAACTCATAATCGTATGGCTAGACTCATCGACAATTTGCCTCACGTCACGGCAAAATTTGAGGAGATTGAAGCCAAGAAAAAAACGACTGATGTAACAGAGTGGGACATTTTACTTGGGGGAAACTTTCGTCTCAATGTCCATCCTAAATTTCGAAGAGTCAACATACGAGGTAAGGTTTTTAAATGATTTGTAACTGATCATGGAATGTTAAAATAAAAAAAAATAAAATGAAAAATTAAAAGAATCAAAAAGAAAAATTGAAGTTGTCAATATTATTGTATCCATTTATCATATTTTAAAGGTTATCACATCAATAATTACTCTGACGATCCGCGAAAACATTTGCCTGATCGGTACGGTATCGTGATGATGCGTCAAGTCTTTGAGATGTTTGTGGACAACCTCATAAAATATGGCCTCGTTCAACCTACCGAACCTCATTGTATAATAACGGGTCATGCAGAAAAAAGTGATGCTGATAGTTGTAGTGAATGTAGTTATTTCGAGCCTGGGGATTTCAGAAGCCATAGTTAAATCTCGCAGTAGAAATAAAGATATATATACGTCAATGTAAGTAATATAGCCATTCATACCTAGGTTATTGAACATGATAGGTCAATTATTAGTTTTGAGCGTTATTGCAACATGTTGCATTTGTCGAAACATCAATGTTACTCGACACTTTAATGAAACTGAAAACGTAACACCTTATTACGTACTGAAACCATATATTAGTAGTAGTTACGATGTAAATCTAGAGACTCCAATGGCCTTAAGCTTTACCGGAGGTGTTTTAACTTTTGTTATCATAGGTGAGTTACGTGAATTTTGAGAAACTATAATATACCATAATGTTTGGCTTATATTTAATGGTGGTAACTAGTGCTATATCATTTTTAGGTAATGTGTTATGGCTTAGAATGATAACGAGATCCAAATTACCGATTGTTAAGGATGAAAGACAAAGGGAGCCTATGATAGCCGTATAAAATTCATACAATGTGTACAAAAGATATACGACAAATAAATAAGAATGTATTAAACTAGATAAGAAAATCCCTTAATTTGTTTGTTTATTGTTCTTTAATTGTTTAAAACTTAGTGAAACATAATAAATCCTTAGGATTATTCGATGTGAGTTTATTAATTCCAAAGTTTCAACATTTGTACAAAATCATTAATTACAGACCTACACACAAAGTTGCAATGTTATCTACTTAGAAACACGTGTATATTCGATTAGGGTGACATCTTCAAATATTAAAATACTCTGTACGATGCTGACATCTAGTGGTAGTTGGATATCACTACATTGATACAAATATATAACATTTATCGAGTATACATATTCAACATTAAACATCGTTGGAATGTAATCATATGATATTGTTTACACGTGTATTGCGATTTAGCATTGAAATTGCAAACCTCGATTGAGTAAATTAGCATTTGAGGCTTTTTGAACACCGCATTAATGAGGATTTAAACCGACCTCTTTAAGAAAACTTTAAGACAACTATGTTGTTTTATTTGAAAATTACATTCAGAATTTAAAAAATACCGCCAAATAGAATAAATTCTGGTCTTGAATAAATATGCAGATTTCCTAAAATCTTTTTTAAATACCTTTCCTAGATTTCAATACTGTTTAGCGATTCCTTAATTAAAACAAAAATACGAAGTGAACCGAGTAACTTGGGAAGATTACATGAATTGCTCGAGTTTAATTGATTTATATCGGTCCAATTAAATACAATGGTAAATGAGATGGCTATAATTAAGTAGGCAAAGTCTGACTTTAGTCCAACAAACAAGTTTACGGCTACAGGGGTGATATTCATATCATTGTATTCAAATATGTCCTAATAGAGTGTTTAAAATGGCAGCCATTTTGCTTTGTTTTTACGAGGTCTCTTAAGAGCTTTGGCCGGAATACCTGGTACTTTGTGCGATGTGGCGCTTCTTTTGTAAATGAACCTAGGTGTATTATCGGTATACCTAGGCATCCCTATTGCATCATCATCATCACTGGCTGATAGTCCTGCGTCATAATTTTGTTTACTCGTGGTATCTTCCTTAAAGTCGCTATCGGATGGGGCATCCAATTTATTTTCCGAGGAAAACGTAGATGCATCATTACTTCCGGAATCAACCTGCTTCGTATGACTAGGTTTACGTGAACCTATTCCACCATCCATTTTATCAGTATTAGGTAGCGACTGATCTATGGTTTTGTTATTACCCTCCTCAGTTTTACGCGTAGAATTTTCGAGTCTGATATATTTATCATAAGGTATCAAAACAGATTTGATCATGACTTCAATTTTTGGATAAAATTATGAATGGATTTAATCAATATACCCAAAACTGATGTATTACGTTTGATCAAGTCCTTTCTGAACTTCCTACTTTTGGATTTGGTCGCAATGTGTTGCAAAACTTGTTTATGACGTTTCAATTTTTGTTTATAAAAATTCGTTATAGGGAGACTACCGTGAAGTACGTTAAGAACAATTTCACCCAGAACTTGAAGTTGCGTTTCTGTAATTGAACTCAATAAAACTTTCATTTGCTGTAAAGTACTAGTCAAAAGAAAATTTAGGAAGTTTTTATTCCTTTTAATAAGTGCTGACATCGTGACATGTCTTTTATATGTTGTCAGGTAACCGTCTGGATCTATACTGACGCGTTCAATTAACTTTTGGGTTTATAAATGATAGGGTCTTCATCCGGAAATATACGCGTGCGTAATCTATATTCATCAACGCCATCTGGCGACATATCCACGACTATATAACCGTATCTTTCCGAAGTGGCGTCCAAATAACTGTCCATAAAATATTTCGTTTTATCCGGATATATCTGACCAGCCAAACACTTTAGTTGTCTTTTATCACGATTTGCTTTGAAAATGATGAAATACTGCGTATTTAATGAAATATTTCTAGCGCTAGGACCCTGACACAAGGCGTTTTGTGTTAGAAAAAGGACATTCATATTTCTATGATGACATAATTGCGTGAATATTTTGGCGGCCTCTCTACTTTGACATACGCTAGCCATTAAATCATCTAGAACTAGAAATGTTGGTAACGCTATATCTTTTGTAAAATTTAAGATGTCTTCCTCGTCGACTAGTCCTTCGTGAAATATGATTTCATCTTTAAATTGTAGCTCCATATCGCTGTACAGGGATTGCCAAGTTGCGTAACAAAACAATATTTTGGTAGGTGAATTCGAACTATTTTGAAACAAGGCGTCTCTATGTTTTAGAATTTTGAAACACATGTTAGTTTTCCCCGATTGAGACGCTCCTATCATGGCGATAGAGGTAGGCGAATTAAAGGGCACCAGGCTATGTGTCATGACTTTGACGGTTGAACTTACAATGATAAATATTTGTTTTGCAAAGTCTTTTATTTAAACAATCGGGCCATTGATGATTTTTAATAAGTTAGTACCAAAGAACAAATATAATTTTTTACCTAATCCATTTTATTTCGATACACAATTGTATAACATACATAGAATATAAACAATTATATCTAATTAACTTTCTAAAGCCTGAATATTCGGTTTAACGCAGGTTTGGCATTCTACATAAGTCACTGCGGATTTGGTAGAAAAGTGAGTCTTGAAATAATCTATGGTGGTTAGATCGTTGTAATAAGTATCCTCGATATTATAGTCATTCAATATACCCAGTAAGCTTTCATTTCTACGAATATAACGATCCATTACAACTAATGTATATTGGCCACAGATTGTACTTTCATCATCTTGAAGTCTCAAGTTATTGTATATAAATGTATCCGAATTATTTTGTATGAATTCAAATAGACCATATTTTCGAGGATGACCACCCAAACTGTCAAAATACATACAAGTTTTCTGCCCCAACGTGTCAATCTTGAATACGAGTAAGACCCAATGTAATCCGGGGTGATCATGCTTGGCCGTATTAACAATATAAACGGCTAATTTACTCGGAGAAAACCGCGGTAATTCATCTTTGGCGCAGACCCTACGGTAGGCGGTTTTTAAATATGGCGTAGATTCTAATATATGCCTTAATTGGAGAGAGTTCATTATGTTATGATGTTCCTAGCCTCGTCTATCTGAATAACTTTGGGAAACTCCGCTAATATCAGGATGTTGATCGGTTCTAGTAAAGGTTTTTGAAAATGACCATTGATGGATAAATTACCCCTTCTCTCGATCGAATTAACTTGCGTACTACCGATGTTATTGACGTCAAATCTTAAAATTGTAGTTCCGTTGGCGAAATCGTCTCTGGATATGTACGCGTTTCGTTTTTGGTCGTTAAACTGGGGAAATAAGTTGTTGTAACACGTTATATACTTGTTCATTAGATCACCTGTTCTGTAATCTAATGTTACGGGATTGGTCACGCTTAGTCCATCGACTAACACGTCTAGATAATCTAAGTTGAAATGTTGAAAGTTGAAAGGATTCAAATTGTACACGCCCATTTGAGATCGAGCCGTGACCATGACTAGGTATATCGTTTGAGGCACCCTACCTAGAAATAAATTATCGATTTGAAAATTGCGGTTTCCGGTGGCCACACTTAAACTTTTCATTTCTCTGCCGATGTACGGATATTGAGCCAGATTCGTCTTTAACGTTTGGGCGTGACCTTCCAATACACCGGGTGTCGGCTCAATTTTGGCAATTCTTAGAAATGCGTCGGTAATCTTAACCTTATAAGCTACGTCGTTATCATTAGCCGTTAGGTTAAAGGCAGCCGGGGATGGTGTTAGTTTGACTTGAATATCTATGTTATTCAACAAATATTTTTCAATCTTAAAGATGTCAGCGTGCAATGGACCCGCCATTTCGACCTCCAAACTCTCGATCGTGTGTGCCATTCTCCTCAGGAATCCATTATTTTTGGAGTCAAACCCGTTATGGTCGTTACCTAGACTGGCTTCATCCTTAAAATACATTTGGGATGATAAGTAACCTTGCATATCTGCCGCTGATGTGTTTAGTACTGTTTGAATATAACTTGTGTACGGGTAATAAGGTCCCGATGTTGAAATTGATTTTTGCTGCATTTGAACATCCACTTGCGAGAATAATGAATGCAGGCCTGTCAACTGTCCCGCAATTTGCGTATTTGTCACGCATTTGCTGAAGAATTTGAAGTCACGCCAGTTATTTTTGCGTGACAGAAAATGTCACGCAAATACGCATTTTACCTGGTAATTGTCACGCAAAAATATTTCTGTAGAAAAATTTCTAAAAAAAGATCGTCTACACAGTAAAAATACGAACGCCGGAAAAAAATGTACGCATTTCGTTCGGACTTTTCACGCGAATTACGTATATGTCACGCATTCCGTTCGAAATTTTAAGTACCCACCCCCCCCCCCCCCCCCCCCCCCCCCCCCCCCCCCCCCCCCGTTGACGGATGTTTGAAACGCGAGCGTAGCGAGCGCGAAAAATTTGAGGTGTTCAAAATTTGGTAAGATGTAATAAAATTTAAACCAAGGTGTTTAAAATTTGGATCAAGGTGTCCAGATTTGGACCAAGGTGTCCACATTTTGAGGGGAGGTGTTCAACATTTCCAAGTCACTCATGTTATGTGTTCCCAAGTTGACAGGCCTGTGAATGTAACCAAAGATTAGCGCAAGTAACTTTGGGTGCAGATGCCGCCGGGTCGTTTGGATCTAAAGGCAATGGACTCCCATCCGGCATGGTTATTTTTGCCTTGACGAATAACACTGTTTTACTCAAATCTAAGTAGTGATCTCCGTTATTTGTTATATCGAAGGTTAATGGATTACCATCTGATAGATTGATCGGTCTAAAATTGACGTATTTCAACTGCTTCGTGCTGACATCCGTGTCGCGAGAATCGAAAATCATAAACTGCTCGTTCACAACCTCGCTAGAACTGTCCATAATGTTATCCATTTTTATTTGTTTGTTTTTGTTTTATCTGTTTTTCCCTTTTAATCAAATATGGTACTTATACCGAGCGTGTTATTTTCACGTTTTCCACGTTTTTTCTTTAATATGGTGTTACTCCCTTCGATACCTTTGGTACGTGTGGTCTTATTTTTAAATACGGTAGGTTTTATAGATTTAATCCGGGGGCCTGTATCTATGATGTTATCACGACGCATGCGCGCTCTAGCTCTTTGAACACTAGCTTCAGACGGCGATATCATAGTTACACGCGCCCCACTTCCGATTTGGTCGGTTGTACCACTTTTCAAAGGAACGTAATGAGCCTTGTTTACTTTAATTTTAACCATTTTTTTCTCTGGTTTTGAGAACAGATCTGTCCAGATATCCATAGCCTTTGTATTAGATTGGCGAAAAGTTTACTCAAATATGTAATCTCTTTTTAAAATGTAAAACGCACGTTGTGGGGCTATTATTCGTAAATTCCACGGGTGAACCGTCCTTATAAGTCAAGGTAATACTGATCTCGTTAAAGTTGTTTAGTCCTAAATCCAAGTAATATATATTTTTGAATTGGCAGTATGTCTTAGATGTCGATATAGTACGTAGGATCGTCCTCGAAGTTGGTCCTACTAATGATTCACCTATTATATTACAATATACGTATATTAAGCCTTTATTTATATGTTTACCTAGACAAATTTCGGTTAAACCGCAAGTCCAGTTTTCTAATTTTTTAAATGTTTGGTAATTGGGTAACTTGCTGGTAAATTTACTTTGAGTGTTATCCGCGTAATAAATTAAGGAATCATCGCTCGAAAGATGTGCGTACGTCTGTTTCAAACTCATAACTAAATTAACCCGTATAGGTATCTTCTTAAATACCCAGGTGCGAGGCGAGTCTATCGAATATCTTTGGGCTCATTGATCTAGAAGTACGATTCTCAATTTGGATGTGAGAGGTCTCGGGGGTCGAATCCCGGACGGGCCTATTTTTTTTTGTATAAATGATTTCATTTTAATTACCATGTCTTTAAATTTCAGAGATATCCTTAATATTCACCCAGGAATTGAATTTTTTCGGCCAGAACTTCCATTTTACTAACGCCAATCTGTTGTTTGGTAATCGCCCCTTATATTTAAGAATATGATCTATTTGAAATAACTGATCCGGTTTAGTGGTCACCCTATTCAATTCTTCGTTATAGAATGTGCCTTTTATGTCATCGTCGTTATAATCCATCAATTTATAAACGGGTACACCGTCCCTCTTATATTTACTTTTAATTTTGAATATTTCACCTGTCCATCGCGCGTGATACTCCTTCTGAAATGGTTGTCGTAACGTAGATATACGTACTAAATCGTGGACTTTGAATTTAAAAACAACCTTTGATTTTCGTTTCTTTGCCACATTTTCTTTCTTGACATTTACGTTTTTAACACGTTCCCGTTGTTCACGTTGCTCTTGCCTCGTCAACTGTTCATGCATAACTTCGTATTGGGTGGCTTCATTCACGCTAGATGGCGCCCTACCGATAGTTCTATGAAATGTTTCGTTGTAACCATTTACTATGTCCATTAGAACATCGACGTAACGATTAGATTGACGAGCAATCATGTATCTGTGTACTCGGCCAGAGATTGTTTTAATAGCTCTCTCGATAAAGTTGCTTTTTGTTTCGTTCAGACTGAAGATTTGTTTAATTCCTAATTTATCTAAATATACCTTCAAGAGATTGTTGGCAAATTCTTTTCCTAGGTCAAACCTAAAGATGGCGGGGTGTTTAGCTTCGCCTAAATCATCCAAAATGCTTTTGATGGCTTGAAATGTCTCCTTTGCCGTTTTGGTTTTTAATAGTTTCGCATGTACAAATTTACTGAAAACGTCAATGATCAAGAGAACGTAAGAAAAATTATCATTGTCTGATTTTAATTTGCTATAATCTATCAAATCGGCTTCCATCATATAATGAATTCCCAATGTATCAACTGGACTTCTTTTAAATTTTCTCTTGACAGGTTTATACATTGTGTAAGATTCAACACCATTCAAAAAATCCTTTACCATTTTTAATGTTATGTCGTTTCTAAGTTCTTTGATACTTTTGTACAATTTAGATGGTGATGTAAAGCTACCCTTAAATGTAGGGTCGAAATACAACCGACTAAGATAACGTCTAACCTCCTCATCCATGTCAAAAACTGAAGTGTTGTTAGAATCGTGACTTGGTGCTTTATAAGTGAATGCGACTTTAAAACCATTGTTCATTGGTAGACAAAATGAAAAAAAATATCGAAATTTTTTGCGAGGGTAAAACATTTGTTTGACAAAAATGAATCGTAATTCCATAGTTTGATGTATATGGTCTTAAAATGTTTAATTAAGTAAGAATGAAAAAATAAAATTGAAAATTTTTGTAAGGGTAAAAATTGTCAGACAAAAATGAAGTGTTTAGAGATCATATAGCGAGTATATGGGCTTAGGATGTTGAAGGAAGTTAAAAATAAAAAAAAATAAAACTGAAAATTTTTGTAAGGGTAAACATTTTTTGGACAAAAAATGAAGCGTGCTAACATCTTTTAGTCTTTATACAGACTCGGACTGCTGAAATAGGTGAAAATGAATAAAGTATCGAAAAATTTTGCGAGGGTAAAACATTTGCCTGACGAAAATTAAGTGTTTTGACATGTTATAATATGTATACGATCTTAGGATATTGAAATAAGTTAAAATGAAAAAAATGAATTGAAAATTTTTTGTGAGGGTAAAACGTTTGTTGGTCAAAAATGAAGTGTTTTGACATGTTGTAGTATGTATACGGTCTTAGGATGTCGAAATAAATAAAAATGAAAAAATGAAAATTTTTGTAAGGGTAAAATGACAAAAATGAAGCGCGCTTACATCTTTTATTCTTTATGTGGACTTAAGACAATAAGTGAAAAAATGAAAAATAAAATTGAAAATTTACGCGAGGGTTAAAAGATTGTTGGATAAATATGTAATGTTCTGACATTATATAGTCGTATATGGACTCGGGATGTTGAAATAAGTGAACAATGTAAAATAAGATTTTTGCGAGGCTATACTTGTAAATAAAAATAAATAAATTTCAAAATTCCCCCAAAAATTCTCAAGATGTAATTGATCTCATTGTGAAAGCGAGGGGAACAATACAGGGAGTCTACTTTTTTGCCCTAAGTAAACTTTTATTTATCAATATATCCGTTTAAAGACTGTCTCGATTATTAATTAACCTATTCACAATACTGATGCTAGATTATCGATTGACGGCCGTTTCGAACTTGGTAATCGAAGTTGGGTTTATGAGTTTGATTATTCCTTTTTTACGACTTACAGCTGTCAACCATCTCATCAAATTGCTAGGATTGTACCGTAAGTGCGGGCTGAAGCTAGATTATAAATTCATGATAAACAATCCATCAATGTTAATGAGACATTTATTGCCCATTAACCCATGTTATTAAACCCATAGAGGCTAATACGTACCGAGTCACGTGGCTTATAAATTGACCAATCACAGCGAGGTCACGTGATTAAAATTGACCAATCAGAGCGCTTATATTTGACCTCTGCCGAACACTTCCGGGTCGCTGTGCCTATTAGACTACTCCAATATATGGAGCAGCAATGTGGATATCTCACTGCCGCCAGCTGTTAGATGTTGGCATTATTGACAATTCAAACATACTAGACATTGAGTGTATGAGATATTGTTACATGGATCTACTGCAAAGAGAACTTGACACAACGCAAAGAATGTGGAATACACACCATATTCAAAAATCAAAATCTGTCAGTTCAGTTAATGGGAAACCAGATATTCTGTACTTTGCCCCTGAAGAATTTGGACATAAGGATGTGTTGCAAAAGATTGACCAAGAAATATTTGCTCAGTTAGAATCTGACAATACTTGTGTTGTAGAAACTAACAAGGAACACTTCAAAGAATTATTCCAAATGCTTATGGAGGAAAGTGGAAAATCAACCCCTAACACATTAGAGGAGGCAAGAGAGTTGCTGGTTTTTCTGTTAGATAAAATTAATCATGAACTGCAACAATAATCCATTGAATAAGCTTATTCACATCAGTAGGCTTTCAGATTTTTTGAATCAAGCCTGAAGTGTTGATGTTTTACAATTCTGTATAATTTGGTCGTAAAGCTGTTAATTGTAATGATTTTTCAAGTGGTTGGAAGTTTTCAGGTAGTTTGTCGGTGCAAGGGTTTTTTCAAAATATCACCAAATGGCTAACTCCTACTTTGAATTGCAATTCTTTCATTTCTATGTCAGTGCATCCATCTGTTTTTTTGTTGAAAATACAAGAGGTGAGTGAGTGAACAGCCAATTTGAAATTGTTAAATGGATGTTATAAAAAATGACTTTGGGTGCATTAGACTAGTATTATGCAATGCAATTATATGAAATACTGTGTAATTAGCTGGAATTGGACACCTTTCCTTGCATAACATGAGCTCCTCTTTCGGTGGGATAATAATCGTATTGAATATATTGATAATGTTCATTCATTTCCAGTTTTTATGTCACCACCAAAAGTGGTGACATATTGTTATGGTCTCGTGGTCTGTTTTTTGTTACGGCGGTTGGTGTCTGGTATCTGGTCTGTAACAAATTCTTACAACTTTCAATAACTTTACAAATACTGTTTAGACTGACTTCAATTTTTTTCTGAAGCATCTACAAGGTCTTAGAAGTGCATATCTGACTTAAAATATGAGATTTGACCTTCAATGACCTTCTCAAGATCAACAAAAAAAGGTCAAAAAGGTCTTTTTTCAACTTGCTTCAAATTGACAAAATTTTTTTCCAAATCATCTACAAGTTCTCAGGAATTCAAATCTGACTTTAGATTTACGATTTGACCTTTAATGACCTTCTCAAGGTCAAAACGGTCTTTTTTACTCTGCTTCAAATTGCACAATTTTTTTTTCAAAATCATCTACAAGTTTTCTGAAGTTCAAATCAGACTTTAGATTTAAGGTTTGACGTGCTTTAAATTGACCAAATTGTTTTAGGTGGTGACATTTTGTCATGTTAATGCCTTGTTCTTATTCCAGTCTATTGGGATGCACTGGAGTTTTACTTTTCCACTGTGGCCACCCTGTACAATATGCCATTATACTTGTGGGACAAATAAAATGAAATAAAAACACTTAGCATTTTAGTATCTCATTATATTTCTCATAACTAATATTACACAGAATAAGGTATTTCTGAATTATACACACCAAGATGCACTAGGACTCAGTATTCCTTAAAAAGTAACATCATTATTTAATTCTTTGCAACTGCAAATATTGTTCTTCTTCGTTCTTTGGGATAATGAATGCATCTTAAGAAATTTAACTTATAAACTAAAAAGTACTTGTTATTTTGATACAAGTGTCAGATACTCTAGTTTACAATTATAAATCAGAGATTTAAAGAAAATTTGCTTCATTCTTTCTAAATATGGTATAAAAATGACATGGTATAATGATGTTTGGCATGTTCAAAATATTGGCAATATTTTACATGCTTCGAAGAGTAATTCTTAACATGATGTAACAGCAATCAATTTACAACAGATAAACTTCAGCTTAAATTATGCACAAATCAAGTACTGAACCGATTTCTTAATTGGCAATACAACTTACAGAAATCTCCACATTCTATCCACAATTCACACTTACATGTAAATTCACATTTTCAGCATCTAGTAGTATTACATCACACAATCCATAGCAACAATAATCAACATCTTAAATTATTCAGGAATGTATATGATATACCTAATAACAGCTCTCATACAGTCATCAAAATTTAGTAATCAAAGTTTGTATAGAATCGTCTAATTGTTAATACTAAGTACTGTACAGGAACACTTAAAAATATCTTAAAACAAACTTTCTCAAGTACCTTTTTCATAGGCAAGCTAATGCTATAGGTATATTGATCATGACTAAATAAATATTTTTAAAAAGCTTTCAGAATCAGACTACAAGTGGTCCCACAATGTGTTGGACATGCATCCATTTTAGCTATAAAAATAGCAATCACATTTGAGTATTCATAGTCAATAACATATGTCACAATTTTGATTGCATTTCTCTTCTTAGGAATGATAAATACAGGGCGACTCAAAAAAAAATGACACCCACCTTTCGTTGCATAACTTGTTGGTCTATGGTCATACAGACTTGTCATTTAGCACATTTAAAGAAGACATAATGTGTAAAGACCTCAAGACATTTCAGATGTGTAGCTCAAATGGATCAAATTTTATGAGCGTTACAAGATTTGTTCCATATGACATATATGACGTACATTCCTTTGTAGGCGAACATGAATTCTACAGGCAAAGTTGTTGATTACCCTTACACATTGAGATATGGCCCTGATCTTCCTTGTAATTTCTCTCTTTAAGTCAGCTGTTTTGGGGATGTTTTGTCTCATACATATGGTCCTTTAAATACCCCGAGGTAAAAATTTGGTGGGTTAATATCAGGGGAATGGGGTGCCCACTCAATCTCAGATCTGCGGCTAATGAGAAAGTCTCCAAAGTGAGAATTTATTGTAATGCTCATAAAATTTAAACCACTTGAGCTACATATCTGAAATTTCTCGAGGTGCTTACGCATTATGTCTACTTCAAATGTGCTAAAGGACAAGTCTATATGGTAATGGACAAATAAATTATGCAGCATAAGGTGGGTGTCATTTTTTGCGTCACCCTTGTACATGATGAACGTCATCCAAATATATCCTATTTTAAGAAAATACACAAATTAACAATGTTTGGTCATCAACTGTTTCAATTTTGCTGGAGTTCTAATGAGATTGTGTGAGACTGGACCCAAAGCTATCCTATTTACACTGTAGAACTACTCCATAGTCAACTTTATTAGACCACAAGAATAATATTACGTCATAGTCAGTGCTCTCTCATGTTAAATCTTTTTGACACTATGCCTGACACATATTCACTGTACCCTCCACTGTCCACTATTCACAAAACAGCCCCATTTTAATCCACTATGTTATAGAAGCGTCTGCAGTCTCCTTTGCCTTCAAACTAATCATCAAACTAGACAACACTGAGCAACGCCGAAGCGTAGCAAATCCCATCGAACAGCCATTTTACAAAATCCTTCTTCTTTTTCAGTTATAGCAAAAATTCATCATTTTAAAAATGGTCGCTCACTAGCCAAGAGTAATATATGTTTCTAAGTAGGCACATATACAATTTCAGCAAAATCACACACACAAACATGTAAATGGTGGCCATTTTTCAAAATGGCTGCCTACTACCTAAAGTGTCATAAAACAGTGTGCCATGCTTATGAGTATTCACATATCAAATATGAACAAAATCGCTCCACTACTTTTGAAGTTACAGCAAAAATTGTAAAGTAGCGTGTAAAAGCCGCCATTTTTCAAGATGGCTGCCATGTGTTTCTTAAATATCTACATTTCTTGCTTTATCAATGTCCTATATAATTTTTTTACATTTTAAACACATTGCTATTACAGTTTTATATATTGTACCTAAATTACTGTAAAATCGGCACTAAAATGACCGCCATTTTGAAACGAGTGGCCATTTTGAAAATCGGCTTTCGAGCAGAACTTCTACTCTCAAAACAAAATCGGGCAAACGGTATTTGAGTTATCCCCCGGACAGACGGATGTACGGAAGGAAGGACGTACGGACGGAGGCGTTCCCTATATCCCTCCGAACTTCGTTCGATGGGATAATTAGAGAAATGAATTCTCAGATGATAGCTTTAAAATGCTAATGCTAAAGAAATCTTAAGCTTCAGGCAATGTCCACTAAAAAATGTAAATCCTGACAGTGCGCCAGGAAACATGTACAGTATGTAGACAAGACTTTTAATGTTTGCCAAAGTACTTATTACTAAATGCATAATCAAATTTTGCAAATACACTATCTTGTTTGATCCCATCATAATATGGAAGGCGGAAAGTATTTGTGCATGTAGAAGATGTTGGGATATCATCATTGTTGTCATAGAATTCAATGGTTAATCCCGGGTCGAACCCTGTTATGGGTTCCGTTTCAGAGCCTGTTATGAATTTAAGTATCATTGGGATATCAACTGGCCTGTTGCCATCTGAAAATACAAAATATGAAAAGTGAAACACATGTTTATTTTCATTCCAAAAGAGACTTACTTGTAATTCATAAGTTACTATACTAGTAGTAGCAATATTATGTGAAAAGCAAATAAAGTAAATAATTGAGTGAGTACAGTTAACCTGTATTGATAAATAGAGGACACTTTGATAATTTTGTTTAAACGAGACCTCTTTAAAGCACTTATATTTATTCCATATACTGTAATCAGAAGATGTAAGTCAGACTTAGTGTTTTATACTTCTAATTAGCATTACTTGCGCTTGCATGTACAACAAGGCATTAACATGCAAAATGTCACCACCTGCCATTCAGCTATTTGTGATAGACACAAACTGCCGAACACTGAACACCAACCACCGAACACCATCCACAAAAAAGTTGGAGACCATAACAATATGTCATCACTTTGGGTGCTGACATAAAAATGAAAAATAGAAGATAATTATCAAAAATTGTTATTTACGCTGTACTTCTATTAAGTATTTGTTGAACATTCGAAATATTTTCTCTTCTTTTATTTTACTGTTGGTTCCCGCTTCGGAAAACACAGGTTTTACGAGACTCTTCAACTTGCGCATTGTCATGACTGCCTGGGTTCCTGGGCGAAGCAGATACCGCATAACGGGCTTCTTCCTTACAAGCTAAAACAAAATGATTGAAGTACAGTTAGAGGTTTCAATGAATGCAAGTGGCAAATTAATATAACATTTGGATTTGTAAGAAAAGTTTTTATCTTATGCTACAAGTGCATGCAACCATATTGTAATATATCCTTACGATTCTCAGAAAACCCATCTGACATTGTAATCAAAGTCTAGCTACAGATGCTGCCGTTTTAACATTTTTGAGAACAAGTTCCTGAATTATTGCACAAACACACAAATACATGTAGATGAAAAAATAGATGGATTGATGGGTACTCAAATAAATGGATTGATGGGTACTCTCTCTGAACTTTGTTGGGTTTAAATATATATTTACCTCAAGCACACCATACATGTTCATTCCTCTTGAAAACTCTCGCTCTCCTCCATTTAGTTCTAAGCTTTCCTTATTTAAGAGTCTATCCATCTGCCCCTCTGCCAGGAAGTTGACAGGTGGTCCCTCAAAAAGCAATGCCATAGCTTAAATTAAAAAAAATATTTCATTTATTTTCTTCAAAGAAAACATTTATGACCCCTACATATTTTTAGCTTTCATTTGAATCTAATGGAAAGTACAAAGGCTACTTCATATCAAAGATCAGAGTGACGAAATGACGAAAACTATTCAACTTATTTTGAAGCGGAAGTCAATACTCTAAAACGTTTTTAGAAAAGTTTTTCCATTTAAAATGTCTTTGGAAATTTGAAAATGCCTGGTGAAAAAAATTATGTCCAGCCAAAATGTCTGACAACGGATTAGTCCTTAAGGCAAGCACTGGATGGGATAATTAACTTTAGAAGCAAAAATTAAAGAGCCCATAGGCCTAATATTAGTTTAGACAGCTACTCACCAACAGCAACACCAGCAGCAAAATATCCTATGTGTTCTCTTTCACTAGTACTGATCCAGCACTCATTGTTGATCACATTTAGGAATGGTGAATCATCGCCTTTGATGTACCTGCAATAATTTATCTTCGTGAATCTTCAATAAGTTTAAATAATGCATTATGTACCATTCAAATGTTTGCATGAGACACCCCACAAAAGGGTAGAAAATTATCACAGTAGCATCCAAGGAGGTGGGATACTGCCATCATACTGTTTCCTGGGAGTAGGAACTTCTGAAATGTGAATTCCTCCTGGGTATTTCATGTATTTCAACTATATTTGACCAGCTATTATTGTTACCAGGATGGGGAATTTAACTCACTTGATTGCTACATAGATGGGGAATTTGGCAGCCCATTTTCTATTTTGTTGAAATCAAGTCTCAGTAAAACCTTTAAATATTACATTATCTAATTCTATATTACAGTATGCTCAATCCACTGTTGTTTTTCAGAAAACCCAAAACAAACAAAATAGTCTGGGAACATAACTTGTACTGGTCTCACCTCCCATATACATCTTAATCCAAGATTTTCTTGGAGGAACATTCATACATACAGCTTTTTGTTTGACCAATTTTATATCTGCATTGAAACTGAATGAAAATCAGATATCATAAAAAATATTATACAGTAGCAAAAAGAAACAAGACACTAGGAAAACAATACTGCACTCTTGAATAGAATAGACAGTTTTTGGAATGAAAAGTCCAAAATGGCTATATTAACATTTACTCAGAATGACCAAAAACTAATCATTACTAGACTTTCAATAAATAATTGAGCTAAAAAATTTAGGTCAAATGGTTTGGCTTGAAACATACAGACAAGACTTTTCAGACGAGATTTTAAGAATGAAAATCCAACCCCTTATGAAAAATCTTGCAAAGGTTACAATATTAATTCCTTCATAATATTTTCACTTGCTCCAAGTTACACATACATTATATCTATTGAGAGAATATTACCTTATTAAATCTGTAAGAAGTTCTCGACGTGGCCCACCAAGATCTTTGGCATTTTCACCATCGTACATCACCTCTATTCTCTGCCTAAAGTGTGTAGGAGGCCATGTTCGCACTTGCTCATCAAAATCATCAAAAATGATTTTCCCATCATCTCCAGTCAATCTAGTCACACATATTAGAGCATCTGTCTCTTTGCCTCTATCGAATCCATTGTCATCCATATTGTTCATTTCATCTCCCTTGAGAATCATGATACGGTACGATTTCAACACAATCACTGGATTTATTTCATTTTTCCTGAAATAAAGCATTATTGAATGTTATTAAAGAGATTTTGCAACTCACTTATAGCATGTTTATTATTCCCAAATAACGTATAACTTTTGATGCGTTTTATTATGTCATCATTTATTGGGCAGCTCTATACGTCCATAAGTGTGATATTCTTACATAGAC
Source organism: Owenia fusiformis (assembly GCA_903813345.2). Lineage (NCBI taxonomy): Eukaryota > Metazoa > Annelida > Polychaeta > Sabellida > Oweniidae > Owenia > Owenia fusiformis. Next base: position 39,128,435 of record CAIIXF020000006.1, on the reverse strand, counting down.
AACGATTTATAAGAATATCACACTATGTACTTACAGACCTGCGCAATTCATGTAAATGATGACGTAATCAAACGCTTCATAAGTTATACACAAGGCATTAACATGACAAAATGTGACCACCTAAAAAAATTTGGTAAATTTAAAACAAGTTGGAAGGCCTTTTTGCCCTTGAGAAGGTCAATGAAGGTCAGATCTAAAATCTTAAATCAGATTTGAGCTTCTGAGATCTTGTAGATGATTTTGAAAACAAAATTTAGTCAAATGCTGATTTTGAAAACAAAATTTAGTCAATTTGAAGCAAGTTGAAAAAAGACCTTTTTGACCTTTTTTGACCTAGAGAAGGTCATTGAAGGTCAAATCTAAAATCAGATATGAACTTCTGAGAACTTGTAGATGATTCAGAAAAAATTGAAGTCAGTCTAAACAGTACCGGAGTTTCTTGCGAATAGGCCCATGGGCGTTTATTTGAAAGAGGGGTGAATGAAAAAGTTTTTTTCCCTCTTTATAAAGGCCCATGGGCGTTTATTAAAAATGATTTCAAATAAACGCCCAGTGGGCGAATTATTCGAGAAAAGGAATGAAATTGCGAACAGTACATATGTAAGGTAATAGGTGATTACTGTCATTCTAGTACAAATAATTAATAAAAATATGACAAGAGGTTACATATTGGTCAACGTTCTTGCCCGCGTTCATGATACTAGTGCATGAGTATGAAGGACATGTGTCATATTTGCGATCTATAATATCCCTCGACATAAACGCCCACTGGCTTGGGAGAGCTATTTTCCCTCTAAATAAACGCCCACCCCCCTTGGAAAAATGTTTTTTCCCTCTTAATAAAGGCCCATGTGCGTTTATTAAAAATTCTTTCAAATAAACGCCCAGTGCAAAATAAACGCCCGTGGGCCTATTCGCGAGAAACTCCGGTATTTGTTAAGTTATTGGAAGTTGTAAGAATCTGTTACAGACTCCAACCACCAACCGCCATCACAAAAAAACGGAGACCATAACAATATGTCACCCCTTTTTGGTGGTGACATAATTAGACGGGAATAATATAAGTGAGTTATAAGTGAGTTGCGAAATCTCTATTATCATGGCAGTTCCATTATAGATATTATAAGAGGCAGTGAAAATGTCTTTCATCAATCATTTTATTTAAAAAATCAACAATGTTGATAGAATGACTGACCAATCAATGTATAGTCAATCCCATGGGCTTGTTTTGTCAGCCAAAAGTGATATAATGGTCTTCTCGAAATGCTGCCTAAATATGGGTTATTGGATTTTAATCTCACCTTGACTGAAAGCACATTCACTTAACTCCTATAGATGTAAATGATGGGAACTACTGCCATTTTTATGCCCTATACTGTCAACCTGATAAACACTAACCTCATTGTGAAACCATGGCCATAGCCACTACTAGCCAGGCATAAGGCAGGTGAGGCAACTGCCTCGCCAAAATTTAATAGAAAAATATCAATTCAGACATTTGTTTTGAATTGAAGTTGTGAAAATGAACTCTTTTTATCTTTATAGTGTTATTTCGCTAGTGCCTCAAATTTGCCTCGCCAAATAAAATTTGCCTCGTCAAATTTAAGATCCTGGCTATGCCTCTGAAAAGCTCCAATATGTTCATCTTTTTATGTTTAAATGAGAATCATGGTTTTGTGATCATACTGTATATTAAATATACAAAACACAAAATCCATGGTCATTCTTGCTCTGTGGGGCTTTATTTCCTCAAATATACAAACTAGAAAACAGCAACTTCACCGAGTAGCAAATCCCACCAAACAAAACATGTCTCGATAAATAGCAGCCCTCTTGAACAGAGCTCCCTTATCCCCATGCATCAACCAGTATTTGAGTTATCTCCTGGACAAACAGATGGACGGACGGACAGACGGCTTTCCTATATCCCCTCGAACTTTGTTCGGTGGGATAATTACCAAATATATTTCTGTCTTTAAAGGAAGTCTGCTCTACTTACATGTTGAATATAAAATCCTCCATCTCTTCTTTTGAAAGGCAATAGTCCATCCTACAAGGTAAAAAGTTATAAATGTTACTGATTGTATTGTATAGTATTCTTATAAGACTCTAACTGTCTAATATAAGACAGTTACAATACAATGTTGTTCGAAATGCTTGTATAATGTTGTATCTTTCAAATTGTTTTCAGTACCAAGCCTATAAGGGGACCTTTTTTGGTTAAGTCTAGGTTTGCTAAATCCATACTGAAATTACATTTTTGGTTCACCATTCTGAGCACTTTTCAAGTGATTTTGGGCATTTTTGGGCCAAAGTTGTCAAAAGTGAACCCCCCTTGAATTTTTAAAAAGCAACCCCCCCCCTTTGGCAAATCCTGGCTACGGGCCTGTACATGTATGTATATGTGGGTTAATCTAAGGTAATGCTCATCATAAACCTACTGCCACTCATCAGAATACATGTATTTGTGGATTTGTTTTAAGTGAAGATTCATATGAGGGTCCTGTTGAGAGGTTCACTCCTAAATAATACTTTCTAATGACACTGAATGAACTTACTGTATATCACTGGCACCTTCAACTGCCTTTCTGATGGTATCCTCATTCCTGAAAATTCAACAAATGCTTCATTAAATAACAGCTTTTCTACAACTGTTTCATTTTTTAAAAATCTTTCTAATCAAGAGATGTACACATTATGGCTGGATAACTGAGAGAGTCGAAGATGTGCTTGGCAAATCCAGTAAACCCAGCTTCAGGAAACCAGGTTTACTGTTTGTTTCTGTTGACACCTGTGCAAAACTGCATTCGTAATCCATACCACAATGAACAGGAGGTTAACAGTCAAACCCAGGTTTGCTAGTCCCTTATTAGATTTTCGTATCACAGACCAGGGTTCGAGGCTATTCCAGGCCATAAAATATAAAAGAATCGCTTAATCAGAAAATTGTTTGTGTTATCTACCAAGACATTAAACAAATATGAAATAGTACTTATTATGAGTGGTCTAAAATAGGCAGAGTTAGAAGACCCCTTATACTCATTCTGTCTCTATTTCTACATTAGATAATGGAAGAGGAGTCCCCTTTGCATTTGTTCGACTTCGCCTCTTAAAAGAGAGCTTTGTCTTTGGAATTTATAACAAGACTCTGCACGCAGGGGAGAAGTCGAAAAATCCCAGAATTCAAGATTGGACCCTGTTTTCATATAAAGATGACATGGTTTTTTGCAAAGGTAAATTTGGAGAGCAGCAAACCTGGTTTTGAGGGTGCAATCTATGCCAATGAGTGCTTCTGGGATAAATGGACAAAAATTGGATGGATCAAATACTGTACGATTGAATGGACCGATTACTTTTAAAATCTTATTCAAATCTTTGCTCCTAACTATTTCTGTTAGATAACAATGCTTTCTAATGAACTTACTGTATTTCACTGGCAGCTTCAACTGTCTTTCTGATGGTATCCCCTTTCCTGAAAATTCAAACAAATGCTTAAATATTTTCTGCCACGTTTTGTTAACATATCTACAGGTAAACTAAAATTAATTAATACTTTTTACCAATGGTTCTGGGTTTATTATTCTAGACCTGATTACTTTTGGGCATGCTTTGTAAACTGTAAGATGACTGGCTAAATGTGGAAATTTGCATTGGATTACAGATTTTTCTAGTTGATCTTACTCCATCCCATAATAATAAAGTGGCTCAGCCTGTAACACAATATACACCTGAACTGAAAACACCAAAATTAACTGAAACTTTTCACAATATTCTCTCAAAATTGCACCATCAAGTTCTAACAAGGCATTAACATGACAAAATGTCACCACCTTGTTGCTCACAATATTATGTGTTCAAGTCTTTTTGGCGGTGACTAAAAACATTCTTTTCTGTAAATGTCTGAAAAATTGGTATAACAATAAAAGAAAAAGGCAAATATGTATTCAGGCAGTTAGAGCATTTAGACATATGGAGTTCTAAGTATGGATTATTACTTTTGATACTGCATGCGCATATAGTGCATGTATGTACTTACGATGTCGTAATGTCTGCACTCGAACCATTGAGATCCTCTTCATCAGTCATTGCTGAGCTAAAATGAAAATTTAAAGAGGTGTCATTTTTATACCAATTCTCATATTCTTTGATGTTAGGGTACTATTCTTTGTTTTATACCATTCTAAGTGTCTTCTTTGCACCTCAATTTAATTTTCAAAAATTGGGAAAATCTAATTTAGCACTAAAATTGTCAAATTCAAGATCCACCCCTGCAAATCACTCTGTTATGTCTCTTTTGAGACTTAATATTAATGAAGAGTCTCATCTGAATTCCCCATGGAAAAAATGACTATTTTAGAGGGAATCTGCATTGGCATTAATTTTATCCAAGTAGTTTTGATCAGGGAGGTGGTACTCTTTAAATTCTGAAGGATATGGAGTGAAGCATTCCACGTTTAAAATGCCTCATTCCTCATTTCTTGGATTGCTCCCATGACATATTTCCTTCATCAGAAGTTTGAAAACTGATTCCACTGAGCTTTTGGTTATGAGGATGGCCTTATGTCCTAGGGCATTTTCCCAGTGAAGGCTGTAAGAATCATCTATCCCAGTCATGTAATTGCTACTGTGGTGCTTTCTCAGAAAATAAAATAATTGACTAAATATTGTCTGAGATTATATATGATCCTACATTGAATCACTGACATTAGATTCCCATGGTAAAATGAAATAAATAGATAATTATATTGAATTATCAAGTCCAGAACCAATCAAATAGTAGAAGCTTTAATCTTGAGGTATTAACTAAATAATGTTTGGGGAACATCTGTGCCAAGTTTCAAGAAGATTGGTCTAGTAGTGACATTACTTCTGGATCACCTTGTATGTTGTTATTTATAGAATATTAATTACCTGAATGGGTAGCGAGTCTTCATCACTTCAATATCACTATTGCTGTCACTGTCACTTTCTTCATCATTCACTGGAATACACTTGCAAAAAAGTCTTATCTGTCCTGGTATTAATTTAGCATCCAGATATTTTCGTAATGAAAAAACACCATCCACTGCATCCTCTACACTTCGCCCAGTAATGTCTGTCAGTGTTAGATTATAACAGTTTACATTTCCAATCATTATATTTAGACCCTTGGGAAATAATGCAGCTTTCACCTGTTGAAGAATATCATGGTAAGAGTCTTGTGTTCCACAAGTTAGCTGAATAAAGTTTTTATCTCCTAATGGAGACTTCACTAATGTAAGCTTTGACTTTTCTGATGCGGAGGCTACATAAAGACCAAACTGTACCACTCTCGAACTTTTCAACGGTCTTCCCATTTTTTCAGTTTTGGATTGTGTGCTGCTCATCATCATCTTCAGCAACTTTTGTCGCCTATCATCTGGAAAGTAGGATACATACTTTTACCACAAAGAATAACTTATTTTAGCTTTATTAAAGGTCATTTATTCTTTACTAGTTATGAATACTATGGGGACGGTTAGGGGACAATGACCCATGAATTAAACATTAATTTACATGATCAGTTCACTTTCACAAGTAATGGTGATTTAAAGTACTGACCCTCAGAACCCTAAATACTCCAAACTTATTGGTGCAAAATAATTCAAGTATAAAACATTAATGTTCATGACCAGTTCACTTTTGGATGCTTGTAACCTAATTCAAGTGCAGCATAATGTTTTACTTATTCTCTTTATTTGATTGATATTAAGTAAATAGCAGGAGCACTTGGCCATGTAAATAGTGTTGTTGGGTTAGGTCAATATTTCACTGTTCGTCAAAAAACGTAATTGATTTAGCAAGGTTTTAACCCCCCTCCCCCTTCTCACAAAAGTCAAAATGTTGTTTCGTGTACAGTGTTAAAGAATCAAAATGTTGATTTGCATGCAGTGTACAAGTACAACCCCAGCACACAATATCTGCTTCTGCTATAAACACATATCAAATTCTCTATCATATCTGTTGTATATTAAATGATCATACCATTGCAGAAGATGAAACTCTGAAATCAATGTCTGTCACCTAATTAAACAAGGCATTAACATGGCAAAATGTCACCACCTAAAAAATTGGTTAATTTAAAGCAAGTTGAAAAAAGACCGTTTTGACCTTGGGAAGGTCATTGAAGGTCAAATCTGAAATCTTAAGTCAGATTTGAGCTTCTGAGGTCTTGTAGATGACTTTGAAATTTTGAAGCAAGTTAAAAAAAGACCTTTTTGACATTAAGAACTTTATTGAAGGTCAAATCTCAAATCTAAAGTCAGATTTGAACTTCTGAGAACTTGTATATGATTTAGAAAACAATTTAAGTCAGTCTAAACAGTATTTGTTAAGTTATTGGAAGTTGTAAGAATCTGTTACAGACTCCAACCACCAACCGCCATCACAAAAAAACGGAGACCATAACAATATGTCAACACTTTTTGGTGGTGTCATAACAGGGATTTACACCCTCCCCCCTTACATAATTAATTACGTTTTTTGACGCACACTGAAACATTGACCTGACCTCTTAAGCAATTTAAAGTACTCGCAACCTTGAATACTCCAAACTGGTGCAAAATACTTCTTGTATTTAAAACATACATGATCAGTTCACTTTGGTATGCATAACAATTTTTAAATCATAGGGTTGAAGGATTGTATCAGATTAGCCATTGGTATATTCGCTAGAAAATCAACTAGTATTGATGTAATATTGTAAACATATACATGTTGGTAATAGCACAATCAGTTCAAGTTATTACCTGATTACAGCAGTAATATATTTTAAAGATCTCAAATGAAATGATTTAAAGTAAACACTCAGAAACCTAAATACTCCATACTGGTGCAAAATAGATCACATATTTTAACATTTGTTTACATGATCAGTTCACTTTTGGAAGCATGTAATCTAATTTCAGAGCAGTTTAATGTGTTACCAATGATCATTAGTCTTATGATGGTAACAGATATCTATCATATCTGGAGCGTGTGGCAATGTACAGAGTATCTAAGTGATGGTGAATTGAAGTACTCACAACCCTCAAGTTCCGAACTGGTGCAAAATATTTCACATCAATTTACATGATCAGTTTCCCTTTCAATATGTAACACTAGATCTGATTATATCTCTTAAACATCTCAAACATACTCAGAACCCTAAATACTCCATACTGGTGCAAAATAATTCAAATATTTAACATTAATTTACATGACCAGTTCACTTTTGGAAGCATGTAACCCAATTTCAGAGCAGCTGTTGCAGCATGTTGATAAATAGATAGCTGGAGCACATTTCTTGAATTTAACATGTAATATAAATAAGTAAGAAAATCTATTGCAAGGGCGGAATTGCTTGATTGCTATGTTATTTCAAGGATACACGTTTTTAAAAAGGGCTAACTATGCTACAGAAGCCAAATAGCTGGCAGTTGAGCCCAAGTTTTTATAGAATGAACATCAAAGTTATGAATTGATGCTATGGTATTTTATGAAATTATAACTCAGATAGAATTTAGTTCTTTTCAAAGGATATGATATAGATTCAGTCAATGTGCACATTTAAATATAGGTCATAAGTTAGTTAGGATAAGTTAAAAAGCATTACAAAAGTCCAAACAAAGATAGAAGAATTCAAAACACAGACAAAGGAATTTACCTTGTCCCAGTTCTACTACAAGGAGACAACATAGATGGTACAGGTAATATTACATATATGTAACACCACTTTACATGTTGATCAGTAGGTGTAATGTGATATATTTTAAACATCTCAAACACACAGATTTAAAGTACATACTCAAAATCCTAAATACTCCATACTGGTGCAAAATATGTAATAGTCATGTAATTCAGTATTTGTTAATATGACTAGTCCACTTTCGGAAGCATGTAACCTATTAGCCTACATGCAAGTAGAAATAATCTTGATTTACATCATTAAATATTCAAAATTCAGTCGATGTGATACCATATTGAAATCTACATGTGGTAACAAAAACAGTTAATCAACTTTCAAAATTTAATTTTCTTTGAAAATGTGACTTCTAGGTCGGGGAGATTCCCCATAGAGCCCATGTTATAAAATCACAAAAAGTGAATGATGTCTTTTCATTTAGTGGACAGATAGTGGACAGATAATATTTTGCTTTACTTGACATTTTTTTCATTTGTATAACTATCAGATACATAAGGGTTATATGAAAATTATTCGACCAGAACAGATGGATATTTAAGTTTAAGGGCACTTTCTGCTATACCTGCCATGCTATTTACGCCGAATTAGCCACCTGGTGGTGAAACTGGTTACTAGTTATTACTACCTACTTGCATCTGGGTAATTCCAGTGCAGCATAATGTGAAACTAATACTCCATTAGTTTAATTATGGTAAATAATTACACAGAGTACACAGCCATTTAAAAAGTACTTGAGCAAAGATGGTTCAAAGTACCCAAACCCCCAATTACTCCAAACTGGTGAATGGTGCAAAATAATACACTCATTTGACATTGATTATAAACAAATACTTCTATACAAATTATAAAAGTGCTACTGTTAAAAGTGTACAGTGTACCTGTATATCCAAATAAATAATAAATACCTGAAGACACACTACCACTACTAGTGCCTGGACTGGTATTTGGTGTTGGTTGGCATTTTACACCACAGTGACAGCAAAAGTTTCCCACAGCTGGTTTCCCACAGCCAGTGCAAAACATGTCTGTAAAACAAAAATTTCATTAATCTGAGAATAGTGGTAGTTTAGAAAATACATCACCAATAAAATGCATGATGGGGCTCCCGTAGGATAATTGCAGCATGCACAATTTACCTATTTCTAATCACATTTCCACATATATGCGAATATGCTCACTATTTCTTTGCATTATTTAGGACCATAGACGAGAAAACCCTGTTTCGAAATCTGAGGGGGCCCCCGATTGAAATCGTGAAAAACTTTGCAAATTTAATCACTTATTCTGGACGTTTTAATTCAAACGGTTTAATATCTTAAAATAAAATAATGTCAGCAGATGTGGTTGTCACAAATCGAGCTAATTTAAAGTTTAAATGTCATTGGAGATAAAGTTTCTTATTTGTGTCATGGAAAATCCTGAACTTCCAGATTGGGATTTACCAAATTAAATAAACGGCTTTATTAGATTCTAGCCACATTTACAATTTTACCGGCAATCATCTAAATGATTGATTTAACTTCTGGTATCAGTAAAACCCTAAATCATTCGAAATTCAAATGTAATTGGTCGTAATTGGCATCCATGGTATTGCCAAAACAAGATGGCTGCAGGTCCAGATAGAATTCAAAATGGAGGGAGTTTGTATTAATTCACGGTATTTGTTTGTGAATTAAAGCTAATGATGGTCTGTGTAAAATTTAATTAATGTGTATACAGTATGCACAAAAGTTGAACAAAGGGTCGATCAGACTCAATCTTACTTGAGTGTGATAATTGGTTACGTAACAAAGCTTTACTGCATGGTCATGGTGTATTCTACTCTATTTTTATGCATGCTTCCAGGCCTATGCTGCTTATACTGCATGTTTACTAGTATTTTAGAAAATGTGAATAAAAATTGGTAATTTAAAATTGTATATGTTGTATTTACCCTTCAGGAACCCCAAAATGCATTTTATTAGTGATGTATTTTCTAAACTACCGAGAATGGTACATCCTTCCAAGCATGTATTAGTACCATAAATTAAAGTATAAATGTCATTGGTCATTTCAAAATATATGGTACATTGTCATCATAGCCAGTCAATTATACTTTACATGGCAAATGTAAATTTTGCCTAATCACCGGTAAATTATATCAATTCATTCAACTCACTTAATCATCAATTCACACATAGCTAGGCAAAGTGTGTCAGATTCCAGCCAATCCGAACAGAGTATTTTTACATGACAGCAGTGCATGAAATAATCAACAATAACGCATTTGTTGTGTATAGGTCACCAGTATGATATTCACCCGGTCCTGGGGTAACACCTACTGGTGCACTGATATGCTGCATGGTGAAATGTGTCTATAGGCAAAGGCAACGCAAGACAAAATATTTTGGAAAATATTCAATCAGACATTCTTTTTTCAGACCCAATGTCATATTTGGATAAGATTTACAATTCCTGTGATCGTGCCACATATAACGCCACGCGATTACGTGTTGATTTTAAACTGAATTTGCAATGAAAACGATCGAAGATCTTTTTTTTTTTTTTTTTTTTTTTTTTTTTTTTTCGAAGATCTGGTACTTTCATTTCTCACATGTTTGATAGCGGGTCATTAACTCTTAGCCTATTATCCATGTCTTATTTTTCACAAAAAAAACTCAGAGGAACCCCGCAGAATTCCAGCAGAATTGGCTTTTTTCTTTGCAGAATTCACTAATTTCACTTGCAGAATTCAGTATTTTAACTCACGGAAAACTGGGGGGAGTGCCCTAGGCCCGGGAGGTTCACTGTATACAAAATTCAGCGGGTTCCTAGGCTGAACCCTCAAATATGATCAATATGTTCCCATACCAATCTGTTAAATTTCAATGTGTTCCCATACTGACAAAAATAATGCCCCAAAGCACACCAAATGTCCAAATATAAGACCATTGCCATACCACATGTCCAGATGTAAGACTAAGGCCATTTAAAATGTCTAAAGCCCCGAGAAGAAGGCAGATCTTTGAGGAAAACGATCCAAAACAACCTCAAACTAGAAAACTGCAACTCCGCGAAGTAGCAAATCCCAACGAACAATATATCAATTACCAAATTAATTCCAATCAGTCATAGAATTGAAAAATTTAGATTTTATGATTGCGAATTCCTGAAAGGCAGCCATTTTGAATTTTCTGAGGTACAAATCTGAAAAATAATACCATAATTGTGATCTACTCTAAAATTCCTTCAATTTGAGTATAATATAGGCATACTTTGAAGGGATCGCAAAATTATTGCGAAATCCAACATTAGGCGGCCATTTTGAATTTCACGAGGTCTGAATCTGAAAAAAGATACAATCAACTCTAAATTGCCTTTCATTTGAGTATAATAAAGCTATACTTCAGAAATACCTCAAAATTAACGAATATTTCTGTTTTCCTGACCCCCCATACACGGCCCCAGGGGGTCAGCATGAAAAACAAGGAATATATGTGAAATAAATAGATGTTGTGAATATACTACCAAAATTTCAAACAAAAATATTTATTACTTTGGTTTCGAATGAAAAATTCATGATTTTTACGAAAAAGTCTAGTCATTTTTAAAGCGGCGGCCATCATGGAAAATTTTTTTTTGGGTAAAACTATTCACCAATATACATCGTTCCACCAAATATGAAGAAAATCCGTCAACTGGTATTTGAGTTATCTTCCGGACGGACGGACGGACGGACTGACAGACGGAGGGCTTCACTATATCCCTACAGAACTTCGTTCGTTGGGATAATTAAGGATATGTGTAACTACTAGACCAATGCCATACACAAGTGAGAGGCAATGTATTTTCCATGACCATTCTCATACCAGGAGTGGAAAAATCTGACCATTGCCATACCTCAAATCATAATTTAGGGGGCATTCTCATTCCAGATCCTAAAAATTGGGTCCATTGCCATACCAAATGTCAAAATAGGGACCCCACATGAGCCGAGGATCCCCCCCGTCAAGGTTTATATACAGTGAACACCCCAGGCTAGGAGCCCTGGCCCTGTGTCTAGTATTCAGTCAGTGAAACCCCTGCTCTAGCTAACCATCCCATTAAAAAAAATCAGGGTGATCAACTTTGGCCAAAAATCACTTGAACTGAGTTCTAAATTGTTGAAAAACTGCATGATTTTGAATGAATTTTTGTCCAGGCCGGTCTGAGGGGGGGTGATGCACACGTGGTTCACGTCATGTCTGGCTTTTGAATGGTTTATCTGTAAAGTGCAACATCTACGTTATTTTGAACAAACAGATTGCCTTACAAAGGTAAAATATATAAAAGATAGTCCACTAGTATAGACAACTAGGCCTACATATACTCACTTTTCTGCTTGACAATTCCCGCTTCCTTCACTTCCGTTAATTTCAACCGTGACACGCCACATAAAGTTTTCCTTTACAGAAGACTTTTAAAAAATTTCAGACTTATCTAAAAATCTGAACTGACTTATGAATTTCCAAAATCAGTTTTGCAAAAAAAAATTGCAAAAATATTTCTAAAAAATTATTATAATTTCTATAAATCATTTTACATTTACATATTTGATTTTTGAAATCCTAAAATAGAGTCTAAAGTTTTAAGGATTTTCTAAAAGTGTTTTTAAATCTTTAAATTGATTTTTAAATCAATTTATTTAATTTTTTTATATATATTTTGAAATTAAAAAATTAAATTTTCAAATTACAAAAGTTACTTCAATTTTTATTAAAGTTTTTGAATTTTAAATAAGTGTTTTGCGAGTTTTCAAAAGTTATTTATGATTTTAAAAAACTATTTACATTTTTATTTAAGTTTTTAAATTTTCAATAAGTATTATGTGAGTTTTTATAAGTTAATTATGATTTTAAAAAACTATTTTTATTTTTATTAAAGTTTTTAAATTTTCAATAAGTATTTTGTGAGTTTTTAAAAGTTAATTATGATTTTCAAAAATAGAAATGAAAAAATGTCCCTTTTAAAATGATACACATCGCATCTAAAGACCTGTCTGTTTGTATGTCTGTGTTTTATGATGCAAGAAGAGGGGCTATGGTATTCCATGATGTATTATTATACCCCACTCCACAAGTTTTATACGTAAGGAGGCTTCAACACGTAATTAATCCAATGGGGGGGGGGTGTTAGGGTTGTATTAGGGGATTGAACTTGTATGCGGGGTATAGAATACTATTATTCAAAAATCTCAAAGTCAATGCCGTTTCTCTATATTTCGCGTCATATAGTACGAATTATATACATATTTCAGAAAATGCATTCGAGTGTACTTGAATACAGATAATATGTTAATTTTATTTGCAAGTATTTTCGCAGGCTAGATCGTTGGTTATCCCATCGGTAAACGGATTAACCTGGTTTCCAGCAGGATTACAAAGTGACCTCGAGAACAATATTTGGGTTGCCGATGGGAAACTTGGCTTATTGAAAGTGAAGCAAGATATCTCTTTCGAACAAGTAAGAAAGAAAGAGAAATAAATGAAGTTATTATTATTCTAACACGCATACATGGAAAGTAACCTGGTCGCCGTAGGAAATGTGATTAAGGTGTTAGTTTACACTTATTTATGTCTCTATACCTTTTACCTTGCTAATTTTTATTAACACCCCAGTCACATTTCCTACGGTGACCTTGCGGTCTATCATTTCTGCGGCCAGTTACATTTCTACGCTCGCCGTGGAATTTCTGCGCTCTCATACTTTTGCAGTCACATTTCCCAAGGCAGCTGCACGGTGAATTTTAAATTTCTGTTGATAAATAATACTTTTTCATTTTATTAACATCGGGACAATTTATAAAATTAATGTTATTCATAGTGCTAGAATATAATACCAAATGAAAAGTGATCGTGAAATATTAACAAATAATGATTCAATCTTGTTGAGCCAGTTGATTTCTACGGGGACCTCAGAAATGAACAAATATTATAACTCCGAGTTATAATTTCTACGGCGACCCTGCGGCCTGTAAAAAACTGGATACGCCGTACGGAGGCCGCAAGGCGAGCATAGTTTTCCTACGCTCGCCGCAGAAATACACTGATTTAACATTGTTCTGCGGTTGACGCGCGGCCTCCGTGCGACAAATGTGACTGGGGTGTAACTAGTACAGTATGCCAAAATTCCAGTACAAAGTTAATTACCTAATAAGTAAGTTATAAACAAAACTCAAGAATATGTTATAACTAGCATAATAGAATACAGTTATCAGAAACCCATGCCTCTCTATCGCTTCTAGGCAGACATACAAATGTTTCCATACCATGTGACATATATCATTTTAAAGCTCATCCAAAGTTATATTGATTTGCCAAATATGGTTCAACTCACAAATCTGAAAAAGTTACAGGCATTCAGAAACAGTTTTGACCTGAATGTGACTGAAAATATGGATGTTATCGTCAAAGGTAAGATGGATATTTGGTTGGAAAAGAGGACGAAGAGGGAAACTACTCGGGTTTACGTAAAAGACCGACCGCCGACCACCGACCACCGACCAGTCACTCTCCACAGTTGGGTACACGAAGTCGGTGGTCGGCTGTCGGTCTTTTACACACATATCAAAAGATGCAAAATTAGAAGAAAGTAAAACTAAAAGTGGGAATCCAATAACTATTAACTATAGTACCTTTACAAGGTCGTGATTTAAAAATGTATACTCATTTCAAATCACGATGAAAAACGTAACATCGTCGTGGTGTGAATGTCATATTTTTAAGTGATGTCTCTGTTGTTATAAGACCAACTTCATCCTTGTTAGTCACTTTGGATTGTGAAGAGAAAACTCACGTAACATTGCATTAAGTTCATTAATATGAAACGCAATAACAAAAAACACACTTACATTGTCGGTGTTCACGACGTAACGTAATGTTTGATTTCTCAGTTGTTAAACGTCAACTTGTAAAAACTACATTCAATATGACAAAAAAGCTTCCTCATGGTGCACTGAAATGGTTAGTCACTTTTAATCCCGATAAGAGAACGCACTTAACATTACATCGTGTTCAAAATTCAGTAGGCTATGACAATAACAAATCATGTTTATTTCGAAATTGTACATTAGATTTCAGTAAAAATTAGGATAGATTCCCGTAGAAACGATAGGTTGGCAATGGCTAATGGTAGGTCAGGAACCTAAGGCAGGACAATTAAATCCAGAGGAGACAGTCATGCCAAATTTGTTTGCTTGCCTTTCGTTGAAAGGAACAAAATCGGTTAAAAAACGTTGCCTACGATTGACATTCAAAATCGAAATATTAATATTTTAAGGCTACAAATATGGTCGGTCTTCAACATGATATGGTCGGTCTTCTACATGATATGGTCGGTCTTCTACACATTTTCTTCAAACCCTGTTTTGAGGCTACCAGTGGAAAACACCGACCGGTCGGTGGTCGGTAGGGTCGGTCTTTTTCGTAAACCCAAACTATTCCAAGGAAACTCTTCTAGAATGCTTTAAAAATGTTTTATGAATATTAAAAATACTACACATCCTTTAATGCGCTTTTAAGGGTATATCCGAAAGAACTGCGGGCATATCCGAAAGAATTGCTGCTGTCAACATGGCCTTGGGAGACACACCGACCATTAATTTGCTGTAAAACTAAACTTCATTTTTGGCTAAACACTAAATTTTGAAATGCCTGTTACTTTTTTTCTTTTGTGAGTTGAACCATGATACTTGGAAAATCAATGTAACTTTACATAAGCTTTAAAATGATACATGACACATTCTATGGAGACATTGGTGTATGTCAGCCTAGGGGGGGGGGCATACTTTCTGGACACCTTGTAGGTGATGTTAACGCGGATATCAGTGTCAGATGGATGACATGGTGAAGTTACACTCTTAAGATGGTGAAGTTAGGCACATAGAAATCAGTGCCACATGGATATAGGAACGCTTAGGTTAAAGTCCTCACTATTCATTTCTAATATGCTTAATTTGCACTTTATATAAAAATACAATGCTATATTTTATGAACCTTAATAACTTGGTTTGATACACAATATAAGAATATTGTATCTTTAATGTCACTGCCAGTAAAATGACTGAAAAAGAGCCGATTTCTGCTAGAAAATTCAACAAATAAGATTTATTTCTTCAAAAACACATAGTATGGTTAAACCAGTTAGGTTTTAGGTGTAAGAATGGCGCAATGTTACCAGCGTGCAAAATAGTCGATTTTTTTTCAATAAATCAAGCAGAACCTCAAAATGTTACCTTTCAAAAAAGTATGGATGCCATAAATTAACAGAGACCGATACGCTGGGTAGATTTTCTGACTATAGCACTCTACAACACATATATTTATTTACACTAATTTTAGGTAGCAACTAAAGACACTCAGAATGAAACCATGCAAGGATGTAATGACCTTATATTTGACTACCATGGTAATCTATGGATCACTGCACCATTTGGCCCCATTGCCCCACAAAACTTTACATCATTTATACTAATTTTAGGTAGCAACTAAAGACAATCAGAATGAAACCATGCAAGGATGTAATGACCTTATATTTGACTACCATGGTAATCTATGGATCACTGCACCATTTGGCCCTATTGCCCCACATAACTTTACACTTTTTTATTCAGAGAAGGTAATAGTCGTGATATTAATATTTTACCCCGGAATGCATGTCTTGGAGAGATGTAACTCTGCGTTACCACTAATATCATTGAAAAGTGCTGTCATCGTTCGTTACCACTAATATCATTGAAAAGTGCTGTCATAGCAAATTCTTTAGCAATTTTA
Organism: Owenia fusiformis; assembly: GCA_903813345.2. Taxonomy (NCBI): domain Eukaryota; kingdom Metazoa; phylum Annelida; class Polychaeta; order Sabellida; family Oweniidae; genus Owenia; species Owenia fusiformis. Next base: position 39,111,944 of record CAIIXF020000006.1, on the reverse strand, counting down.
GCAACTTTCAAAAACTGAACAAATGCGTACCGCTTAGACTGACATCATATTTTGCTGTGAAAATTATAAACTTATTATGACTTTCAAGTATTTCTTAGGACATATGTTACAATGGTAGCAAATAAATGGACTTATTTGTTATTACTAAGTTACAACACGTGTCATATATGTTAATGCCTTGTATTTTCTTAAATGCTAGAAATGGTAATGCATTTGTAAATGAAATATTCATAAATATTCTAGATTATTAGCCATATGAAAAATGTTAATGGTCGATGGCATAAATATTATGATGTCGCTATCGTGAATTAAAATAAATGATGTTTCAAGGTAGAATAAAAGCAAGCTTTGTTCACAACTGTCTCTATCTGCTTCCCTATTCAACATAACATTTTTGCTTTTTAGGAAGCTTCAACATATTGCCAATATACAATATCAGCAACGTTGTTGTTTCCTGTGTTACAGAAATAGCATTTGAACAGGGACGCTTCTTTTTGTAGGCCCCGTTCTGTAATAAAAACAAAACATTTTAAATTAAATATGGTTGCCTCGTTTCATTCTTAAGAATGCTATATAGCTGCCTCGTTTCCTTGAGAAACATGCCTCGTTTCCTAAGTGAGAGAATTGATATGTAAATATCTCAGCAATGCCAGTATTGATTTCTAATTTGTAATCATATCATAAAACCGGAACTCATGAACTATTTACTTGCCAAATATTAAGTTTTAATTTGAAGGATAAAAGCACGAAAATTGTAAAAAACAAAAATCTTACCGAATGAAATTTTTTCACGCGCCGCCATTTTGATACGAGGCAAAACCTCCCTCGTTTCCAGTTCATCCCCAGTGAATATTGCGAGATCGCTTAAAGTGTCGAAGTATTTATTGTAATAGGAAGCTTGAGTTGAGCAAACAAGAGCCTTGTAGTTCGTTTATTATTTGAAATGTGAAGTACGTGAATTCATTTACGTCAATATTTCTGAAAAAAGAGAAAAGTGATTTCAAACTTCATTTACAGTTATTGTAATAAAATCGTTTCCGGGGCAGGGATGAATGTATTATTCGAGGGATTTATTTATTAATACATTATTTTCAAAATATACAAACTGCTGTTGATTGAATATGTTACACACATGATTGGCTTGATGTATTGGCTTTATGTATTTGTTGTATTTGAATCGGATACATAATTTCTAGTTTATTATTTGAAGTTGCATCATATGTTTTCACCTTCTGAACATTTACAAGATGACAACACGACGCAACACTCTTGGAGTTTTCTTTTTCATGACACTTTTGGGTTTTGGTAAGTAACAGCAATAAATATATTTATGTTTATGCCTCAGCTCAGCTGGGCTGGGGGAGAATAAAAAATGTATCTTAAATTCCGAAACTTTCAGATATTTATGATATTTACTCAATCGTCAATCAGATAACCTAAATTCAAAAATGTTTCTCTGATCAACCACAGAGTTGTTTTATGTTTTTCCCAGTACAATTTGAAAATGGATGATGTTACAGATTGAGCCAAAAAGGTAACCAAAACAAATCTCAATGACTCAATCATTCAGCATGAGTTTGAACTCGCTTTTTAGAAAATTATAATATGTTCAATGTTTTTCTTTCTACCAAGTCTAATTGGTCTATGCCTAATGGTCTAAAATTCCGGTGTCGAGTTTCGAGCGAAGTTGTTCAATACTCGGGCATAAACATCTTGTGTGTAATGTTTCAAGGGTTGTTAGTATAGACATTAGCCCCCAGATAAAAAAAAATGGGGCGTTCCGTCCATTTCCAGTGTGTGTGGCCCGTTTCAGCATTTTTAGCATGTGTTGTAAATGGCCATAAAATCGTGACCATTGAAGACATACCATTCAAAATGTACATGGCTTAGATGCTAAATATTATCTTTAACTCGTACTGAATGACTGTGTTACATACAAAAATTCGTCTGGGTTAACTTTTTTAGTTCACACTGTACTAAAAACTAGCTTTTCTTTAAAATCAAAAAGAGTTACCTGGTGAAATATGATCTTTATGACGAGTAAAGTGTCTGTCAGATGACTAAACTTCAAGTCCTTTATTTATACATGTGCGAAAGGTTTTACAAAATATGTCATTTTAAGGTGGTATCATTTCAGGATTAACATCATAAGCTGGAAAGTTAAATGCAGAACTTCATCTTTATTTTCAGGATTAACATCAAAATATGGACCATGTAAAGTGAAATGCAGATCTCTAGGTCTTCGAAGATGTTCAAAGATATGCAGAATTGAAACAGTAATGTTAATGTTAAATCGTTTTGTTAGATCGCATCTGGAAAATAGGTGTGATGCTTATTTGATTTCATACAACAATTAATAAATGGCGACTCCTATATTTATCGACTTTTATTTGCGTTTCAAGAAATAGACGGATATGAGGGTCAATTTAAAAGATTGATGAGCAAGCATAACTATAACTTCGTACAAATGCATTCTAGTATCATTTATTTTGAAATGCAATTACAATATAGAAAAATACAAAATAATCAATTAAAACTGTCACTTGATTCGATACTGGACTGAATCAATTCAACGTGCAATTCATTCATTCCAAACAATTGAACATCCATTCTATCTTAAGATATCATTCATTCAGTTTTTCGAAGTAGCGAACGACACAACGAGATTCAAACATTTTTCAAAGTTGACCACCACCTCCCCACCTCCAATCCTTTTAAATGCTTTCTTTTGCTTTTATGATGTTTTCTCTTTACAATAGTAATTGTTGGCATTCACACTCATTACTTCGTTCTAACCCCCAAGTAATTTCACACTCTCATTTTTCGGCAGTATTTTATGTCTAAATTACCCATCTTCCGTACTTTGCGGGAGATCTCTCCATGGGGCTATCTACCGCACTATTCGTCTTGGGAGTCAGGTCTTCGCGATCTACCAAGCATGGTCGGGAGTCAGATACCCCTTTAGTCATCGTGGGGCTATCTACTGCACTATTCGTCTTGGGAGTCAGGTCTCCGCGATCTACCAAGCATGGTCGGGAGTCAGATACCTCACCACCCATTTTCTATCATGGGAGCTATCTACTGGGCATATTCGTTTGTCTGATCAGCCGAGCATGTGTACAGGAGTCAGATACCCCTCTTTACGTAATACTTCATTACGTAACGTCATTAATTACCGTATTCTTGAACAAGAATGACTTTGAATGCCACTTTATACAATAGCGCGTATGATTAGCACCATACGCGCCCCAAGCCAAAGTAAATGTTAGGTTATTTTATTCTAGTTTTGTTTTATGTAAATATGTTATCTGTATGACTTTATGAATCATAAACATGTATGTCATTATCTCTATTTGATTGTTATGTTATTTGTAAATGACTTATATAACTTACAATACGACATACAAAATCTGATAACAAGTATATCCCTGTGTTAATTCCTAGAACTGATAGTTCTGAATTAAACAAAATAATACCTTCTTATGTTTCGTGCAGTGTAAATACTATAATCGTATATTTATTTAAATTTACACATTGTGTATATAGAACTGTAGGGAGGGGGCTAGGAATGGCAACCATATGAGTAAAAACGCGGCCCAGTGACAGATTGGGAGAAATCTGTTAATATCACTGGTTTTGTGGTTTTACGATTTATTTGTTTGATGTCTTATTTTGATTCGCACTTTTATAAATTATAATTAATGAAGACCTGCATTTGAAGGAATATGTAACACAACAATAAAAAATCAAAAACATGAGATTCTTCTTAAACGATGTTCAAAAACAATATTAAACAATTAAAAGTATTAAAAGTCGATTGCGACCTTGATATTCCTTTTTACAAACATTTTAGATGTAGTCTACCATAATTCATTGTTGCGAGCACATGTTTTCAGAGATATCGTATTTGTTTTAACATAGTTAAATGATAACAACTAAAAGTTTCTTAACCTGTAGTGTGATACCATTGATATGACTTGTTGGAAGACCTGCTCAGCTTCTATAAATGGTCCAGATGCTGCAGATCACCTCCGTAGATGTATTCAACAGTGTAAAGTTGGGAAAACCTGCGAGGCAGCTTGTAACAAAAGTAATTAAAAACTACACAATCTGTAACGTGATCATGGACAGTTTATTTTGTTTTTGAAAGTTTGACCTTTTCACCTGGTAGTATTGAATACGGGAAATATTTAGGTGAATCATAGGACAATATACTTTTAACCAAACATGACGATTAGACGTACATCATCTTAATGCTTTAACGTCTATTAATATTCGGATTTCTTCCTCAAAATACTAAAACGAGTGAAAGACAACCATGGTCAGACAGGACGTGGAAGTTTTTACTGTCTAATTCAATTATGGTTGAAAAATATTTTTAAGCCGGCTTCACCAGAATACTTAAACTAAAAGGTTATCAAGAAGGTCCAGTTTTCACAAAGGATGGGCAATTTTACACTGTTTTGCCATGGATAGGTGAGATCCATAGAGTTGACTTGGAAAATAAACAGGTACATATTTTCTCTGTAACTTTCTACCATCATTAATTATCACACCATCAGGGGATATTGTCTGATCGTGAGGTGTCCCGTGTTTTTGTCATCGCGCTTTCAGGAAAACAGTTTATTTGATTTCATTCAAATTCATGCACATGATAGAATATGCCAAGTTGTATATAGCTGTTTGACTTTTGGTCTACCACCTTGTTTTTCTGGCGGCCATGTTGGAAGTGTTTTGATGAATCTTGTCATAGCAGTTCCATACTAGTACCACGGTGTTATAGCATGACGGTTACGTCAAGGCGATTTGCAAAATTTTACGGTAACGATAGCAAAAAAATGGCGGATTGGAAAGGCAACATGTCCTCTTTCTCGCCTGTAGGCAATATTCACAGATAAGATTTCCTTTAAACTAGTTCCATTCGGTGACGTATATATGGACGGTTATAAAGACTGGGTCAATCTGCCAGGTGGTCTACAAGAAACAAAATATAAGCTGTAAACCTACCGACTGAAATATCCAAGTTCATAATTTTTGGTCCATTCTCGTGTTTTCTCAGTACATGTGTCTCAGAGCCACTCAAAATATTAACTGTAAGTAAACTGTGTATAAAAAAGGCATAAAATGACAAATCAAGTACAAGAACGTGGTGTATATCGTAAATAATAAGGTTTCAAACGCAATGTCGTTAGACGACTACTTATGACTTCTATCGAATTCTATGGACGGTAACGTATTGTATTAGTTGTACATTCTGTAAGATATTTAGCGGACGGTTACGTGCCTGTACATCTGTCAAGTCAAGGTTGCTAGATCCGATAACCTCTTTCCATATTATTGTTATAATGGGTAAGAAATGGAATATTGAATTTCCTATATTTGTTTTCAGGACTCTAAAGAGACGCTCTTGTTTCAGCCTCCATAGGGTAAGGAAAAAACTGTCGCTTGCTTTATTAATGAAACCAATGAAAGTGTAAAAGATAGCAATGAAGAGGCAAAAGAAGATTGAGGATCAAGTACTGATGAAGATGACAAAATTAATGACAATGAATCGGGGTTTCATATTTGAATCAGGTTCGCGTAACCGTCCATCAATTTTTTACGTTACCGCAAATTCAAAATACATTATTAGGGCTTCAGTAGAACATATACGGTGGTTTCTTATGCTCAGTTGGTTTTGTATGATCGTATGTAGGTTACATATATATACCCCAAAGTTTTTAGGCAATGTAGACCATGCCCTAACAACAAAAATAAACAAATTTCTAAATTTTGTGTAGTTTTGAATTTCAAACTCGACAGTTTTTCTCCTATTTCATGTTATCCCCGGGCATCAATTTGCAAAGACTACGTTCAAAATATACATTACTGAATACATCACCGAATGCGACGCTTACATAAATCATTCATCCTTTCATTGATACAGCGTAGTAGAAAATAATGCACCAACCTTAGTTTTCCCTTCCATCGCGGCCATTTTATTGGATAAATCAGTGAACGTAGCCGTCCAACCTCGTTTTCAGAGGTGGCGTAACCGTCATGCTATAACACCGTGAGTACACATGATAGAGGATACCAAGTTCTAGCGTAGATTAACTCCAAGGCGACCATATTGTTTTTCTAGCGGCCACTTTTTGATGAATGTAATACTGATTCAAGAAAACTGCTCAACAGATATTCTATTATTTTTGGGTGCCCGTCTTATTTTCTGGTGGCCTTTTAGTAGTTTTCGATAAATCTTGTAATAGTGATTCCAGAAAAAAACGCTCATTGGATTCCCTTCATATCGGTAAACACATGTTAGAAGATTCCAAGTAATAGAGCAGATTACTTTTGGGCTGCCATCTTGTTTGAGTTTGTTGCCATTTTGGAGTCCTTTGATCAATCTTGTCATCGCAAAAGAAAGGAATATGACCAATCAGATGTTCTTCAAATTTGTTCATATGATATGGGATACAAATTCCCGCGATATTTTATTTTTGAGGAGCCATCTTGTTTTCTTGCGGCCATCTTGGATTTTTTAAGTCGTGTTAATGACTTGTGTATCTATTTGGTGGTGTGATTTCATTCATTGTTGTTGTGAAAACAAATACTAGTTCTATCATCTGGCCGGATTAACGAACACCATTCATACGATGGTACTTGAATGAATGGTGTACTTAAATTCAAATATAGACTTCTAATATCTAAAAATCAAAATCAACGCAGTTCTTAATTTTTGAGGAAAACTGCTGAGTCATAGTAGTACAGTATACGTTTGCCAAATTGAGAAAATCATTTCAGAAAATGTAGAGTCTTTAAATTCAAGATAAATTTTGATTTGCTATTTCCACAGTCTAGTGTATTGGTTATCCCATCAGTAGATGGGTTTAAAGGGCTTCCAGTAGGATTACAAAATGACCCTGAGAAGAATATTTGGCTTGCTGATGGAAGACTTGGCTTATTGAAAATGAAGCAAGACGGGTCTTTTAATCAAGTAAGACAGAAATGAGAATGCTGTTACCATCATTCTGATATATTAGATTTTTTGTAACCTGGAGAGCACATGGATGTTTAACAAACACTCAAAACTTTTAAAGAATACTTGTGCTGGCCTAGCTACGTAGAAAATAACTTTGTATCGTGTTTCAATATATCTGTACTATTGATTGCAATAAGAAAAAATGTTAAAACTATATTTCTCTGAACTGCTTTTTTGTTCTTCTGAATTAACAGGATCTTAAGAGGTTCTGGACAAATCATTTGATTCTGGACTTGTCATATTTTTTTTCAACGAAATCACATCCAAGGGTTGAATTTTTATTAGCTATTTAGAGAGTGAGTCCTGCCTAGTATTAATTTCAATAAAAAAGTTAAAATAGAACCCTATTTGAGAGTCATTCTAATACTTACATTACATTCATTTGATAAATTAATCAAATCCTAAATATTTTTAAAGTGCATTTTTTATGAAATATTATCCAGCAAGTACAGGGTGACCGGAAAAAAAGGAGACCATTGAAATAGGCAATATCTCCTAAAATAGACTAGTGACATCAATGAAATTTTGCATACATCAGGACAGTTCTATGGAAATTTGTTCCTGAAAGTGTCAATACAAGCAGTCAACTGGTTCAGGAGCTATGATCATTTACATAACATGCTCCAAATAGGTGCAATTGAGACCAACGCAGAGCTGGATACATTTGGCAAATACCCTTACATATTCCGACCTTGTTATGGCATTACATTTAGCATTTATTGCCACCTTTAGGTCAGCAATTGTCTCAGGATTGTTTTGGTACACATTGTCTTTCAAATTGCCCCACAAAAAGAAATCAGGTGGATTCAAATTTGAGGTGTATGGAGACGAAGCTTATCTGACCTATGGCTTCTGACTCAGTGGTCCCACTCAGTTACAGTATCATCCTAAGGAGGTTTTGGGCAGCCCTTGGTTTCCATATGGGATTTAATTGTGCCATATAGTGGTTTTAGTAACATGGCACTATGCCCAATACCTAAAGTGACTCTTAAGATTGGGTAAATCAGCACTTTGGCAACAGGATGATGAACCACATGTCAGATAACCCTTCATTGCCATTACAGCCTAGACTTGAATCCTGCTGATTTCTTTTTGTATGGATATTTGAAAGACAATCTATACCAAAACAATCCTCAGACTATTGTTGACCTAAAGAAGGCAATCACTGCTATATGTAATGCCATAATAATGCCATAGAGGGCAGAACATGTAAGGGTAGTTTGCCATATGAATCCAACTCTGCGTTGGTCTCAATTGTGCCTATTTGGAGCATGTTATGTAAATGATCATAGCTCCTGAACCAGTTGAATGCTTGTATTGAAACCTTCAGTAACAAATTTCCATATAACTGTTCCAGTGTATGCAAAATTTCATTGATGGCACTTGTCTAGTTTAGGAGAAATTGATTACTTCAATGGTCTCCTTTTTTTCCGGTCACCCTGTATTTAGATGAAACGGTCTTATTTAAATACAAATCATAACATGATGATATTTTTCATGAAACATTTTTCATTTTTAATTTAGGTGAAAACCCTTACACGATGATGTGTTTTCATAACTTCTTTCATAAAATTCCATCAAGGGGTGAAGATAAAATGATCGAATTTAAGTGATTTAAGGATCACGAGAATATGTTTTCTTGGATATTTTCTATGAAATCCCATCCAATGGTCAAGGTAAAATTTTGATTTTGATTTTGTATTAGGTCACGTGTTCCAAAGATCCATATAAGGCCCATAGAACCATATAGGAACGTAATTTTGAATGTCACGTGATAGATCCATATAAGGCTTTTAGAACCATGTCGGGAAAGATGAGGGGAAGCCCCTGACACCTGTTTCACGATTTTATCCGAACGTTGTTCGGATCATTTCGGTTTTTATGCACTTCATTATTGTACCGAAGTTTGCCGATTCGATTCGTCGTATTTCGGAATCCTGGTGACAATTTTATACTCCATTTGGAGTATTTTTGATCTACTTCTTATGACGAAAATTCCCGAGCCTAGTTCGGATTAAACCGGATTTTCTGACCTACCTTATCTACCGAGATTTAACGAGTTACATTCGTCTCATTTCGGAATCCTGGTGACAATTTTATACTCCATTGGAGTATTTTTGATCTACTTTTTCTGGATTTTGCCCTACTTATTATATCTTGACAACAAGCAAATCAAAAAGTTCGACATGAACGGGTCTCGATCAAGTAACATAGGGCGTGGAAGCCAGGCGCGCTAACCATGAGGCCAACGTGCTACCGATATGAAAGAACAAAAGTATTATATATTTATACCGAGCGTCAATTCAAAATGATCCTCACTTTTGACTCCACTTAAATAAGACTCATCAGTTGTATCCAGAATAGGTGAACGCCTATGGCGCTAGTGAATAACCCAGTCCCAGGTGAGTGGTTCGTATCCCTCCGTGATATACTATTTTTGTTTTATTAAATACGACAGAAAGGAGCAAGGTGTAGTTTGAAAACAAGACGTTAGTTTGTTTCAAAACAGTTTGGAAACATTAATCTCTGATAATTTAAGATTTTCCACTCCTGAAGGGCCTCTAGATCTATGAAATTCATTAATCAAGACAGTGTAAAATTTTTAGATATATGTTATACATTTTCATACTTTAGCCTGTGGAATCAACTAAATATTTACTCACTTCGAGAGCCATGTTAGATTTTGAAACTTATGGCTCTCAAACGGAGAAGTGAACAGCTGATCAATAGTGACCTTTGAAATTGAATTAAGTCGATCCGCGGCTTACTTTTGGTCTCTAACTGTGTCTTACATCAGTATCATCAATCCGTGTAAGTATTGGAGCGCTGGAGTACTTCTTTTTCGATCAAGACTTGTAAATTGTTCATCGAGTTAAAGTTTTACAGACCTATTTCCAATATGGCGGTTTGCTAGGTGCGAGATACGCAACGAACGAAATGAATTTTGAGAATTAGTTAGGTTCGGACAACCTCCGGAGATTTACGAAAATGTCCGAGCAGAAACCGCCATATTGGAATTTGGCAGTAAAACGATTCACTCGACTAACGAATTACAAGTCTTGATCGAAAAAGAAGTACTCCAGCGCTCCAATACTTACACGGATTGATGATACTGATGTAAGACACAGTTAGAGACCAAAAGTAAACCGCGGATCGACTTAATTCGATTTCAAAGGTCACGATCATTGAGCTGTCCAAATGCTCCGTGGGAAAGCTATTATATCAAAATCCAAATAGCTTTCGCAGGAAGTAACTAAATATTACATTTTGGATTTCATTGATATCCTGTCATAGTCCTAAATTTTTTTTCTATAACATTATTTTTTCAACACATTTCCCTGACATTGATACCGTTTCAAAATTCCCGGTCATCTTTGGCCCTTTTGACCTAATTTTAAAATTACCTGACATTTCCAGCACTTGGAAAATTAAGTCAATTTCCCTGACATTTGCAGGTGTGTACGAACCCTGGAAATATCCCGAGGGCTCGCCCTATGAATCGCTAGCACAGATTGGATTGATTAGTTGGATAAACAATCAAATTTCAGCATTAAGCATTGCAAATTCAGTTCAAAGCTTCTATAAAGGGAGTCCAACTTATAGATTTTGAAGATCAGACTCGTTTAAAGAAGAATATCAGCAGCTTAAATCACGCCTGGTGATCATACAAAATGGATGGAGGGGGGGGGGGAGTAGGCGATTTCTGCAAAAAAACTCAACAAAGGAAGATTTATTTTTTTCAAGATAAAATTTACAACTGAATTGCCAAATGAATAGGCGCAGTGCATGGCAAAATATGTAAGGTCTTCTAGTATTTTTTTTGAACTGATACGCTTCTAAGATATGAGATCTATTATAAAAGGCGCATCATCATCATCATCAACGTGCAAAAGTCAATGTTTTTGCAATAAATCAGGCAACAATGGTCTACACGACCTGTAATAAATAGGTATGAGGGGCGTTATTATCACAACACTGACATTGCTCACTTTTTAAAGTTGTTTCAATGCCTTATTCAAAAAATAACCCCATTGTTACAAAATCACAAAAAGTGAAATATCTATTCTTGTATTGCATTTTCTTTCACTGGACATATTTTAATTTGCATTGCTATTAGATACATTTTAAGGGTGATATGAAAATTGAACTACGAAAACAGATGTACTTTAAGTTAAAGGGAACTTTCTACCATACCCGCCATGCTATCTGACCCAAACGAGCCACCTTGTGGTGAGACTGGTAACTACCTGCTCGCATCTGCGTTATTACGCAGAGACATAAACCTATACACAAGGAAACGATGGGAGCTAACCTATTTTATCTCTGTATACATTTTAACTTTAATACATCTTTACAAAAAATACAAAATACCTGTATATTGATTTTTTGACCTTGACCGATTCTTGAATTGAATCGAATTTGTCCAAAGGTCTTGAAACGTAAAATACCTAAATATTTATCTTTGACCTTGGGATGACCTTGTACAAGAAACATTAATGTTGACCTCAGTTCATCTAATAATTCATAATACGCCAAGGGCCATAGTATCATCAAACGCCAAATACCTAGGCATTGATCGTTTACCTTTGAATGAACTTAACTCTGACCTTCGGAGACCAACTTACTAAGGTTAAATGGTGTAGAAGGAGATGTCCCGACAGACAGACAAAATGACAGACAGACCGAACATTCTTTATAGTAGGTCTCGACATCTCCTTTTGCCCTCATACTTGATGGGCCAGTGAGCGTTCTACTAAGGTCAGAGGTCAAAGTCATTCTAGGTTAAAGGCAGAATCAGATATATGGAGGTGACAAAATTACAAGCAACATGTACAACTGACGTACACTGTTCCTTACAATCTCAAATACAATATCTCACAAAATATTTACGATATGTTAGAAATTGATGAAGTTATAATAGATTAAAAGTGCAAAATTGTAAATAATAAGTAACCATTCTTATAGAAGAAATATACAAAAGTCATTGTTGTAAACTCTTTAGTTTTCCTGAAATAAAGTGTGCACTTTGGGGATTTTTAGAAAATAGACATGAAAAGGAATGACATAAGCCAGAAATATTCTAAAATTCAAACAATTTTTTTGTTAGACTGCTTGCTAGATCCGATTCTCTCTTTAAAATGTCAATATCTAGGTTTACGCATTTTTACCCTTGGTCTGAGATTCGACCCTTGATGAGGCATGATTAGGTGACCTGAAGTCAAGGTCATTCCTATGTAAAATATCAATATCTAGGTATTTGGTGATATAAAGTCCTTTGGGCTGCTGTGACCCTTGGCAACCAACGATTAGGTGAACTGAGTTCAAGGCCAATGTAACTGGGTCAAGTTTGTTTCAAGATCAAAAATTAACATCTAAGTATTTGGCGTTGTAAGGACCTTGAGGGCTACAATGACCCTTGACGACACATGATTAGGTGACCTTAGGTCAAAGTCAATGTGTATTGGCCAACATTATTTCAAGGTCACATCTAGGTACTAGTATCTGGTATCACGAGGTTTCAACAACTTCATCTCAATTCAAAAATCAGTCAAAGTCAAGTTATCAATACAGGTATTTTGCATTTTATGGAGACTGCTGCTATGTGGGGACCCTTCGTGATCCACTCGAACATGTAGATTTCTAGTATTTGTAAAGATGTTTAAAAGTTAAAATGTATACTTTCCATGAGCTCCTATCGTTGGATTTAAATAAGGAGTATGATTTTAAAATTGGCTGGGTCGTGGTTATGCAACAATAGTATGTTCGAAATACCGCTGTGTAATGCCTGGATCACATTTGGTGCGAGTATTTTGTTCAAAATTGAATACATTTCTGAACACAATACTCAATCGGCCGGGCGCCGTAGTGAAAATCGGAGCAAATGTGACCAAGACATAAAACAACTGAATAATACACAACTGTATCAGTTTCACATTTACCGCGGTCAAAAGCATTTACAAAAATACCGCAAGAGTTGGCAATCATATAAAATGAAACCAATCCCGCTGTGATTCATAGAAATAACTAATTTACTGCATTGAGCTCAATGTTATAACCATGTCGATTTACATAAGTGTCCGATTCATTGTACCAAATTTAAACCTTGACTGTTTCCCAGAAAGCAATAAGCTGACATATATCATATTTTACATTTTAATACAACTGAAAAGATAATAAATGTTTTAATATAAGTTTGACGTAGTTATAAATGTTTTCAGCGTAAAATCAAAGCACAACCATATAATAAAAATAATAAAAAAAATACGCTGGGATTCCAACTGGATACAACTGACGAGTTGTATTTAAGGTGGCCTAAAGTGCTGCTTATTTTTTCGTGAAGCCACTCAGTAAAATTACGACTTCTCTGCACCTTGATGTTCAATCAACATCATTCGAGTATCTATATGTTCCTGACACGTTCTGGCATCCGGTTTGCACGAGAAATTGACGTAAATCATGACTGAAATCGGGAAGACAAAAATATGTGATATTCTTTCAGAATTGTTTATAATAACAATACAAAAACGTTCCCTAGACACAATCCATTTAGGCAGGGTTTGTTTTAAAGTCGAAAGGCCCCAAAAGGACAATACAAACCCAGATTAAACCCGGAAGAATGCATATTTCATGTAATGATTTACATTCATGTAAACAAGTAAAGTACATATAATCCCCATATAAAACACTGGCCTACGTGACATGTAATAATAGGTTCAAATTGAAATATAGAAAAAAAATTCAACATAGTATTTGCTTCCGTATTCTGTATGCCCCTCTACCTGCTTATTAAGGCAATGTATCTTCAAATAAAACCTAAGCCAAGTAGATTAGAGTCTCTGGAACACTTTTGTAAATAGTTTTCACAAGCAATTTTGTTTGTGAATCTCAAATTTTGTCTTCCCGATTTCAGTCATGAATTAAAGTCAATTTCGCGTGCAAACTTTGTGTAGACCTTGCTATTCCCGGACGCCCAAACGTGTCAGGAACACATATATATTTGAATGATCTTGATTGGACATCAGGTTGCAGAGAAATCGTATTTTTACTGAGTGGATTAATGAATTTCATAGATCTAGAGGCCCTTCAGGAGTGGAAAATCTTAAATTATCAGAGATTAATGTTTCCAAACTGTTTTGAAACAAACTAACGTCTTGTTTTTAAACTACACCTTGCTCCTTTCTGTCGTATTTAATAAAACAAAAATAGTATATCACGGAGGGATACGAACCACTCACCTGGGACTGGGTTATTCACTAGCGCCATAGGAGTTCACCCATTCTGGATACAACTGACGAGTCGTATTTAAGTGGAGTCAAAAGTGAGGATCATTTTGAATTGACGCTCGGTATAAATATATAATACTTTTGTTCTTTCATGGTTAGCGCGCCTGGCTTCCACGCCCTCTGTTAGTTGATCGAGACCCGTTCATGTCGAACTTTTTGATTTGCTTGTTGTCAAGATATAACAAGTAGGGCAAAATTCAGAAAAAGTAGATGGAGTATAAAATTGTCACCAGGATTCCGAAATGAGACGAATGTAACTCGTTAAATCTCGGTAGATAAGGTAGGTCAGAAAATCCGGTTTAATCCGAACTAGGCTCGGGAATTTTCGTCATAAGAAGTAGATCAAAAATACTCCAATGGAGTATAAAATTGTCACCAGGATTCCGAAATGAGACGAATGTTAACTCGTGAAATCTCGGAAGATAAAGTAGGTCAGAAAATCCGGATTAATCCGAACAAGGTTCGGGAATTTTCGTCATAAGAAGTAGATCAAAAATACTCCAAATGGAGTATAAAATTGTCACCAGGATTCCGAAATACGACGAATCGAATCGGCAAACTTCGGTACAATAATGAAGTGCATAAAAACCGAAATGATCCGAACAACGTTCGGATAAAATCGTGAAACATGTGTCAGGGGCTTCCCCTCATCTTTCCCGACATGGTTCTAAAAGCCTTATATGGATCTATCACGTGACATTCAAAATTACGTTCCTATACGGTTCTATGGGCCTTATATGGATCTTTGGAACACGTGACCTAATACCAAATCAAAATCAAAATTTTACCTTGACCATTGGATGGGATTTCATAGAAAGTATCCAAGAAAACATATTCTCGTGATCCTTAAATCACTTAAATTCGATCATTTTATCTTCGACCCTTGATGGAATTTTATGAAAGAAGTTATGAAAACACATCATCGTGTAAGGGTTTTCACCTAAATTAAAAATGAAAAATGTTTCTATTTAAATAAGACCGTTTCATCTTAATACTTGCTGGATAATATTTCATAAAAAATGCACTTTAAAAATATTTCAGGATTTGCCTTAATTTATCAATGTAATGTAAGTATTAGATTGACTCTCAAATAGGGTTCTATTTTAACTTTTTTATTGAAATTAATACTAGGCAGGACTCACTCTCTAAATAGCTTATAAAAATTCAACCCTTGGATGTGATTTCGTTGAAAAAAAAATATGACAAGTCCAGAATCAAATGATTTGTCCAGAACCTCTTAAGATCCTGTTAATTGTTTTTATTATTTTTCAACAAATTCATAATGTCTCCAGCACAAACAAATTAGATTATGATGTTGGTTTAAAGAATTGCCTATAACTACATGCATGGGAAAAACTGTATTGAATGAAATGATAATAATTTGAACAAAATATCATTAAAAAAGTTTTTGAAATGAAAAATTAGACTACAATATATAATAAATTTTCGACCACTCGTGTCATCAACGTTAATGTTTTACATTATTTTAATATGCTATAACCGCTATGATGGTAGTTGTCAGATGAAATATACCTTCATTATTTAATCTTGAGTTTGAACACAACGCTTAAGCATGGATTTTCCTAGTACATAGTATGTCAGCCCTATATTTTAAAAAGGAAGTTAGTCTTTTTATAGGTATTGATTTAATTAATTTTTGAAGTTTATTATGATCATTAAGTCAGCATGTTTACTCTAGCAAATATTTTCTAATTATTCTAATTTTAGGTAGCAACTAAAGACAATAAGAATGAACCCATGCAAGGATGTAATGACCTTATATTTGACTATCATGGCAATCTGTGGATTACTGCACCATTTGGCCCCATTGCACCAAATAACTTAACGGAATCAAGGACGGTAATATTCATTCATTGCATATTTGATAAAGTCCCATCAGGCGGCATTTATCCAAATTAGAATCATTTCGTATTTCAAACCTACTGACATTTTAGGTACAAATGTACGGAAGCGATATGGATATTTCTAATTTTCTATATGTACGCTATCCCTCTATTGCGGACGTTCGGCCGGGAGATTTAATTTAGCTGTGTCCATTTTGGTCTCGCCCAACGTTTTTTAACTGTTTTTGGGAGACCGCATTTATACATTTCAAAATCTAAATACAAATGTTTTCACCATTTTTTTTAAAATGTATGAAATTAATGTGGCAACATTCATTTTTTTAATAACTTTAATTCGGTTCTCACTTGGCTTGACATTTAGGCGAGTCGTGGTTGATATGTTAATATAAAATACTTCGCATGCATATATGTACAGCTCTCATGTTTTATTTATTACTATTTCCATTCACATTATTTCAAGGTTCCATTTGGGAGTGTGTACTGCTATAATACGACAACTAATGAAATCATTAAAGTTGCCACTGGATTCCTATATCCCAATGGTATAGCTGTGCAACATGATAGCAATGGGACTCCGAAGAAACTAGTTTTCGGGTCATCATTCAATATAAGTGCCCCTTTATGGAGCTTTGATATAGTTGGCCCTTGTCAAATTGAGAACAAGCAAGTTTGGGGAAATCTACCTGGTAAGTCAAAACCTCGCTATGCAATATCCACATCTATAGACATGCTGTAAAATTGACCAATAATTGATTTAATTATCTTTTAAGAAACTAGTTGTAAATATGTAAGTTTATCAGTTGAGTGCTCATTTGTTTTTACTTTTATAGCCAATCATGTTATTGACGGAATTGATTTTGATGAAAATGGGAACCTATTAGTCACAGAATATAGCTCTGGTATACTATACGTCTTTGACTCAAATGGAGGTGCTCCGACTTG
Source organism: Owenia fusiformis (assembly GCA_903813345.2). Classification (NCBI taxonomy): domain Eukaryota; kingdom Metazoa; phylum Annelida; class Polychaeta; order Sabellida; family Oweniidae; genus Owenia; species Owenia fusiformis. The sequence continues at coordinate 39,094,833 of CAIIXF020000006.1, read as the reverse complement.
TCAATTAAAGATGCCAATGGGGCACTCAACCAATATAGAGTTTAGGCCTAACTCAAATGAGTTCTACATTACTGGAGATGCATTATTGAAACTACAATGGAAATACAATGGAATGAAGAAATATTGGGAGATAGCTTGAAATGTAAAAGTTTATCATAATAACAAGCTTTAAGTTGAGCAAACAAGAGAGTTATAGTTCCTTTATTGTTTGAAAAGGTGACGTAATTTATCAAGGTTCTGATATACCAAATTCGAAAGGTGTGAATATCAGGATCGGGGTTGCTTTCGAATGTTTACTGGTTACAATATTGTCAAATTAAACATTTCGTCACTGTTAAGTTAATGAACTATCCATCTAAAAATGTTATTATGTATTTAAGAAAAAAAGCAAGAGAAATTTATGTCAAACTTTAACATTTGGACGTAATAGGGGTTAATGTATATAGTATAGTTATAGCTGGGAGTGATTATTTATTAATGAATTTATTTTTAAATGAATTTCAGCTGAAATAACGTTCATTCAGGGGGTTTCTTTATAGATAAAGAAAATAGATGTTAGCCTTGATGAAATATTCAAACTTTGATATATCGAGTGTCCCAAAAAATAAAACACTTTGTGACAAGTATTTTTTGGCAACTGATGAACCAAAGTGGGGGCGAGTTGTTTGTAGAATAAATCGAATCGGGGGATTTTTTCATGAATTTCGCTTATGTTTTTCATCCAAAAAACATCAATACACTTTAAAACATTTTGTTTACTTTAAGATTACACCATGTAATCCAAAAATATATTTCTCGTTTTCAAAGATAATCCATGGATTAACACCCAGGTATTTTTATTTTTCAAACTTCAGAGGGCTGGGAATCATTGATGCTCAACGCTTTTGAATACGATAAATGCTGTTTTAAATAGGTTTTACGTATGCCAATAATTTCTCAAATTATGTAAGCTGAATGCATTCCATAATCCCTAGTATATTCTCTTGGTTCTCTTGGCATGGTAATCCAATGGTAGTTCCAAGCAGATTTTTAGATGGCAGGTAAGTAAATTCTTTAGTACTCGCCTTATTGGGTTGAGTTAGTTTATATTCAAAAATTATATATGATTCTGTAAAGATGTCAGTGTGGATGCTATATAGATTGCACACGTATGGTAAGCTGTATAATCCTATATTATGTAACTCAAGTACAGTTTTGGTTGACATGATTGTGACTGAGTGAGAGATTAAACTCTTTAAGGAAGTTCTGCATGTTGATAATTTTTACTAATTTTGGTGATGAATAAATTATCTGATAATTATAAATTGGGCAATATCTTTGACATTTTAAGTGGATATAAAGAATTATGGTAACATACACATGGACCATGCATACACATACAATTACAAATGTGAAAATATTGTCCCTTTCATTGATTATCGGTATTTATAATTATGAAAATTAGTGAAAAATATCGAGACATATCTACCTTAAAATCAGATTGGCTTACAAGTACCCTAAGCTATTTTCACATTTTTATTGCAAGAAAATCGTTTTGCAAGGGTTACAAAGGTTGAAATATTGTGCTGGCTCTATTTGGCTGGAATTTAATATTCAGACCTAGCTATATCAATCACATTGTACATTATAATGAACATAATAAATAAAACCATGAATGTTGTTCATAAATCAAACTGGAAACACAATCTTCATCAACATCAATTATGGATGGAAAGGCAGTACTTATTTACAAGACATAAAGGATCTAGTGCACCCTCCATTATGATCTCCCCATGAAAAAAATAAATTCATCTGATTTTTAAAAATAAATATACTGCTTTTATTATTACATTTATATGTACACTAGTATCTTGTTGAGCTATATTCAGCACTGGGGCCACTTATTAGGGCCAATATTCAATCATAAAGTGTACAGTGGTAGAGATGCCAAACCAAGAAGTCTTTTGTGTCTGTCAAAATCCATTTGCATCCTACACATCCCAACATATTATCCAAATATGTTATTAATTAATGAAACATAACAGTATAATCTTTGGATTTACAAAGTTGTATGGGATTTCATAAGTGTAAAAGTTGCTTTTGAAGCATTTTTCTATAGCCATTTTGTAGGAAAAAAATGATGGAAAAAATGTATAATCTTTTAATTTGAAGTATGACCTGAATCGATTGCAAACTTTATATTTGCACATCTGATGTGATATACCATTTGTGTCATACTGTGAAATTATTTAATTTGCAATCGATTCAGGTCATAGTGTATTTTAGGTATTTTTGTGAAAATCAATAGAAACCAATGGCCTCCATTGGAATTGATATCCACATGTTAAGTCAATGGAGCCCATTCAATGGCAAGTCAATACACCCTTGCTGAACTAAATGACCTCAACCTCAGCCCATGTGGGTCCAAACGCTCAAATATTTTCCACAGTATTATGTGACATTGTATTCTTTATGTTACACTAGAGGCTGACGGTAATTCCGGTTATACGGTTTCGGTACGGAATTGAGCATTTACCGGTATTGAAATTATTAACCGGTTAACCGACGATAATCCCCGGGGAAATAAAAGACATGTCGTTTTTTTTAATTATTTCGTTTAATTTCCACTTTCACGATGCGTACATTTACATAGACATTTAGATGTCAATGTTTGGCAGTTCAGGTGTGATTTCCATGTTTGGCAGTTCAAGTGTGATGTCCATGTTTGGCAGTTCGGGTGTAGTAGCTTCATGCTCAGGTTCAGATTTGGTTGAAGTTATGTTTGGCAGTTCCGGTGTAGTTGTAAGGGAACATGGGGCAAAACGGCCCTATTTAATTTTAAGTTGTTCTGTACGGGGTATTTTCTTATCTGTCAATCACCGCGCATTTTGATGTTCCACTTTATCAATGGTTTGTGGTTTACATTTTCGAGTGTTTTATACTTTCCTAGGACTACCTTCTGTGATTTTTCAATGGTCAAAAATATTGTCGCGAGTGGGGCAAAACGGCTCACCCTCTGTTACATGGGTTTTAAAACCAAAATTAATAAATTACAAGACTCGTCCACACACATATTATCTCAGACGTTCAAATCTTTGACAGATAAAGTATTTTTAACCCCTACCATAATTCTAGTCATTCGATATGTGTCGGAAGGAAATAAGGTACAAGCCAAATGCTAAAACCGTTATATTTGAAAACCAATTGTTCTTGCACAATAAGATTTGTGTATGTTATAACATGTGTGGGCCGTTTTGCCCAAAAGACATGTGAATTTTCAAATAGACGTCATTTTCATTTGCCTAATATTTGAAGCTCGACATTTTTACAAATAAAGAATAAATGTACATACTCTATGTAAAATGTTAAATTAAAACGATATTCTATTGTTCCGGATTTTTAGAGATTCTCGTGGGAGGGGTAATTTACAAAAAGAGGGTGAAAAGTAGAACTACCTCTTACGTAAAGCGAGACGCTGCTTGGTTAAAAATGGGCGGTCGAGAAGGTGGCAGAAATTTCACAATTCGATTATGTGACTTTTGAAGAACCATCTTTTTATAGTTCAAAAGATATTTCGATGGGCCACTTTGCCCCAGATTGCAGTTTTGCCCCATGTTCCCCTAGTGTCAACGTCAGATCCAGAAACTGAATTATGTTTGTAATAGTCATTTACGAACAACAAGGCATTGACAACCTCAGGTTGAAGTCGTGCCCGTTTGGAAGTGATGGTGTTGCCAGCTGCATTAAACTGGCGTTCACTTGACACGGATGACGCAGGAATAGTTACCGGGAGTTTTGGGTTTTGTTAAAATCTATTTTACCTACCCCACCCCCATGTATACTGCACGTCGCTTGCTATTAATAAGTACAGTTGAGAAATGGTTTGAAAAGTGTAATACTTTTCATTTAAATCTAAAAATACATCTTGATTCGTAAGATACATACTATTTCGTGAAGTTCATCAGTATGGGTTCAAAACGGTCTTGCACCATGTATGCACATAGACTTGAGAAGCTACGGAGAGAGTTAGGAACCGGGTTAGGAACAAAGTGGGGGTGGCAGCGCATTGGCATTTTATCTTACATATTTTTACCGGTATTTCGGTAACGGTACGGTTATTAGCGTGACGGTTACCGGTACTGGTTTTCAGTACCGTTGCGACCTCTATGTTACACCTAAAATGATTCATTTTGTTCATGGGGATATCATAATGGAAAGTGCACTAGACCCTTATTGTAATTGTATGATATCGTATTTGTGATTTGAATATACACTGTGATATTTGAGAAAAAGAATGTTTTGTTTTAGTTTCATTGCAATGTATAACCCTAATATCTTAAAGCCATAATCCTTCCTTGTCTTCCAATTTTCTAATAACCTCAGAAGTTCCTACTTTTTAAAAAAATACAATTTTCCATGATCATTAGCTCACATGGTGAGCTTTTGCAATCGCTCACTTGTCAGTCCGTCCGAAACCAATGCAGCAAAAACAAATGACGTCCGTCCGTCTGTCCGTCAACAATAGTGGCACGTTTTAAAACCTCTGTCGATAGGATTCCTGTTTTAAGTTATTTCTGTTCAACATCAATACAGAAAACTCCCCTATGACTCCTGGCTCAAAAGCTCGCCTATTTTCAAAATGGCCGCCATTTTTGTCTCGCGAAATTCACTTTTGACTGGCACGTTTTAAAACCTCTGTCGATAGGATTCCTGTTTTAAGTTATTTCTGTGCAACATCAATACAGAAAACTCCCCTATGACTCCTGGCTCAAAAGCTCGCCTATTTTCAAAATGGCCGCCATTTTTGTCTCGCGAAATTCACTTTTGACCTATTTCCTAGCTTTACAAATAATTTCAAGTGTCCTACATTGTAAAAAGCCATGTCAATGTAAAGAGTAGATGTATGAAATAATTTTGTTACGAAAAATCAGCAAAAAATTATATCCATTTTTTTATTTTCAGCCATTTTAGTTAACATTGATTTGTCCATCTGTCTCGCAAAATCCACTTTTGGACCATTTGCCTTAAACCCTCTGTCGATAGGATTCCTGTTTTAAGTTAATTTTGTTCAACATCAATACAAAAAAACTCTCCTATGACTCTTGGTTCAAAAGCTCGCCTATTTTCAAAATGGTCACCATTCTTGTCTCGCGAAATTCACTTTTGGCCCATTTCCTAGCTTTACAAATAATTTCAGCTGTCCTGCATTGTAAAAAGCCATGTCACTGTAAAGAGTAGTTGTATGAAATAATTTTGTTACAAAAAATCGGCAAAATATTATATCAGTTTTTTTTTAATTTTCAGCCATTTTAGTTAACATTGATTCGTCCATCTGTCTCTCAGTCAGTCCAAAAAAGTGGCAAGTTTTAAACCTCTGTCAACACTTTTTAAATCCTCTGTATAGATAGGATTCCCGATTTAAAATAATTTTGTTCAACATCAATAAAGAAAAAAAAACTGCGACTCCTGCTTCAAAATCTCGCCTAATTTCAAAATGGCCACCATTTTTGTCTCGGGAAATTCACTTTTGGCCCATTTTCTAGCTTTACAAATAAGTTCAGGTGTCCTGCATTGTAAAAAGCCATGTCTTTGTAAAGAGTAGTTGTATGAAATAATTTTGTCACAAAAAATCTTCAAGAAATTATACCCGTCTTTTTTATTTTCACTTTTGAGCAACACCATGTGAGCCCAGTACCCACGGTACTAATTTTTTTATGGTCTCAAACTTTTTTGTGGACGGTGTTCAGTGGTTGGTGTTTATCATTTGGCAGTTGGTGTCTGTAACAAATGGCAGGTGTTGACATTTTGCATGTGAATGCCTTGTCTTATAATGTAGCCAACTGCAATGGATGTAAAACGGATACAGTTAACTAATACATTTCTTGACATCAATTCAAATCATATGCTAATTTTAAATGAAAATGCTTTTTTTCATGTTTTACCACTCATAAATGCCATAATATCTTGATGTCACATTCAGGAAAATATGGCTATCAACAAGTTTTGAATTCTTACAATCCTGGAAGCATACACATCTGTCAGTTCAGTTTATGTGTAAAAGTTAATCCCCTAAGCCTTAATACCTGATGCATGAAATATTATGGATGAGTTACATAATATGTACTTGTGCTATTTAGGTTAATGTTGTGCTGTTTCACCAGATTTGACTGAGATCTTTAAATAACAACAATTTGATTTGATGATCAGACAGCAACAAAACATATTAAGTGGCCAAGACAAAAGAATGTTATATGATAGGCATTCTAGGGATTAAGGAATGCATTCAGCTTACATAATTATTTGAGAAATCATTGGCATACGTAAAACCTATTTAAAACAGCATTTATCGTATTCAAAAGCGTTGAGCATCAATGATTCCCAGCCCTCTGAAGTTTGAATAATAAAAATACCTGGGTGTTAATCCATGGATTACCTTTGAAAATGAGAAATATATTTTTGGATTACATGGTGTAATCTTAAAGTAAACAAAATGTTTTAAAATGTATTGATGTTTTTTGGATAAAAAACATAAGCGAAATTCATGAAAAAATCCCCCGATTCATTCTACAAACAACTCGCCCCCCTTTACTAAAATTTGTACAACGTAGCCCAAGAGTATCAAGGTACGAAAACGTGAAAATAGTTCAGGTGAATTAGTTATGAGTACTAATTAATTCAAGATATCATGCCAAAAGAACCCATATCGGAGCAATGCCATGAGAACTTCATTGCGTATGTATCAAAAATTGGAAGCACTTCGACAAGTAATTTCTCAGCAATGGATGAGCCAAATTATTTTATTTGAGGCACTGTAGGGTATATTCCGCTAGTGCTATGAATATGTAGATATTGGTCTTATATTATGTGTGTGTATTTGAATTAAAGAAAGTATGTCACAATAACCAATATCAAAGTTAAAGTCACTTATTGATCCATTACCAAGCAAACCTTTTCGTATGTATTCTAACAATATCGCCTCCAATGAATTTTGAGAATGAAACAAATAAATTAGACATATATACATGCCACACAGACAAGCTATTTTGACTGATTGACAGGTGTTTTTACCCGATAGCAGTCACAAACACTACAGAGGTCTCAGAATATTTACTTGATTTTTTATATTTTGAAAACTTGCTAATGATACTCTTGGGCTATTTTGTTGAAATTTCTAATTCATTTGGTTCATCATTTCCAGAAAAATACTTTTGGGACACCCGATATTTTAACACTAGTTCCATGATCGTTGGGACATCAACTTTTGGAATTTAAAGTTTCATACATAAGATAGTGTACCTCTTCAAAGATATGCCGAGAGGGAAAATGGGTGTGTAAGGGAGTTCACATTATATTTTTAGTTAATGTTTCGCACTGTTCATGTAAATTCTCCATTGTGACATCAGGATGTTTGGTGAAAAAATGGCATTACGGCAGCAGTCAAATGCAAAATCTGTATTTTTGTTATATGGCAATACATTCTTTCACTCAACCCTTTACGCTACCACTTCAGTTATTTTTTCGTCTAATCAATTTATTTCTCATAATAACATTGAGGTTGTACAACAATAGCAACACTTCAAAAAATCTGATTTTTGGCTCTTGCCAGATTTAGAACAAACAAGTTTGGGAAAAGGATTGGTATCGATATGGAGAACTGAATTCAACAATGTTTTTCTCTTAAACCAGTCATTGAAAACATTCTGTAAAAAAACACGGTATTTTGTGTAATGTTGACTGATTGACAACAATTTAATGCGAAAATTATTTAGAAATATTTTATATAACTGTTTTTGTTAACATTTTTTGTTTTTTTAGTGCAATTTTTTTTGCTCATTTCTACCAATTCTTGAGAATGGAATAAAATGTCTTTCCTTGTTGGAACAAAATAGCATATACAACATGTTTTAGACCTCTCAATATTATAGTTATACAAAGAAATGTTTGGTTGATTTTAAAAAGGTATTTAAAAAATTAAAACAAAATCCCCCCCCCCCAAAAAGGTCATGTGGGGACTCCGACGATGTCTTGTTAATAGTTCCATCTTTTCGTGTTCTTTCCAAATACCTGTTAAATCAAGCGCACGACTAATCAATGGACCACTGCTAAGATTGATCTGTGAATGGAATAGGTTATCTCCAGAAGAGAGGTCTATTCTCCTGTCTATTTCCACCATCTCTATGTTCAAAAGTAAAATCAAAAACAAATCTTCAAACTTTAATGACTTCAATTCAACTTCTAAACTCATATTTCCCGAAAACAAGAAATTACCTTAAACAGAGTAAGATGCGGACTCTATTTTAAATCACAAAAGTTTGCTCATAATTTCGCTTACACAACTAATATGTATGTGTCTGTGGTAAGAGTGCAACCCCTTGATTTTGCAATAGTATAGTTTCAATATAGCTTTTGAAATATCGCTAAACCTCGTTTTCGTGAATTTTTAAGAGATTCGCATATTAAACCTCTAATGACTTCCATCACCTTCTTTTAAATGGCATATTTGAATTCAGTGAAATGTTTTCTCCTATAATAGCTTTGATTTACACAGTTGTGTAATTTTGAATAATTTTCTATGACAATTTAAAAAAAACTTGGGCCAAATCTCCATAGATGCAATGCTAAAATTCTTTAAAACCTTGGATAAATTGTATGTCAACCAACATTAGCATGTTTAATCACAACATGTACATAAATATGGCCATCGTGTGGTATATCATTCACGTTTAATGCAGATTCAACTAACACTTTTTGATAAATCATGAAATTAAGCCACTTTTCAAAGATTTTAGCATGTAAGTGAATGGAACTCTAGCCCAAATCAAAAGCTGAAACGCGAAGGTCAAGGTCATGCAAAGGTAAAATGTCAATATCTAAGTATCTGACTTTAAAACTTAATCGGTCAAGGTCATTCCAAGGTCACAGGTCAATATCTTTGTATTTGGAGTTAAAGGCATTTGGGGATTATTGTGGTGAATAGGTGACCTGAAGTCAGGGTCAGCGTTTAATTGGTCTCAAGGTCAAAGGTCGAAATCTAAATATTTAGCGTTTTAAGGCACTTGAAGGATACTATGACCCTTGGTGACTCATGATTAGCCGACCTGCGGTAAAGTCAATGTTTATGGGTCAAGGTCGTCTCAGGGTTTGTGTAAAAAAACGGGTGACCGGGTAACCGGGTACCTAACGTTCCTAGCAGGGTTACCAACTTTCAAAGTTTCACATTTTTCGCGATATATAGTAGCGAATTGACTTAACAGACTTAGCCTACCGAGTGCACTACTGCTCGATATTTTTTACGCTATAAGAGACAGTACTTTTTAAAATAATCGATCCAGCAAACAGTGACGTCCATGTCACATTGCTCATAAGTTGCATATAAGTTCCTAGAAGACGTTGCATATTTTCGTTCCTTAAACGTCGAGCCAACGTAACATGAGACACGGTAACGATAAAGTTCGTTAGTGTGGAAAACATAACAGGAATGTTTGATTTTTACCACATCGGTCCATATGCGACGTAAATCAAACGTTAAAATTCAACGTTGTCGAAACAGACTTTTAAAGCTGCAACAATTCAACAATCATCGTCCAGTGTCAACATATATTTAAGTTTGGATATTTCAAGACTAACATATATTTTCATTATCTACAAAGAAACCCCCTTCAGCTGATATGAAACGTGGTGAATCTTAAAAATCTATGAGAGGGACTACCTTTATAGAAGCTTATTGAACTGAATTTACACTTCTTAATGCTGAAATTGATAGTTTTGGATGCATTTTATGAAAATAGGTATGTCAAAGAAGGTGTTAATTAAAGTCAAATATTGACCTGATAGGTCAGAAAAAAATTTAATTTTCAAATTTTCTCTCTACAGTCCTTGTTGCCCCTTTAATATCAAAATATTTGTTGAAGGAAAAAATGTTATAAAAACGTTGTGTTCTCACTAAATCGGTTCATTTCCGACTTATTGTTAACGTTAACATTTAACGTTGTCAAAACGTTTTTTTCGATGTGAAATAATCTCAAAACGTGACGTCCATAATGACGTTCATGTACCGTATTGATCTGACGTTATTTAAATATTCAGCAAAACGTCGATGGATGGTATAAAAAGTACGTTGTAGAAACATGTTAGTAAAGTTTGTTAGTGTAGAAAACGTAACAGGAACGTTTCATTTTTACCACATTGGTTAATTTTCGACGTAACACAAACGTTTAATCTCAACATTGTGGAAATGGCTTCAAAATATTTGTAAGTTAAGAAAACGTTACAAAGACGTTATGTTCTCACTAAATCGATTCATTACCGACTTTATTTTAACGATAAAAGTTAACGTCGTCAAAACGTTCTTACGATGTGAAATAACCTCAAAACGTGACGTCGAAAATAACGTACATGTATGGTTTAGATCCAACGTAATAAATAAACTCATAACCCTGCTAGGAACGTAAGGTACCTGGTCACCCGTTTTTTACACAAAACCTGTCGGCTAAGGGCCTTTGGACAAGTTCACCTCAATTCAAGAATCAGTCAACGTTAGCCGGTCATTATACAGGTATTTAGCATTTTATTTGGGGTTATATGGAGCTGCTGCAATATGGGGGCTGATTTGACCCTTGATGAACCACTCGAACAGGTGGATTGTAGAGATTATGAGCCTGTAGTGTCACTTACTTAACCTCATGGTGATTAAATGTTTCATTAAACAATATTGTCACCAGTAAACCTCCGAAAGCAACCCAAATCCTGTTCGTCACACATTCCAAATATGATATATCGGGACCTTGAAAATTGTGTTATTTTTGTTACGCCGAATTTGGCATACATTCATGGTTGTACGGTATTTGTGATACGGGTGAATATGCCATACTCACCTGCGGTATATGCCATATTCCGCAGGTGAGTATGCGATATTCCACAGTGAATATGCGATACATTGATTTCAGTGAATACCCGATACTCACCTGCAGAATATGTCATTCTCACTTGCGGAATATGCAATATACAGCAGGTGAATATGACATATTCTGCAGGTGAAAACGTGATACAGAAAGACTTGGTTTGATTGGTTGCGAGAATCGACTCTAAATGTAAAACTACGCTGGATTACCAATATGATTAGTGCGTCGAGTACTAATATAATGAATCCTGGATTGATTGGGTAAGTTTATTACGTGAGATTGGTGAGTGATGCTTCTGTATACGTTGATATATTCGATAAACTGTATTGTTGATTCAGTAATCATTATAATAATTTATAAAGTTTTACTTGTTCATTCAATCGATGCAATTGACAATTGCGTACTTCCGTATCACGTTCTCATTGTTTAGTGTGTATGCCATATACCGCAGGTGAATCTGTCATACACCGCAAGTGAATATGCCATACTCGTTGCGGAATATGGCATATTTTTCTATCGTGTTTACCGCGTAACAACTTTTTCATTAATAAACAAACTATAATGCTTTTGTTTGCTCAGCTTAAAACTTGTTATTATACGTAATATGTTTACATTTTAAGCGATCTCGCAATATTGCTTCATCCCATTGTATTTCCATCGTAGTTTCAATAATGCATCTCCAGTAATGTAGAGCTCATTTGAGTCAGGCCTAAACTGTATATTGGTCGCACGCGTAGTTGGCAACTTTAATTGACAAGTCGGAGTACCTCCATTAGGGCCGAAGACGAACAGCAAACTAGAACCATTGTCTATGAGTGTGACTATAAGATTCCCCTTTTCATCAAAATCTATACCATTTATATTACCATTGGCTATAAGTAGAAATCAATGAACATTAAAATGGTAAACTACACTTTTAAAACTAGCTGTACGTATGTAAGGTTTAGAGGAGAAAATTGCACCACAATGTTTTGAGATGAACATTGATTTCAACATCGGATCAGACCTTTTCAGCAAATATATTTTTCTCATAAATATAATTACTTACCAGGTAGATTTCCCCAAACTTGTTTGTTTTCAATTTGACAAGGGCTAACTATATCAAAGCTCCATAAGGGGGCAGTTATATTGTACGACGACCCGAAAATGAGTTTCTTCGGAGTCCCATTGCTATCATGTTGCACAGCTATACCATTGGGATATAGGAATCCAGTGGCAACTTTAATGATTTCATTAGTTGTCATATTATAGCAGTACACACTCCCAAATGGATCCTTGAAATTATGTGAATGAAAATGATAATAGATAAAACAATATTTGTAACCATTTTAAAAGATTTTCTGTTTAGATTTTGAATGAACAAATGGAACAGTGAGAGATCAAAGAAATTGGAGTGGGGCCAGAATAGAAACAGCTTTATCCTATGCCAAGTAGAGTTTTAGTGAGATAAGTTGGTAAGATATATCCCGTATCCTGATTTTGAGGTTTCCATATCCAGAACCACCATATCTCCCGCTTCGGTGCATATCTTCCCGCTTCCGGTAAGTGGTGGAAATGTAATAAAATGACTTTGCATATGAATGATTTGTTTATTTTTAGACCTTGTACTATTGAAATGGCCATATGCCCCTGAAAACTCTACTTGGTATAGGATAAAGCACTTATGTACGGTTGGTTTGGATAGGGGGTTCATCCCTCGTAAGATATGCACATCTACCTTCGGTCCCTCAGGTAGATATGCATATCTCCCGCTGGATAAACCCCATATCCAAAACCTCCCAGTACACAACCCTTATGTATGTCCTGAACCTCGGCGATAGGGTGTCCAAAAAACAGGACCGTAAGATGTTGAATAACTCGGTCAATTTTGCATATTTTGACTTGAAATTTCAGAATTATTTAGTTCATTCAATGTGAATTTTGTTGTGAAAGTTTGATAATAATCTATCAATTGAGTCAAAAACTACAGCTCCTTACAAAACATGCCCCAAATGTGCAAATCTCATCTCTATGCACAATTCAATCCGGCGAACAAAGCTGTTGATGATCCTCCTACACACATGTCTTTCTGAATGGACAAGTTTTTCTAACAACAATTGCTACTGGGGCTTACATCCTCCTGATGAAGTGTTACAGCATCCATTGCATTCTGAACAATGCACTCCCTGGGTGGCAATGAGGAAACATGGAATCATCAGTCCCTTTTGGGTCGAAGGTGACTTGGGACTTGCTATCAGCATGAACAAGGACCAGTAAGTTCTCGCCAAGTTTTGGAGGTCACTAAGCACCAGAAGGGACATCTAAGGAGATAATTAAGCAGTGGTTTCAACACACCAATACCACCCCAACACTGCAAATGATATGCTGAAATGGTTTAGGCAATGCGTTGGTGGTTAGGTCATCAGTTGCAGAATGCAAACCATATGGGCAGCTCATTTGCCTGATCTAAATCCCCCAAATTTTTATCTTTGAGGATTTCTCAAAGCCACTGTGTACTGACAGGCCCCTAACAATCTTAAGAGCCCAATAACTACCCCAATATTTACCATCCACATTAATGTGTATAGGTTAGGGTCATTAACAACTTTGTTCGCAGGATTCGTTTGTGCATAGAGAGGAGAAGTGCCCACTTTGGGCATGTTTTGTAAAGGACTGTAGTTTTTAACACAATAAATAGATTATCATCAAACTTTTAGAGCAAAATTCTCATTGAATGAACTAAATAATTCTTAAATTCCAAGGCAAAATATGCACAATTGACCGAGTTATTCAACTTTCTTACGGTCCTGTTTTTTTGGACACCCTATGCACATTAATATCCATCCCACTCCCTAGATAAGTTATATCCCCCAACAACATGATTCCAGATTGACTGTACTAATGTCATAAATATTACCTTCCTCGAGTCTGTAAAGCTTTTGGATGCAATGGGGCCAAATGATGCAGTGATCCATAAATTACCATGGTAGTCAAATATAAGATCATTACATCCTTGTATGGTTTCATTCTGATTGTCTTTAGTTGCTACCTAAAATTAGTGTAAATAATACAATTGTCGTAGTGTGTATGCTTACTTTTAATAAACTTTTTCTTAAGTAAATATGAAAAGACTCATTTATCCAATAACCGTAAGGCCAACGTCATAATTGTAGGGGAATGTAGAGAACGACTCCGTCCGTCAGTTCGTACTTACCCCTGCCGTCCGTCCGTCCGGACAATAACTCAAATAAAATTACACCAATAGTGTTTATACTGTATATGTATATGCCCTATGGGGATACAAGTACTACCCGAAAGCTGATTTTAAAAATGGCTATCGGTTTTAAAATGACCGCCATTTTAGTTTTAAGTTTTCTGTATTTTAGGTACAATACATTGAACTGTAATTTAATGCAATAAAATAAAATATAGGATATTGATTAAGTTAAAATCTAAACATATTTCTAAAATGGTGGTCATCTTGAAAATGGCGGGCGTTGCACGATATTTTACGAATTTTGCTGTAACTGGAAAAGAAGTAGAGCGTTTTGTTCATATTTGATATCTGGACTCATAAGCATGACACACTGGCAAATGGCACTTTGGCACGTAGGTACGGTGCCTTATTTTACGTTTTTTACTACGACTCATGTAGTGGAGCGATTGTATTCATATACTCATAAACATGGTACACTGTCTTATGCACTTTGGCTGGTAGAAGACAGCCATTTGGAAAATGGAGCGATTTTGTTGATCTTTTGTATGTGCCTACATAGAATCATTTATTACACTTTTTATGACAATTTGGCTAATGAGCGGCCATTTTTCTGTGTGTTATTTTACGATTTTTGCTATAACTGATCATGAAAAGTTATTTTATTTGAAAGTTGGCGTCCATGATCAAGGTGAAACAATAAAAGACTGTCTGAAAAAATGACGCCAACGGTTTAGACACCATCGTAAAACTGAAACCACAAAAAGTGTATTTCTAAATAATGTTGAACAATAATTGATTTTATTAAATACTCAATATGTAACATTGATTCTGATTGATCAATACATATTCACGTGTCATAAAATAGAATAACTATTTCCATTTAAAATATTTAATGCAATTCCAATTTTGGATGTCACAATTTCTCTCGCGAATGTTATATATGCCTTAGCTCTCCATGTTACAACCCATGTATATAGGGTGTCTCAAAAGTGTAACAAAAAGTATATCAACAGCATAGACAAACTAATCAATATTTTCAGACATTTTTTGCATGGTCTTGTAGATAAAAGATGAAGGTTTTTTCCCCTATACACAGTTTTTAATTCAGTTTTGCCTTTTTGATACTTTAACCCGCTACCTTTCCCACCACATTTTCAATGTAACCTCATATTTCGATGACAGTCAGCATCCTTACTACTACATTGTTCATCACATATGGTATTTCTGGTGGAATGTTTTGATTTCTGTTCGGATGCTGGCCTCAAGTTGTTCTAGGTTTCCATGCTTGGGTTTAGAATAAAAATGGTCCTTCAAATAGCCTCAGAGAAAAAAGTATGGGCCGCCAAATGTGGTGAATGGGGAGGCCCTCACAATGTCTTATAGCCCCCCTTATACAGAGAGGTCAGAGGTTAAAGAAACTGCATTGGTTGGGATTTTAGTATAGCCTTTGCTGTGTGTATCAATTTGAGACTTCTGTGTTTTCATTTGGATATCATTTAGTCTCTCCAGGCTAGCCTGCCTAACTCTGGAAGGTAACTCCTGAATCATTTGCCGATAATTGACCCGATTATCTGTAACAGGATCTTAAGAGGTTCTGGACAAATCATTTGATTCTGGACTTGTCATATTTTTTTTCAACGAAAAATCACATCCAAGGGTTGAATTTTTATTAGCTATTTAGAGAGTGAGTCCTGCCTAGTATTAATTTCAATAAAAAAGTTAAAATAGAACCCTATTTGAGAGTCAATCTAATACTTACATTACATTGATAAATTAAGGCAAATCCTGAAATATTTTTAAAGTGCGTTTTTTAATGAAATATTATCCAGCAAGTATTTAAATGAAACGGTCTTATTTAAATACAAATCATAACATGACATTTTTCATGAAACATTTTTCAATGAAATTCAATTGAAGGGTCAAGATAAAACGAGCTAATTTAGGTGAAAACCCTTACATGATGATGTGTTTTCATGACTTCTTTCATAAAATTCCATCAAGGGGTGAAGATAAAATGATCGAATTTAAGTGATTTAAGGATCACGAGAATATGTTTTCTTTGATATTTTCTATGAAATCCCATCCAATGGTCAAGGTAAAATTTTGATTTTGATTTGGTCACGTGTTCGAAAGATCCATATAAGGCCCATAGAACCATATAGGAACGTCATTTTGAATGTCACGTGATAGATCCATATAAGGCTTTTGGAACCATTTATGGAAAGATGAGGGGAAGCCCCTGACACCTGTTTCACGATTTTTATGCACTTCATTATTGTACCGAAGTTTGCCGATTCGATTCGTCGTATTTCGGAATCCTGGTGACAATTTTATACTCCATTGGAGTATTTTTGACCTACTTCTTATGACGGAAATTCCCGAACCTTGTTCGGATTAATCCGGATTTTCTGACCTACCTTATCTACCGAGATTTCACGAGTTAACACTTTCGTCTCATTCCGGAATCCTGGTGACAATTTTATACTCCATTGGAGTATTTTTGATCTACTTTTTCTGGATTTTGCCCTACTTATTATATCTTGACAACAAGCAAATCAAAAAGTTCGACATGGACGGGTCTCGATCAACTAACCTAGACTATGGAAGCCAGGCACGCTAACCATTAGGCCAACGAGCTACCGATATGAAAGAACAAAAGTATTATATATTTATACCGAGCGTCAATTCAAAATGATCCTCACTTTTGTCTCCACTTAAATACGACTTGTCAGTTGTATCCAGAATAGTAGAACGCCTATGGCGCTAGTGAATAACCAAGTGCCAGGTGAGTGGTTCGTATCCCTCCGTGATTTTTGTTTTATTAAATACGACAAAAAGGAGCAAGGTGTAGGTTGAAAACAAGACGTTAGTTTGTTTCAAAACAGTTTGGAAACATTAATCTCTGATAATTTAAGGTTTTCCACTCCTGAAGGGCCTCTAGATCTATGAAATTCAATAATCCACTCAGTAAAAATACGATTTCTCTGCAACCTGATGTCCAATCAAGATCATTGAAATATATATGTGTTCCTGACACGTTTGGGCGTCCGGGAATAAAATTGCTTGTGAAAACTATTTACAAAAGTGTTCCAGAGACCCTTACCTACTTGGCTAAGGTTTTATTTGAAGATACATTGCCTTATTAGCAGGTAGAGGGGCATACAGAACACAGAAGCAAATGCTATGTTGAAAATGTTCTATATTTCAATTTGAACCTGTGTTTACATGTCACGTAGGCCAGTGTTTTATATGGGGATTATATGTACTTTCCTTGTTTACATGAACGTAAATCATTACATGAAATCTGCATTCTTCTGGGTTTAATCTGGGTTTGTATTGTCTTATTGGGGCTTTTCGACTTTAAAACAAACCCTACCTAAATGGATTGTGTCTCGGGAACGTTTTTGTTAATAGTTATTATAAACAATTCTGAAAGAATATCACATATTTTTGTCTTCCCGATTTCAGTCATGAATTACGTCAATTTCTCGTGCAAACATTGGGTAGACGTTGTCATAACCGGATGCCCGAACGTGTCAGGAACATATAGATACTCGAATGATGTTGATTGAACATCAGGGTTGAGAGAAATCGTAATTTTACTGAGTGGCTTCACGAAAAAATAAGCAGCACTTTAGGCCACCTAAATACAACTCGTCAGTTGTATCCAGTTGGAATCCCAGCGTTATGTTTTTAATTATATAGTTGTGCTTTGATTTTACGCTGAAAACATTTATAACTACGTCAACTTTATATTAAAACATTTATTATCTTTTCAGTTGTATTAAAATGTAAAATATGATATATGTCAGCTTATTGCTTTCTGGAAAACAGTCAAGGTTTAAATTTGGTACAATGAATCGGACACTCATGTAAATCGACGAGGTTATAACTTTGAACTCAATGCAGTAAATTAGTTATTTCTATGAATCACAGCGGGATTGGTTTCATTTTATATGATTACCAACTCTGGCGGTTTTTTTTGTAAATGCTTTTGACCGCTGTAAATGTGAAACTGATACAGTATTATTCAATTGTTTTATGTCTTGGTCACATTTGCTCCGATTTTCACTACGGCGCCCGGCCGATTGAGTATTGTGTTCAGAAATGTATTCAATTTTGAACAAAATACTCGCAGCAAATGTGATCCAGGCATGACACAGCGGTATTTCGAACATACTATTGTTGCTTAACCACGACCTAGCCAATTTTAAAATCATACTCCTTATTTAAATCCAAGTAAACGATCAATGTCTAGGTACTTGGCGTTTGATGATACTATGGCCCTTGGCGAATTATGATTAGATGAACCGAGGTCAACATTAATGTTTCTTGTTCAAGGTCATCCCAAGGTCTAAGATAAATATTTAGGTATTTTACGTTTCAAGACCTTTGGACAAATTCGATTCAACGATGTATTAAAGTTAAAATGTATACAGAGATAAAATAGGTTATCTCCTATCGTTTCCTTGTGTATACGTTTATGTCTCTGCGTAATAACGCAGATGCGAGCAGGTAGTTACCAATCTCACCACAAGGTGGCTCGTTCGGGTCAGATAGCATGGCGGGTATGGTAGAAAGTTCCCTTTAACTTAAAGTACATCTGTTTTCGTGGTTCAATTTTCATATCACCCTTAAAATGTATCTAATAGCAATGCAATTAAAATATGTCCAGTGAACGAAAATGCAATACAAGAATAGATATTTCACTTTTTGTGATTTTGTAACAATGGGGTTATTTTTTGTATATGTAATATGGTCATTTTCACATTTTATATTATTACTGTTCATATTAATCAATCCCTATTCATCTCAATATTTTTTATTTTGTATCTTTGATCTATTTATATTATTTATATCATACATATGTCATTTCAATATATATAAAGACATGGCTAGTAATGCCAGTATGGCACAGCCATTGAAATAAATTTATAAATAAAAAAAAAAATCTCAATATAACAGGTCCCTAAGTAGGTTGTTTGCAGTTTTACTCTTTTAATACCATGTTCACTTTTCACCTTGAGTTATTCAACTATGCAAACTGTGTCAGTTTTATATATCTATTGTTCCCCAATATGTGGTAGCTGAGTTTGCATTGGGTGTTGGCTTGTCAGTAGTTGCTGTAAGAGTTCATGTTGTACATTACAGAGCATTGTATTTTAATCATTGAAGTTTGAAATATACTATTTTATATATATTTTAATTTGAAGTTCGAGTTATTTTATTGCCACCCACGGGCCTTCCACACGCCCATTTACATATAACGCTTTGAACAACTTTAAAAAGTGAGCAATGTCAGTGTTGTGATAATAGAGAATTTTCGTTATAAGTTGTTTCAAAAACTTATACGTATACTTATATTTTAAAGGGTCTTGTCGAACTAAAATCAATTCAAATTGATTTTCATCATTAATCTGTACCAAGTGGGGCATAACTATTCCCGATATAGTCAAGCTTCATCATCAACTAGGGACTGCGAATACAATGTCCTTTGCTAGTGTCAATTATGAACACGATAAACTAAATTCTAGTTGACGGGTCCTTGTAGTGTACGATAAACAAGACCCTTTAAAGTGAATCACTACACGAACGAGTCGATCATTTCAAAGTTCTCATGAAATTATAAGGTCAATTTTTAAGTTTTTACGTATAAAAGGGCCTTTATACGCAGATTATAAACTTACAGAGTTGGATCTCCGCATAGTATATGTGTGGACCTACTGACCAGAATGGCTTATTAAAATTAATCGGCTGAATAGGCATAGTATCCAATCAAATAGCTCGACTCATTCATTAGCTGAACTAATTCTCCCTTCGTTATTTCTACAAGGTGATTCAAAACGATCATCTACAAAAAATATATTTGAGAGTAGATAAATCTGTAAAACCCGTGTGCTATATCAGCCTATTTGATTCTAGAAAACACATATGACACAACTAAACATGCTTTACATCAAGGGGGTACGGATGGTATGCCATTGGCCCTTTTTATTACCGTCCTAGGAGATATTTCCCGACGATTTGGAAATTATGAAACACCTTGTTTATTGGGTTTATAAGTATAAGTATACGTATAAGTTTTTAAAAAACTTATAACGAAAATTCTCTAATAACGCCCCTCATACCTATTTATTACAGGTCGTGTAGACCATTGTTGCCTGATTTATAGCAAAAACATTGACTTTTGCACGTTGATGATGATGATGATGATGATGATGATGCGCCTTTTATAATGGATCTCATATCTTAGAAGCGTATCAGTTCAAAGAATACTAGAAGACCTTACATATTTTGCCATGCACTGCGCCTATTCATTTGGCAATTCAGTTGTAAATTTTATCTTGAAAAAAATAAATCTTCCAAATTTGTTGAGTTTTTTTGCAGAAATCGCCTACCCCCCCCCCCCCCTCCATCCATTTTGTATGATCACAAGGCGTGATTTAAGCTGCTGATATTCTTCTTTAAACGAGTCGGATTTTCAAAATCTATAAGTTGGACTCCCTTTATAGAAGCTTTGAACTGAATTTGCACTGCTTAATGCTGAAATTTTATTGTTTATCCATACATTTTAAGAAAAAATGTATAAAAAAAGATGTTAAAGCCAAATGTTGCCCTAAAAATTCAGAAAATGTAAAAAAATTTCTATGTACAGGCCTTGTTGCCCCTTTAAGAAGCTTAATATGTAAATTATCTAATCAAACATTTCGTCCACCATTTTGAAACACTAATCAATCCAATCTGTGCTAGCGATTCATAGGGCGAACCAGTGGGATATTTCCAGGGTTCATACACACCTGGAAATGTCAGGGAAATTGACTTGATTTTCCAAGTGCTGGAAATGTCAGGTAATTTTAAAATTAGGTCAAAAGGGCCAAAGATGAATTTTGAAACGGTAGACATGTCAGGGAAATGTCAGGGAAATTTGTATCAGTGTTGAAAAAATAATGTTCCAGAGATTAATGTTTCCAAACTGTTTTGAAACAAACTAACGTCTTGTTTTCAACCAACACCTTGCTCCTTTCTGTCGTATTTAATAAAACAAAAATAGTATATCACGGAGGGATACGAACCACTCACCTGGGACTTGGTTATTCACTAGCGCCATAGGCGTTCTACTATTCTGGATACAACTGACGAGTCGTATTTAAGTGGAGACAAAAGTGAGGATCATTTTGAATTGACGCTCGGTATAAATATATAATACTTTTGTTCTTTCATATCGGTAGCTCGTTGGCCTCATGGTTAGCGTGCCTGGCTTCCATAGTCTAGGTTAGTTGATCGAGACCCGTTCATGTCGAACTTTTTGATTTGCTTGTCAAGATATAATAAGTAGGGCAAAATCCAGAAAAAGTAGATCAAAAATACTCCAATGGAGTATAAAATTGTCACCAGGATTCCGGAATGAGACGAATGTTAACTCGTGAAATCTCGGTAGATAAAGTAGGTCAGAAAATCCGGATTAATCCGAACAAGGTTCGGGAATTTCCGTCATAAGAAGTAGGTCAAAAATACTCCAATGGAGTATAAAATTGTCACCAGGATTCCGAAATACGACGAATCGAATCGGCAAACTTCGGTACAATAATGAAGTGCATAAAAATCGTGAAACAGGTGTCAGGGGCTTCCCTCATCTTTCCATAAATGGTTCCAAAAGCCTTATATGGATCTATCACGTGACATTCAAAATGACGTTCCTATATGGTTCTATGGGCCTTATATGGATCTTTCGAACACGTGACCAAATCAAAATCAAAATCAAAATTTTACCTTGACCATTGGATGGGATTTCATAGAAAATATCAAAGAAAACATATTCTCGTGATCCTTAAATCACTTAAATTCGATCATTTTATCTTCACCCCTTGATGGAATTTTATGAAAGAAGTTATGAAAACACATCATCATGTAAGGGTTTTCACCTAAATTAACTCGTTTTATCTTGACCCTTCAATTGAATTTCATTGAAAAATGTTTCATGAAAAATATCATGTTATGATTTGTATTTAAATAAGACCGTTTCATTTAAATACTTGCTGGATAATATTTCATTAAAAAACGCACTTTAAAAATATTTCAGGATTTGCCTTAATTTAACAATGTAATGTAAGTATTAGATTGACTCTCAAATAGGGTTCTATTTTAACTTTTTTTATTGAAATTAATACTAGGCAGGACTCACTCTCTAAATAGCTAATAAAAATTCAACCCTTGGATGTGATTTCGTTGAAAAAAAAATATGACAAGTCCAGAATCAAATGATTTGTCCAGAACCTCTTAAGATCCTGTTCTGTGTATGTTCTGCCATCGTCATCCTCAAACATCTTCTCTGTGGCTATTTGAAGGAGTGTTTTAATGCTCATTCCAATCAAAAGGACCTACAACAACTTAAGGGCAACGTCCTAAGAGAAATCCAAAACATTCCACCGGAATTATTATCAAATGTGATGAACAATGTAGCAGTAGGATACAGGCTGTCATCGAAATATGAGGTTACATCGATTATGTCTTACCTGTGTAAAGGACCCATCTTGGTCCACCTTCAATAAACCAAGTCTTGCATCAGCAACCCAGATATTGTTTTCGAGGTCACATTGTAATCCCGCTGGCATCCCATTAAACCCATTTACTGATGGGGCAACGAACGTGCTAGACTGAGAAAATAGAATCAATTAGTTCCCTCTAATTCAAAGCCTTTAAACATGTATTTTCTTACTGATTTTCGGGGAAAATGTAAATCGTACTTTGACACAACTGTTACAGCAGTTATTCAGAACTGTAGAGCGAATGTTGAAATTGTTAATTGCAAAAAACTTTAGATACGACTACGTCGACTACACGTATGTCCAGATAAGTTGGACATTTTTCAACCATGAATAACGAGAGAGTAAAAACTTTAGTTCTTCTGCTTTAACGTAAAATTTTAGACGGTTAGGTTCAACTGAGGTGGTTTGCTTTCTGTACGTCTACTCTTCAAATTTTGTTTTGGGTAACCCTTTCATTAATTCACCTGAATATGTCCTATATCCACTACTATACATACTATTATTACCTGCATTAATGGGATAATATTGTTATATTTTCTAAAGGTGGAAGGTCTCGAACGTTTGGTGGGTACCATAGATGTCAGTCGGTCTATTCGAGCAGAAATTACATGGCATCAACAGACATGTCTGATTTTGGATGATTTGTTCAATCCATGCTTCGCGGATCTGGATGACTACCACAACACGAATGTTGAAGTAGTTCATTACTTGAAGCAACCCATGGACATGTTGAATCTCGGATTTATCTTTATATTGAGGATAAAATTGTATATAAAGTTTTTTGAGTGATGGACAACTTCTTGTTACAGCAGTTATTCAGAACTGTAGAGCAAATGTTGAAATTGTTAATTGCAAAAAACTTTAGATACGAGTATACGTATGTCCAGATAAGTTGGATAGAGCAGCGAACGACTTCATCATTTGCGTTGCGGCAGTTATCCAGAACCGTGTAGCACGGATGGTGCACACAATCCATAAATAAGGCATGTCTGGAGATGTCATCTAACTTCTGTAAGAGGTTGACCTCTATAGTACCAACAGTATCTTTAGAACTTCATCTAAAATATGTAAGGATACTAGCCCATTAAAGCTGGTCAAAAATGAGATATATATTTTTGCGAGGGTTCGCTTTTTGGACCACCCTTTATTTGTTATCACTAAAATGAACAGTTAAACTTGATATAAAGGTATTTAGAAAATATATACCTTCTTAAGTTTCAAGTCAACTCTACGGATCTCACCGTCAAAAGGCAAAACAATGTAAAAGTGCCCATCCTTTGTGAAAACTGGACCTTCCCGATGGCCATTTTCTTTTAATATTTTGATGAAGCAATCTAAAAGGATTTTTCAACCATGAATAACAGGAGAGTAAAAACTTTAGTTCTTCTGCTTTAACGTAAAATTTTAGACGGTTAGGTTCAACTGCAGGTCGTTTGCTTTCTGTACGTCTACTCTTCAAATTTCGTTTTGGATAACCCTTTCATTAATTCACCTGAATATGTCCTATATTCACTACTAGTAGGAGAAAGGGTCAAACTTTCAAAAACTTAATTAACTGTCCATGATCATATTAGAGGTTAGATATTGTGTAATTTTTTGAATTACTTTTGTTAGAAGCAGTTTCGCAGGTATTCCCAACTCTACACTGTTGAAGACATTCACGCAGATCATTTGCAGCATTTGGACCATTTATAGAGTCTGAGCAGGTTTTCCAACACGACAAAGCAATGGTATCACACTGCAGGCAAACATACTTTTAATTATTTTAATTAACTATGTATAACAATCACAACATCAATAAAAACAACTGTGGTCATTACAACAGTTTATGGTTTACTCTATGTAAAATGTTTGTAAAATTGAATTTCAAGATCGTAATCGACTTGAAATACTTTTAATTGTTTAAGTCTCCAAACCTTTTTAACCCAAAATATCTGCGCGTTTCGTTTCAGTGTCTGATGCTGTTCCTCAAGCCACAAACATCGACAGCTACTTGAAATTATTGTTTTTGTTTCAGAAGTACCCTACAGTTTTTTTTTTATATTTTAGGTGTAGCTTTTTACATATTCTTTCCAATTTTAGTCTTCTTTGATTATACTATTTTAAAAGTTGTTGTACGGTGCCAAATAAAACACGACACAGAGTGAACAGAATCGCACTCTTGAATAGAATACAGTTTTCGAGACGGAAAATCCAAAATGGCCGCTTTAACATTTACCCAGACTGTCCAAAGAGTAATCAATTCAAAACGTTCATACCCAAAAACAGCCCTAAGTTTAATATGAATCCATAAAACCTGGAAACCTGTAGGCAGGCCTCGACAGACAGGATTTAAGGGAGGGAAATGACAGCTTTAACATTTACCCAGAATGCCCCAAACCTAATCAGTTGTAAACTGTCATATGTAGAAACATCCCTGAATATCCAAGATGAATCCCTAAAATGGTTTGGCTGGAAACCTACAAGCCTCGATAGTCACGATTTTAGGATGAAAAATTCAAAATGACCACCTTAACATTTACCCAGAATACCTAAAATCTAATCAGTCTTTAAAATGTTATACGTAGAAACACTCCTGGACATTTCAGATGAATCCCTGAAAAGTTGGCTCGGAATCTATTCACAAGCCTCGACAGACAAGATTTCAGGACGGAAAATACAAAATGGCCGCCTTTATATTTATCCAGAATGCCAACAAACAATTCAGGTTCTTAACGTTCATCTATTTTCTAAATACGACCTCACAAAAAGATTTAATATTAACATTACTGTTGCAATTCTGCATATCCTTGAACATTTCCGTAGACCTAGAGCTCTACATTTCGCTTTACATGGTCCATATTTTGATGCTAATCCTGAAAATAAAACAAAGAGAGCGACCTTGCCATGATATATTTTATATGAAACCGTTCGGGTATATAAACACAAGGTGTCCCAAAATGAAGTCCATTAATACAAGCATAAAATCACTCTGTTACGGTAAAGGGGTATTTTGAGATGGCCAGGTATAGTATGACAAGCAATTTTGGACAGTAATATATTTCACTATGAGTAGTTTTTGGTCATAAATAATAGTTGTTGGTATCAAAAAACAAGTAATATCCCGTGATAATACAGAGATCATTGCAACTCTCTGAAACTGATGGATAAGGACCCCATCTTGTCAATTTTTAAAATAATTAGGCTTCTTTTATATATTATTATTATATAAAAGGATGATCTTGTTTTTTCAATTCAAAAATACCCAAAGTTTCTTCTACACTAAATTAACAACTTCTGAAAAGGTGATGGGTAGTGAAATTTGCAGTGTTGGGAAGTTAAAAACCATATATCCCATGTTATTTTTGCAAATGGAAACTTTATGCTATCCATTGTTTTCAGCATAATTTTGATATCTTCTTAACTAGACTTTCAATACCATTCTACTTCTGAATAAGCCTTGGACCCCTTGTTGAATAATATTTTCTTGCAATAAAAATCATATTTTGTGTAAATACATGTAGGTTCAACAATTTGAAAAAAATGTTGACATTGTGTCGCTTTTCATAATTTCTTTTGTTATCCTTGAGGATATTTTGGAATGTAAGATATTCTGTAAATGGGAAATATATACAGGTTGGGCCAAAAAAACAATACCCAACTTCAAATCAGGATAAAAATAGTTACATTCGATATGGTACATTGACTTACATACCATTTTAAAGGTTATACAATTTCAAACAATGTGGTATATAACACTATGTCATGAAATCAATAGAAAAGTTTTATTATACTTATTTGGGAGGCCGGGTAGCTATTTAAGGTCTCCAGATTTAAGGGAGAAAATAGTAAATCTGCGGAATTATGTTAATTTTTTATTTATAGAATATCATTCTTTTGTTAGGTGAATACATGCTTGGATACTGATATTTTCATCATTGTGTGACTAAATTTATTGTTTATGAATTTCAGTGTTGTTTAATAACATTTTACACTTTATTTATTTAAACAATTTTCACAATTGCTCAATATACCCCCACCCCTCCCCTATGCATCAACAATAAGCTTCAAGTGGTAGCGCAATCTATCAATAACCTTATTGAGAGATTTCTGTTGCAATTCATTTCAGCACTTTAGGATTCTGTTTCAGCACATCAAAGCTGTTTATTGGATGCTTTTGATTGTACCATTTCCTCGAGATGGCTCCATGTATCGTAATCAAACAAATTACATGTAGCATCGGGGCGGGTTGGGTGGCCAAGCATCGAGATCAATCAAATTGACACCTTGTTAGCAAAGGAATGCCAATGTCTCTTGAGATCTATCACTTGGTAAAAAAGTAAAAATAATATAGAATAAAATGTTTAATATACTGCTAAATAAGTTGCATTAAGAGAGAATCGTAGAGAATATTTTTTCCTGTATAATAGGCAGTTATTTCTTTTATTATAACGGAAAAAAATATAATACGTATTTTTAAGAATTATTTTTGATTTAATAATATTATTCGTGTATTATTTAAAGGGAACAACATATAATGCCAAATAATATAGAATAATATTCCTGTCAGGAGCAAATAATAAGTTGGCATTTGCAATCAAAAACCTATTATACGCGGTTATTTTCGAGCCGTTAATCCCTAATTATTCAATTCCTATGAAATGAGTTTCATTCATACTGATAATTAATCTGTTTGTTAGGGTTAATGGATTAATCTCTACAGCTGATGGCTCTTAATTCCACAAAAATAATTTGCAAAATAGGTTTTTACATACATATTTGATTGTATAATGTCCCTCATGTTATGATTAACATTGTGTTCAATTTTTGATTCAATCAATTAATTCATTGTAAAGTTAATTTTTGAATTTTTAATTAATTTGTTTTCCTCACATTTTTAATCCATTGTTTCTCTTAGTTAATAGCAAACAACATTTAAATTGATCCCCTCTTACAAAGGTACAAACAACCACCTGTATTCACTTTGCCAACCGGAAAAACAGTCATGACAGGGAACTGCTCAATATTCAATAAACACATTACGCATTTTATACAGACCCGTAGCTGAGGACCCCCTCCCCGTGGCCAACAATTCTGTCAAAATCATGTAGTTTTTCACCATTCACATACATGTATTGACATTCCAGAGCAATATAATAAGTCAAACTTTAATCCCTAATTATTCAATTTCCATGATTTGAGTTTTGTTCACACTGATAAATAATCTGTTTGTTTGAGTTAATGGATTAATTTCCACAGCCAATGGTTCTAATTTCAACTGAAAAATAAATTGCAAATTAAGTTTTTCATGTTTATTTGATTGTATAATATCCCTTATGGTATGATTAACATTGTGTTAAAATTTGGATTTAATTGATTGACTCAACGGAAAGTTAATTTTTAATCAATGGGTTTCCTCACATTTTTACTCTATTGGGTTTCCTCACAATTTAACTCAATTGTTTTTCTGTCAAATTAAGTTTACAACAAACAACATTTAAAGCCCCCTCTTACACAGACACAAACACCTTTAATCACTTCACAAACAACACAAAACATTTATGACACGAAACTGCTATATATCAATACATTACGAATTTGGTATAGGTCCATGGCCAGGGAGGGGGGGGGGGTCAAGTAACCCCCCCCCCTTGCCAAAATTCTTTCAAAATCCTACATTTTTTACCAATCTGAGCAATGTTAAGTGATTTCGGGCCAAAATGATCAATTGTGACCTCTTGGTTTGTTTTGAAAATTGATCTCCTGGGCTAAAACTTATTCCGAGCCTGTATTATATTGGATGTACAAATGTACATGTATTGCCCAGATTTCTTCTGGCAAATCGCTGATAATAAATAAGAAAGGTAGTCATTAGGTTCACTGATACAAGTGGTGTTAAGTCATGCTAAAACAAAATTAAAACGTGTATTCTCTCACATTTCACAATTCATGCGTTTTCTGTTATCCATATATCTGAGATATAAACTGGGGATATAAACAACAGATTAGTCCATGATGTAATATATTTGTTTCTACTACAATTGGACCAATTTAATTTAATTCCTAATGTTTCATCTGACATAGCGATGATTACGCTTTGAGCAAATTGGTGCATGGTAGAACAAACTGATGTAAATAACATGTTGACATACAGTACATGTATGTCAGAGCAATATGATAAGTAAAACTTTAATCCCCAATTATTCAATTTCTTTAATATGAGTTTTGTTAACACTGAAAGCTAATCCGTTTGTTAGAGGCGATGGATTAATTTCCTACAGCCAAGAGTTCTAAGTTCCACAAAAAATAATTTAAAAACCAAGTTTTTCATATTTATTTGATTGTATAATGTCCCTTATGTTATGATAAACATGGTGTTAAAATTTGGATTAAATTGATTGACTCAACGGAAAGTTAATTTTTAATAAATGGGTTTCCTCACATTTTTACTCCATTGTTTCTCTGCCATATAAAGTTAACAACAAACAACATCTAAGGGCCACTCTTACACAGGCACAAACAACCACCCGTATTCACTCTGCCAACCACAAAAATAGTCTTGACACAGAACTACTCAAATTTTAGCTAAAAACATTAGGCATTTTATACAGTCCCGTACCTAACGAGTAACGATCCCCTCCCCTTGACCAACAATTCTTTCAAAATCATGAAGATTTTTACCATTCACTTACATGTACATGTATTGATGACAGAGCAATATAAGTAATACTTTAATCTCTAAGTTTTTTCAATTTCTATGAAATGAGTTTTGTTCAGTGATAACTAATCCGATTGTTAGAGTTAATCCGTTTGTTAGAGTGAATGGATTAATATCTAGAGCCGATTGTTGCAAATTAAGTTTTTCATATTTGTTTAATTGTATAAAATCCCTCTTTCTATGATTAACATTGTGTTAAAATTTGGATTGAATCGATTAACCCATTGGAAAGTTAATTATTTGATTTTCAATTGATGACTTTTTCACATTTTTACTCCATTGTTAACATTAATTTAAAACAAGTTAAATTTCTTTCTTCTAAACATTTATTTGTAAATATTTTTCAAATAGAAATAGAACAGTCAAAATAAAATATGTGTGACATGTGTAAGTAATAGAGATGAGAAGGCCTGTAGAACGGTTAATCCTATTAACTGCCATGCTGTGCATTCTTTGTTTTGTTTGGTTAAGTAATTAACCAGATGGATTGTACATCAAGTTGGACGAGAATAATCGAGTATAATATTTTTTAGAACCCAAATAATACAATATAATTTGATATATTCTGCTTAGATTGGAAAATACTAGAAAATAATATTTTTTAGAATAGAAAAAAATCTAAATAGACTGCAATAATCAGTTTGGATTGATAAATATGACCAAATAATATTTTAGAAAGACAGAATAAATATAAATTGGCGCAAATAATTCTAAAAAAGAATATTATACCGGGAATAAAACATTCTGCTACATTTTCTTATTGAGATAATCGGATTTGGTAAATGTTTATATGTACAAATAATATATTTGGATCTCACTTATTTCTAATTATATTATATTAATCTCTATATAATGTAGTATATTATGCTGATTATATTTTTTTCCTTCATAATATAATATAATAATTACAATACTGAATGGAAATACTGTATTATTACGCATCTTTTTACACAAATATCCGAAAATAAAACATATTTTTATATATTATTTTATCGATTTCACCAAGTGTATGGTACGGGGCAAAAATAAAATCCTCGTCACATATACGTTTATTGTCTTTTAACAGACCCCCTTTGAGTACTTATTGATAATAAACAACACTAAAATTCATAAACAATAAGTTTAGTCACACAATATGCAAATATACAAGCATTTATTCACCTAACAAAATGATATTCTATAGATAAAAAATTAACATTATTCCGCAGATTTACTATTTTCTCCCTATAATCTGGATACCTTAAATACTGACCCGGCCTCCCAAATAAGCATAATAAAACTTTAATATTGATTTCATGACATAGTGTTATATACCAAATTGTTCGAAATTGGATAACCTTTAAAATGATATATAAATCAGAGTGTATCATATTGAACATAGCTATTTTCAGTCTGATTTAAAGTTGGGTATTGTTTTTTTTTGGCCCACCCTGTATATACCGCTCTCAAAATCATAAATGCAATATTTTCCCTTCTATATTATCGCCATAACTGTGCTAAAAATTGGTTTCCTCGATTAACCCTGATATATATTTTGTCGTAAAAGGCTCATATACGTGAATATATAATAAGAAGTATTGCTGCAACTTACCAAAACCTAGAAGTGCCATGGCAACGAGGAACCCAAGGGTTTTCATCTTGTGAAATGTCCAGGTATCAGGAGTAAAGTGTAAACATATGGTATCACTTCCAGTTATAAATTAGAAAGTATGTATATGATTTACTAGTAAATCTGATAAATACATAAATTGTTTCCACTGCCTTCATGTGTACAGCATCGAGATTTACGATGTATGAAAGTATCATTAATAATTGCGTCATACAACACATTAATTAGTTTTTCCTATTTCGATTTTAATTACTGATATTGGTTTAATGTGATCAATTGTTTGTGTAACACTAAAATAAAAATAAATATGCTGTAGATTAACTAAATTTCAGGATTATGAGTCAATTGCCAACATCAGATTGTAAGCAAGCAAACAAACCGTATAGAGAGATGGTCAGGAATAAATTCCCTACAGACTTTCTTGTATCGTTAAAGTTAAATACAGAAAAGAGAGAGACGGTTACAGGGTGAGCCAAAAATGTAAGCCAAACAAATGAGAATAACTCATGGATTTCAACTCATATTTAGTGCAATTTAACTTGTTCAATGTCTCTGTTCTACTACGTTTTATTGGTCTACTCGTCTGGCGACGATTTTTTGGCCATTTTAAAAAACATCCGATCCGGAAAAATCAACCGATATGAATCCCTACAATTTTATCTTTGGAGCCATTTCAAAAATATCGACCACATTTACTACTCTAGATGCATGGGCATAGTGAGAGGGGGTTTATGGACCTCATGCGAATTCCAATTTGTCCTGACCCCCCCCCCCCTTCTTTATATAACAAACCCCCTTTTCCCACTCTTATATCGCGGAAAATAAATCATACATCTACACTAGTTATTTGATGAGTTTGCATACTATATTCTGTATATTGATTTCAACACCCCCCCCCCCCCCCCCGCATCCGCTTCTCTTTGACCCCCCCCCCTCGTAAAAACCGATTTTACCAATGAGAGTTAAAGTGAACCTCGGGTACATGTACCACATCATCTCCCCTCTTTGTAGTCATATTTTATTAGAGCTAAACATCTCACTCATAATATACGGAATAAACGAATATTCGGTTTCGTTGATGTGCCCCATTTAAAGGGAAACCCAAATTGTTCGTTTACAGAGTAAAGTGTAATTTATAAGTGTATTAAATAATTTAATATAAATTGTGTAGATATAATACAGCATGTCAAATTAATTTCCATCTGCAAACATTTCTTTTCATTGTACAATTCATGTAGAATTAGACGAATGACTTTATCTTGATATGATATAGCCTATTACCTGATTATCAGTTTGACATTCGGGACAATAATATCGGTTGTGGCAGTGTAAATTGATGGGTGGGTAGATGCATAGTCACATTAACAAAAATACCGATTTTGGCAATGGATGGGTGGGTAGATGCATAGTCACATTAACAAAAATACCGATTTTGACAATGGATGGGTGGGTAGATGCATAGGCACATTAACAAAAATACCGATTTTGGCAATGGATGGGTGGGTAGATGCATAGTCACATTAACAAAAATACCGATTTTGGCAATGGATGGGTGGGTAGATGCATAGTCACATTAACAAAAATACCGATTTTGGCAATGGATGGGTGGGTAGATGCATAGTCACATTAACAAAAATACCGATTTTGGCAATGGATGGGTGGGTAGATGCATAGTCACATTAACAAAAAATACCGATTTTGGCAATGGATGGGTGGGTAGATGCATAGTCACATTAACAAAAATACCGATTTTGGCAATGGACGGGTGGGTAGATGCATAGTCACATTAACAAAAATACCGACTTTGGTATTTGGCCTCTGCTGCCAATGTGTTATATTCCATCCACGTCCTCATATAACGATGGAGAATTTTACATAAAACAGTGTGAAAAATAAATTATACAATGTGAAATGCCTCATAATATTTTATTTGATTTTAAGAATCATGCCCATTTTTGTACTCGGTATCTCTTTGAAAAGTCCCCTAAAGCACTAAGGTATTGAGTTAACATATTCAACTGCATTTTTATTTTGCCTTTTCTTCAAAAATAATGATTTAATCCATTCATTTAACTCCCTGGTGATAGAATGTTTAATTGGGCACTATTGTAAACAGTAAACCTACGTAAGCAACCAAGATCCCGATATTTCCACCTTTCAAATCTGGTAGATAAATAAATCCTTCAAACTATACTTATCGTACATTTACTCCGGCCACGACAAAGATTTTATTACAATAATTTTAGATAAAGTTTGAAATGATATAAATCAATTTACTTACTTAACTCCTTAGTGATTTAATGTTTAATGGGACACTATCGTTAAAAGTAAACAAACATAAGCAACCAATATCCTGTTATTTATGATTCAGTCGCTCAGATTGCTGTTAGGTACTTGCTCGTTGCATTCAGATGATAACACAAGAAAGCTTATGTTGCTGATAATATTTTATTTTGCACATCATAAGTGCAACAAGACGCTATACATAATTATGCAAGTTGGGTCTAAAACAACTGGGCAAAAACATGACAAGATTTTAATCTGTAGTCATGACCATGTTATTTACACTTTTTAAATATGGTTTATCGAAACCTTGACAAATTGCATCATTTTTCATTAATAAACGAGCTATAAAGCTCTTGTTTGCCCAACTTAATCTTGTTTTATAGTAGATATTTTTACACTTTAAGCTATCTCCCAATATTGCTTCATTCCATTGTATTTCCACTGTAGTTTCAATAATTCATCTCCAGTAATGTAGAGCTCATTTGAGCCAGGCCTAAAGTGTATGTTGGTCGCATGTGTTGTTGGCAACTTTAATTGACAAGTCGGAGTACCTTCATTTGGATCGAAGACGTACAGCATACTAGAACCATTTTCTGTGACTATAAGGTTCCCCTTTTCATCAAAATCAATACCATCTATATTACTTTTGGCTATAATTAGAAAGCAATGAACAGTGTGCTAGTAAACTAACACCTTTACAACTAGTTCAATATAATACAATCAGAAAATTCAATTGCATTACGAAGTTTTGACACGAGATATGACAACGCGTATTGAGATAAACGTACATTGAATTCTACATCGGATTAGATACTTTTCAGCAAATACATTTTTCTCGTATAAATGACTTTGCGTTTAAGCTACCAGACCATCCTTGCTGCAAGGGTATTTTACAAGTATATGAATTTAGGCATAAATGAAGTCCTTTGAAGAAGGATGTACCAGACTCACCAGGTGGGTTTCCCCAAACTTGCTTGTTTTCAATTTGACAAGGGCCAACAATATCAAAGCTCCATAAGGGTGTGGTTATATTGGCAAAAGCCCCGACAATTAGTTTCCTTGGAGTCCCATTGCTATCATGTTGCACAGTTATACCATTAGGATATAGGATTCCAGTGGCAACTTTAATAATCCCATTAGTTGTCATATTATAGCAGTACACACTCCCAAGTGGATTCTTAAAATTGTGTGAATGAAAATAGTAATAAAAAATAATATTCCTTATAGCATACTATGTGTTTAATATCAACATGTCAACCACGCGTTACAATAAATACTTTGTTAAACATAAGAATAAATACAGGGTGGTCCAAAAAATGGAACATGTATTAATTATATGCAGACCATTTATTTCTCATCTAAAATTCAGTCAGTCAGTTC
Organism: Owenia fusiformis; assembly: GCA_903813345.2. Lineage (NCBI taxonomy): Eukaryota > Metazoa > Annelida > Polychaeta > Sabellida > Oweniidae > Owenia > Owenia fusiformis. The sequence goes on along the minus strand of CAIIXF020000006.1, from coordinate 39,060,239 downwards.
AGTTAATAGTTTATCTGTGAGGTGTATGCAAACTTCAAAGTTAATGCATTACTAGCCAATACTTGAAAGGACACCTTTTCTTAAATATACACTTCGCTTATGATTTTTCAATTTTTTTTAATTAGCTTGAAGATACATGTTCATTGCTATTCATCTTTTATGAAATCAAAATACATTGAGTTGACAAAAGGTATTCACAACATGTATGATCTAGAAGGAAGTTATTGTGTTTACCCAAAATGATTAAATATTTTCAAGAGCAAGGAAGAAGGACAGTGTCAGGTGACCAATCGCATAACCCACAAAGCTAATCGGGCGACAAAATCATTTGTTTCCACTTTTCAACAACGAAAAAAAGATTTAATGGTACTCTAAGCTCATAGTCGTAGAATATTGTATTATAGTTTCACGCTGAGTATTTTTCATTTATCTTATAGAAACAATAATTAGTAAAATCTCAGCCCAGCCGGCTGGGCTAATATATTGTCGCGCAGGGCCGATTCCCAGGAGTACCCTGTATGCAAACTTCAGGAAAGGCCAGGGACGATATAAGGGATCTTGGAGGTGTTATACACGGGTGCCGACCTGGTTTGGTGGTACGGCAGTTACCTTTCAAAGATGGCAATATAACAATGGTATACAGGGATTTTATAATCTATTTCAACGTAAAATAATAGTACAAGTAAATTCAAAATGTCTATATACAGCTTCAATGTCTCTGTTCAGTTCAGCTTCTTCTAGTTTCTTCAGTCTTCTCTCTACTCCAATAACTCCTCTTCACACAAATAACACCCTTCTTCAGTGGTCAAAGGAGGAGGAGGATCTGCTCCTCTGAAACTATCTTCACCCTCAAATGGAATTAGGCTCTTGGCCCTCTCTTGGAGTTCCTTCTGCTCCAACTAGTAAAATGGCCTGAGGAGGATCTGCTCCTCTGAAGCTTTCTCCACTCTCAACTGGGATTCAACCTCTGGGAGTTTCTTCTGCTCTAGGTATCGTCTGTCTATATCACTGTTTCAATGTGATACTATGGAGAAGGAACCACTCGGGAATGTCAATCAATATTCTGAGATAAGACCCGAGATGTAACTGCTCTACGTAATTCACACTGCACTGACCTACACTCTTCTCTATAGGAATCTCTATGGAGGAGGAACAACTCAGGAATGTCAATCAATACTCTGAGATAAGACCTGAGATGTAACTGCTCCCAGTAAACACACACCAATGTCCCTCAGAGTCTTCTCACCTCGGAGGAATCAGGGCTCCAGGAGTTTTGGTTCCGGAAGTGTAACCTCGTCTCAAGGAGTTCTCTTATCTCTATTAAACTGTCTCGTGGAAGGGATCCAGGCTCCGGGAGTATCTTCTGCTCTGGGAGTCGCCACTTCACAGGAGAAACCTCTTCTTTTGTACGAGACCCTAGCTATTGGAGTACCTTCCACTCTAGGAGTTGTCTCGTCTCAGGAGAAACCTCTGCTCTTGAACGCAACCCTGGCTATTGGGAGTACCTTCCGCACCGGGAGTCTTCTCGTCTCTATAATAACTTCTGCTCAACCTCTCTCACACTGTCTCTTAGAAGGAGTCCAGGCTCTGGAGTAACTTCTGCTCAAGGAGTCACCACTTCACAAGAGAGACCACTACAACTTCTACAGAGAAATAACAACTCTGGAATGTCAATCAAATGGTGAGATTAGACCAGAGCTGCCACTTCTCGATCTTGGAGTACCTCAGTTCTGGGAGTGTAACCTTGGCTCCAATGAGAGTAAACCTTGCAACCCAGGGATACTTTGGTTCCGGTAGTCTAACCTCAGTACCTAGCTTCTGGAGGAGTCAAATCACCTCGGAGGATGCGTCAAGTTCAGCAACTTGTATAAATTTCGGATCATCAATAACTCGGAGGAGAAGGAGCAACTCACGAATATCGATCATTAAACTGAGATTAGACGGAGCTGTATCCTCAACCCTCGGAGCAAATTCCACTCTAGAATAGATGGAGGAGTGCGTGCTTTGAGCCAACAATCCTCAGAGCAGATATGGCTCTCGAATATCAATCACAGCTGAGATTAGACAAGAGCTATAACTACTTGGAGCTAGCTATCCTCGGGCAGATTGGGCTCTTAACTAGATGGAGGAGTAAGGACTCGGAGCTGGCAATCCTCGGAGCAGATACAACTCTCGAATATCAATCACAACTGAGATGAGGCAGAGCTGTAACTACTCGGACCAAATATAACTCGGGGGAGATATAACACTTAAATAATTGGAGGAGTAATCACTCCTTAAAATGACGTCACTTCCGTAAAAATAAAGATGGCCGACCGCTAGGAATTCTGGGAAGAAGAAATCAAAATGGCGGACAGCAATATGGCGTCAAACTCAATAATCAAATTGCCAACTCACCCAAAACTGGCTGTTATCTTCTTTTATCTCGCACAGTCACAACGGACGCAAAACTGCAGCAAATAATGTCAGCAAATAATCCAAATATCATGTAATATAGTTCGCAATTCACATCGAACACGCTACCACATAAAATGATACAAACTGACGAGGTCCTTCCTCTGCAAAGTCTTGGTTTACTCTGATTTACAGGTCACAATCTCACGCTGAAGCCCAGACATCTCAGGTTGCATCATGGGAAAATACAACTTAAGTTGGAGGGAAATTCAAATAAAAGAATCTGATTGGCTGATCACTGGTTGCTGGGTACTTAATTATTTAAGGAATAAATAATGATAGGCCATTCAATATGGTGAAATTCAGCACGAGTTGGACAGAATGTCGTACAAAGCACGAACCGAAGGTGAGTGCATTTGTACTGACATTCTGTCCAACGAGTGCTGAATTTCACCATATTAAATGGCCTATCATTATTTATTCCGATTCAAACATATAAAAAATGAAAACATTGTTCAGAGAATTGGGGATTGGAGCTACATGAGATACACCAAACTCGAGCTCGCTGTTATTTTCGCCATTCCCAGGTGTGACGTCACAATGCAAATACAATACGTAGATTCCCGGATGATTGGATAGAGCACGGTCGTGCATCTATGGAGAATTAGAGAACGTTCTATATTGGCTATGCTGCATTCTGATTGGTTTGATAAATTCAATTAGAGCACGGTCATGTTTGAATCTAATTTATTCCACTACAGTCTGCTGATCAAGTAAACATCCAAGTGCCTACGTGAGATTCTGCATGTACACACTTTACTAAACAATTCTTTAATTACAGTGAACAGAACATGAAATAAAGATGAAATAACATAAAATCCAGTAAAATAAATGTATCACAAGCCCTAGTACTACTCAGGGGGAATTAAAAAATCCCACAATATCTACCCTCGGGACCTATGGCCCTCGGGCAGATATATTATATTGGCCTCAGGATAATCCCAATATTCTGAACCCCATATAGGATAATCTCTATATATTTCCTAGTGACTATGCGGCGTGAAAAATTAGAAAATATGGTGTGAGACCGGAATAGACACAGCTGGATGTTCTGAACAGCGGTGATAGACGGATACTTTATACACAGAAATATCCATCGGCCAAACTGCCCTAATTCATGTCACCATACTAGTCAATGGGCAAAAGGGCAAACGCCTGACTTTTTATCTCGAGTTATGCATTTACGTGGCCTCACTGGCCTATCTGAGGTTCTAAACCTATGTCTAAGCTACATTTTGACACTAAACTCAATAGGGGCCAATCATCTACTTTTTGAAATAATTGGTCAATTGTGACACTACCCCCTCTCTCTGCCGACAGTAATTGAAATTAATAAAAATGAAGGCAAAATTAATACGCCACTTGATTCGAAATTTTCCTTCAGATAACCCAAATAAACGCATTTTCAGAAGCAATGGCATGTTTTCATTGCAAAAAGATGACAACTGTGCCTACATACTAGCTTACTGACTCGTCATGATCACAATTGTGTCGGGACTACATTCACTTTTGAAAACTACTTTTTTCTATTCAGCGGAAGTGACGTATTAGGGCATTTGGGCCTAATAGCAACATGGTTGGATGATTTCTGGCTTGAAATTGCGTTTTTCCAATTTACTAGAGTTTTTCAAATTGTTTCGTGCAGTTTAAGAATATTCTGACAGCAATTATGAAAAATATGGCTACCTTATTACCCCTGGGGTCATTTTCCCAAGAACCCAATGGTTTTCCTTTAAATTTGACTAGTTTTTCATTTACATCATGAAATCTACTGCCTGATGGTGACATTTTACAATGTCGTGTCAAGAAATTGAGTTTGTTTATTGCATATTACGATTTTTAGCCAAAATCACTGAGCCGTGAACCAGAAAATTGGGCAAATTTGGCCTACTTAGACAAAATTTTACTAAAATTATCATTTTTTTGATATTTTATTCCATGCAACAACCTCCTGATTTGAAAAATGATGACAAATTTGATCAGATTTGACTCTGGCTTGAAATTGGGACTTTTGAGATAGTTTTAGCTCGAATTTGGTCATTCAGAGTGGACAAATACATCAAAAATTGACACTTAACTGACCAATCTCTGACTGCACCCCTGATATGTACCTTCATTCTTTACTAGAAACCATAAGATGGAAAATTCAATCTTTATTATGAACAGCAACTCATTGGCTTCCCCATTTACGACAACAGATGACATCTTGGGGTCATTAAGGACGAAATTGTAGCCAAATATCGTCAAAATCAGTGGTTTTGGGGGTAAAAAGCGAAAACTGCTGATTCAGCAAAAACTTTAAATTTGTTCATGAAAATTCCCCTTTTGCCTACGTCCAGAATATGTTTCATACTAATAAACTTCAATTCTGGGCGATTCTGAGTAGTTTTGAAAATTTTTTGGTCACTCTCACTGTGACTAATAGGCCAAACTGCCCTAATTCATGTCACCATACTAGTCAATGGGCAAAAGGGCAAACGCCTGACTTTTTATCTCGAGTTATGCATTTACGTGGCCTCACTGGCCTATCTGAGGTTCTAAACCTATGTCTAAGCTACATTTTGACACTAAACTCAATAGGGGCCAATCATCTACTTTTTGAAATAATTGGTCAATTGTGACACTACCCCCGCTCTCTCTGCCGACAGTAATTGAAATTCATAAAAATGGAGGCAAAATTAATGCGCCACTTGATTCGAAATTTTCCTTCAGATAACCCAAAATAAACGCATTTTCAGAAGAAATGGCATGTTGTCATTGCAAAAAGATGACAACTGTGCCTACATACTAGCTTACTGACTCGTCATGATCACAATTGTGTTGGGACTACATTCACTTTTGAAAACTACTTTTTTCTATTCAGCGGAAGTGACGTATTAGGGCATTTGGGCCATCCCGCTTCCTAGATAAGTTATATTCCCGTAGCTAAACCGGTAGGTCTATGGAGTACAACATCGTGATTCTAGATTGGTTGTACGCCGTCTCTGAGCTGTACACCTAATGTCATGAATATTACCTTTTCTGAATATGAAAGTTGTGTGGGGCAATTGGGCCATATGGTGCAGTAATCCATAGATTACCATGGTAGTCAAATATAAGGTCATTACATCCTTGCATGGTTTCATTCTGATTGTCTTTAGTTGCTACCTAAAATTAGTACAAATACAAAATATTTGTCTTCAAGTACATACTGACTTATGAATATTATAAACGTACATGTAGGTTATAGCATAAAATTTCAGATGGTTATATCTGTTCGGGTCATTGCATTGATGTCAGATGTGGGATCAAAGCATTGATTGTATCCTTTGCGCTCGTGTGTGTTTGATAAGTCGCTGTTGGGAAAGCAGGGCTGACCACGAGGGCGTGGTTAATAGTCATGGTTCAACTCACAAATCGAAAAAAAGTAAAAGGAATTTCATAATTTAGTTTTTGGCCAAAATTAAAGTTCAGTCTTAAAACAAATTAATAGTCAGTGTCTTCCCCTTGGCCATGTTGTCAGCAGCAATACTTTCGGTTATGCCCTCAAAAGCGCCCCCAATATAGGTATTTGGTATTTTGTAATCCTGGAGTAGTTGCACTCACCGTTCCATTTTCCAACTAAATATATCCGTCCTACCTTTGACGACAACACCTATATTTTTAGCATTCAAGGCAGACCTGTTTCAAGGGAACTAAACTGAACTTAAATTTGACTGAACTCTAAGTTTTGAAATGCCTGTAAGTTTGTTTCAGAATTGCGAGTTGAACCATGATACTTGGCAAAACAATGTAACTTTGTGTAACTTTGGATAAGCTTTAAAATGATATATGACACATAAGGCTATGGTATATGTCTGCCTAAGGAAGGTCCATACTTTCGGGACACCCTATTTACGAATTTGATATATTTCAACTATCCAGTACCATCATGCCAGGCATAGATTATTGATATAATGCATAACAGTGAAGATGACACAAGTGGACATTGGTATTTATCATATATTATAATATTTTTTATTAAAAAAGTTTCTAATGACTGTTTTGTTCAAAGCATTCTTTAAAGTAACATCATAATTTGTTGTTTTTTGCTGGCAAATAGTTAAATCAATGGCACATGAATATTGAAACACGAGAAAAATCGTTTGTACATATCTAGGCCAACAACACAAGTGTTTGTTTTTGAAAGATCTATAAGTTAATGAAACTCGAAAATGAATTGTTCACCCTTATATGTACGTTTTTTAAATGTCACTTTTTCGATATGAATGTTATAGTTTGCATCCCTGGGCTCTTCAGGCTACTATCCATATATACTGTATATATTAGAATGATGTTAATAACTTTCTTATGCTCTCTTACTTGTTTGAAAGACCCATCTTGCTTCATTTTCAATAAGCCAAGTCTTGCATCAGTAACCCAGATATTGTTTTCAAGGTCACATTGTAATCCTACTGGTATCCCATCAAACCAATCTGCTGATCGGATAACCAACGTACCAGCCTGCTAAAAGAGCAAATATAAAAAGTAACATCCTTTCTCTAATCCAAAGGCGTTTTATACGTAAACTGTACTTTGACACAACATTTATCTCATACGTCGTTGAAATTTCGATTTTCGATATCACCAGTCTATATCTGAATTTGACTTTACCACTCATACAATTACACTTCCTCCCATAACTTTGGTAACTCTTAACCCCCCCCCCCTCCCCCATTGGATTACGTGTCAAAGCCTCTTAAATGTGATAAATGAGGGAAAATAACTTCACTTTATCCCTAATTTCTCCAATTTTTCCCCATGAAAATACTTAATATGATTAATGTGGAAATATAACTTGACTTTTTCCAATACCTCCAAATTTTCAAAATTATTCTCAAGTATATGTGAACGACCGAACGACAAGATTTGTGGTGTACGTCAATTTATTCACTTTACAGAGCCAGAGGGGCTAGAAACAAATCATAACAAGCAATTACAATATAATAATAACATTGCATGAAATGGCATTGGCAAGGCTTATCAATATTACAGTACGAAATGGCATTGGCATTGGCAAGGCTTATCAATATTACAGTACGAAATGGCATTGGCAAGTTTATTTGAAACACAATCTAATTTGACTATTTTACATTTGACAACATGAATGCTAACTTAATTGAATGTTTGGCATGTTAACTTACAGAACTGGCTCTTGCTTTGAGCTTGAGGGAAATGTGGGAACCAATGGTGGTGAATCTGTGGCCTAACACACTGCCTGAATAAAAATTACAATACATTTCTAAGTTGACAAAAATACCATAAATGATTGGTAAAATATCAGAAATATGTGTTGTATTTAATCAAGTAATATCTAATAAAGCATATAAAAGTAAAATAAAGAGTGGATGGCTTACCAATATGAACGATTGTGGATGATTTTGTAGATTTTCTGGAGAGGTAAAAATATATATGTGGCTATTGTAGTGACTGTAAGCAAGAGGAAGTTGCACATTTATGTGCCAGCTATTTATGTGAATTGAAACATGAAATCTATATAGTGCCATCTATAAATGCAACTATAAACTTTAAAGTGCAGTTGGTCACATCCACGCGGACAACGTTGACAGACCATCACAGTTAAATATTACTTTGTTTTTATGACCAAAAGTGTACATGGTTATACAATTCTAAAGTTAAATGTTAATGGATTCTGAGAATTATGCCTTTAAAACATATGCCATTAAAAGTAATGCTTTTTACATAAATGAATGCCAAAATAATGCCTTAATATGCCATTTTACATTTTAATACAAAATGTGTTGCCATTTACTGGCTTTTTAGCCCAAAATGTACACCCCAAAATACAAAAATAGAAAAATACCTTAACTACCTTAACTTGTGCAACTATGTACATACCGGCGCGCAAAACACTATTGCTTCAGAATATATTTGTGGTTTTAGGCCACTTATGAAATTGAAATACATTAAGAGCAAGTTGTGTTATGTAATATGTTATTCATACACTTTTTATGTGCATTTTAATTGGTTTATAATATCATACACTTTATATGTGCATTTTTAAGATCATTAATTCAAAAATGGGCTTACATGTATAAGTGGTCCATATTTGTAATTAGTAATATTAGGCAACACAATAATAGTACTATTAATGTAAAAACTCCTACATTACCGACCAATTAAGATAAGTAATTATACTGTCTACCGACCAATTAAGGCAAGTAATTTTACTAACATAACCGACCAATTAAGGCAAGTAATTTTACTGATATATCTTCTCATACAATTAATACTATGTATATGTTAACCTATCAGGCTTTTGTCTTATTCTTGTTGACCTTCGCAGAGCGGATGGATCCTCCTCCTCCCTCTGATTTTTTGAAAAAAGTAAAATTTCAAAACTGCCATCAGAACTAGAGTTATCACTGTCACTTTCAGAAGTTGTAGATTCATTTCCACTAGATACTTCATGGTCAACGTCATCAGAATCCGAAGTGTCATCATTAGATGTAGCATATAACTTCAAGTTTTTTAAATTTACAACCTGAGTATCTCCTCATCTTGCTGTTTCTTTTCCTTTTGCAGCCTCATGTACGCCTCTTTGTATTTGTCCTCACTTGTTGGTGTAGCCATCCTTATGTGCGTATTGTACTCAATTTGTACCAATAAAGTATGATAGTAGTATATACATACAACTAACCTATTTTTGTAACACCAGGTACACGTTTAAAGATGTGTGAAATAATTTGAAACACCCCAGAGTTAAAGAATAACTATATATTAACTGAGTTAAAAATCTGTGATACCTGGTATAAGTTTATATTTGTATGAAATAAATTGAGACACCCTGTAGCAATAAGGATTGTAAGTGTATCTCTAATATAAACAGAGTTGGAAATGTGTAACACCAGGTAAGCTGTATGAAACAAATTGGAACACCCTGTAGCAATAAATATTGTAAGTGTATCTCTAATATAAACAGAGTTGGAAATGTGTAGCACCAGGTAAGCTGTATGAAATAAATTGGAACACCCTGTAGCAATAAATATTGTAAGTGTTGACAACAGAGTTGAAAATTTTAGGACACCCTGTAGTTTTAAGAATTGTAAGACTATCTCTATATAAACAGAGTTGAAAATGTAGGACACCAGGTAAACTGTGTGAAATAAATTGGAACACCCTGTATTTGTAGAGTGGAACCGAATTTGAATAATCTACTACAAGGTTTTTTTTTATGTTTGGGCAACCTGAGCCTAACTATGAAACCTAACCTAGCCTAAGTGAAAAAAAATTTTTGATCACCTTGTGTTACCTTGAAGCTAATATTTAAAAACTACCCTGTACTTGAGATGATTTGATTTTTACACTAATACCGGCATGACACAGTTGCACATGTAAGGTTTACAATAACACTGGGGTACTTCATACACAAATACCTGCTTAAAATATACCTGGTCAGCAGTACATATATGCAAGACGATATAATACCTGTATGTACTTTAATATGAATTCAATAAATGGGGATAAACTGAAGTTCAATTATCAATGCACACTGAATCAGCAAGAATTAATACAGCTGTGTAGTACAGTGTCAATGTTTCTCAACCTGCAATCAGCTGATTTAGAACTTGGATAACTATCAGTTCAGTTGATCATAATTGTCGAATATCAAGAGTCAATAATGTACATGTGAATTTTCACCTTTTCAACCTAATTGTTAAATTGCTGAATATCAGAGTTCATGTGAATATCAATGTTCATGTACATTCTCACCTTTTCAACTTTAAAAATTGAATATCAGAGTTCATGTGAATATCAATGTTCATGTACATTTTCACCTTTTCAACTTTAAAAATTGAATATCAGAGTTCATGTAAATATCAATGTTCAACCTAATTGTTGAAAATAATTGATGACGACGGTGATGTTTTAAAGATCTCCACTCCCCTATAAACCAATGAGAAGTGGGGGATTCGGGGCAAATCAGAGTTCAGTATATCTGTTAAGTTAAAGATTCACAAAAAAATAATTGGATTGTCTATCTTTTTTGCATGCAAAGTGTTCAGTTCACTTTTTTAACATTAAATGTATAGAACATGAAGAACAAGAGTGTACCTGCTTATTTTCCAAGTCAACTTTGTGGATCACAGCCTTTCAAGGCAAAACAATGTAAAATTGCCCATCCTTTGTGAAAACTGGACCTTCCCGAAGCACTTTGTCTTTGAGTATTTTGATGAAGCCAGCTTAAAAGGATTTTCATTCATGATCGAATTAAAGAGAGTTAGAACTTTAATTCTGTGTCCTGTTTTAACGTACAGCTGCTAATGCGGAATACTGTCGATATAATATATTTTTCGATATGATATATTTAAATAGTCAATGCTACTCAGTGAAAAGAACTTAATTTACTGTCCAAGATCATGTTAATTATTCTGTTTATTACTTTTGTTAGAAGCAGTTTCACAGGTTTTCCAAACTCTGCACCGTTGAATACATTCACTCAGGTCATTTGCACCATTTGAACCAGTTATAGAGACAGAACAGTTCTCCCAACAAGGCAAAGCAATGGTATCACCCTGCAGGCAAACACAGTCGTTAAATTGTTTTAATTGAACTATTGTTATATTCATAAAAAAAAGCAGCGGTCACAACAATATGATTTACTTCATCGTAAATGTTTATAAACGGAAATTTCAAGATTGTATATAATCAACATTTCATACTTTTAATTGTTTAAGGAATTAAGATCTGATTAATAAGCTACAAGCGGTGAGCAAATGTAAACTCATGTATGAAAACAAATAATCAAATGTGCATTTCATTTTCACCTATTTTCCAGATGAAACCTCACAAAAAATTGAAATCAACCTACTGTTGCAATCCTGCATATCTTGGAACATTTCCGGTGACCTAAAGATCTGCATTTCACTTTACATGGTCCATATTTTGTTGTTAATCCTGAAAATAAAGATGAAGTTTTGCATATCACTTAACATGGTCCATATTTTGATGTTAATCCTGAAAAATAAAACATACGAGAGCCACCTTACCATGTTATATTTTTTGTCACCACCAAAAAGTGGCGAAATGTTTCAATGGTCTCTGGCGATCGGCGGTTGGCGATCGGCGTCTGTAACAAATTCTTAACAATTCGTATACTGTTTACACTGATTTCATATTGAAGAGAATATATATATTAAGGCCCAAATATGTCAATATAATGAAAAAAAGGTAATGGTGCAACTTACCAAAACCCAAAAGTGTCATGGCAACGAAGACCACAAGGGCATTCATTTTGTAAAATGTCCAGATATCAGGTGTTAAGTGAATACATGAGATTCCTCTTCCTGTAATAAACTATAAATAATGTACAATATTCAAATACAATAAATAAATACATATTTTTTTCATGGCTTTCATTTGAACAGCACCCCATGCAGAGAGATTCCATAAAATTACAATCTCATGATGCAGGAAACTAGAAACATTTTGTCATCCAAGTTGCAAATTACTTTTTACTGCTTAACAAAAGGTGAATATCAGTCACATTTAGTTCTATAAGTATGATGATAACATAACTTTTTGATATTTCAAGGAAATTCGTTTGAAAAGTGATTGTGGTGATTAAAACGATGTAAAGACAAAACCACGACGCTATATTTGTAGATGTCTTCGAAGTTTTCAAAACTAATGATCGGACAAAAGCATGATCATTTTACTTTATTAATTTGAAGTTCGCATTATGCTTTAATAAGATCATATATTTGAATAATATTTTTGTTTCAAATATTAATTGTATGACATATACGAAACAAATGTTAATACAACCAGAGGGATTTGAACATGTAAGTTTTATTATTCATACACATTTTTCTGTTTTGAAAGCGTTGATGTGTGATGTGTATTTCTTAGTTTTTCAAAGAAATCTATAAAATTCCATTGCGGTTTTGTCTTTTCATCGTATTGTCAATCACGGCCATCAAGCGAGGTTCCTTGACATATCAAAGCTTATGTTATTTTCAGACTTATAGAACTAAATTTGACTGTCGTTCACCCTTATTAAGCATTAAAAAATAATTTGCTACGTGGGTGACAAAATGGTTCTAGTTTCCTGCTTATTGTCGAGTCTCACATCATTTGATTGTAATTTTATGCGATCTGTCTGCATGGCGTGGAACAGCGAATGAGTTACGACAAGTGTATGTTTTCAAAGCTAATACCATTAATAAGTGAGTCAAAAAACGCATTAATTAGTGATACACATTTCAATTATGTCATGATATTGTTTAATGTAATTTTATTTTTTTTATAAACTACGCTTTTACAACAGCGGCTCACAAAAATTGGTGCCTCCGTTTAAGATTAATTTACATGAAGATAAAAAATGTAGTTGGTATTATTTAAGACATTGCATTAATAAGTTGACTAAAATCTTGATTAAAATCATTGTATTATTGATTAAAAAAGGTTAAAAAACCAATTATAATTTCAACTACTCTTGTAGAGTGCCAGTAAGAACTTCTTAGTTACACTATCAAATCTAAGTTCTGCTTCATGTCCCCCAATTTTGAATGCCTCATCACCCAATAACCACTTTGTCGAGGAGTTTGTCTTGATATATGTATCTAGCATTGGATAGGGTATGATTTACTTTAAGCTCTTATGAAATTCATTTATTTGCTCTTCATATTGTTTACAATGCAGTAATCTATGTTCAAAAGTCTCAATATCCAACTTTGGCGTCCTTTTTTATCAAGGAGTTGTCTGTACAAAGAGAGTGATGACTCTTCACTAATTTCGTCTTTAATGTAACATTCAAGTTTTGTTCAATATGCATTCTATACTTATAGGACACATCCTCCATGTCATGCCCTATCCCATTTAAATCCACGTTGAATCCCGTGCGCCCATTCAGATGTGTGTTTGTTTGTTTGCTTTAATTGTTTTTCAGATAGAAAAAAGGTCGAGTGGTACCAATGTGATCGAAAATCAAACTTATAAATGGGAATGTACGTTACTCCCTAAAGATTAAATATTTAATTGGATAATATCGTAACCAGTAAAGTCTAAGCAACCGAGATCCTATAAACCTCTTGTTTGCTTAGCTAAAAGCGTGTTATCATCTTACTATAAAAGCACGATGGACTGTCCTTCATTCTGTCACTCTGGAAATCTCCTCCTAGACCGTTTGACCTTGGGCCCTCATACATGGTGAACATACTAAGTGGGTCAGTGGGCATTCAACAGTATTTGACTTAACAACTTTATGGGTTTAGGTCATTAGTTGACCTGAGAAAGGTAACTTCTTACGCAAAGGTCAAGATTTAGGTATTTGGTGATTTAAGGTACTTAGGGCTGCTGTGGCCCATGGCCACCAATGATTAGGTGACCTGAGGTCAAGGTCTATGTTTCTGGGTCAAGGTAATCTCAAGGTCAAAGGTCCATATCTGAGTACTAGCGTTTTAAGGATCTTTGGAGCTGATGTGACCCTTGGCAACCCGTGTTTTGTTGACCTGGGGTCAAAATCTAAACATTTGGCATTTTATGGCAATTGAAGGATAATCTGACCCTTGGCGACTCATGATTAGGGTGACATGAGGTCAAAATCAATCTTTATGGGCCAAGGTCGTCTCAAGGCCTTCGACAAGTTAACCTCAAGAATCAGTCAACGTCAACCAATCAATAAAGAGTTATTTAGCATTTCATTGGGGTTGCTGCCATGTTGGGACTGCTGTGATCCGTGGTGACCTACTCGAACGGGTAGATTGCTAGTTATAAAAAATGCATCTCCAGTAATGTAGAGGTCGACATGAACTTGCAAGTCACTTACTTATCTCCCTGGTGATTAAATGTTTTACTCAACAATGTCGTTAACAGTACAAACTTCCGTAAGCAACCCAAATCCTGTTCGTCACATATTCCAAATATAATATATTGGAACTTTGAAAACTGCGTCATTTTTTCATTAATAAACGAACAATAAGGGTCTTGTTTGCTTAACCTTAGGCTTTTTATTATAATAAATACTTCGGCACTTTAAGCTATCTCCCAATATTGTTTCATTCCATTGTATTTCCATTGTAGTTTCAATAATGCATCTCCGGTAATGTAGAGCTCATTTGAGTCAGGCCTAAACTGTATATTGGTCGCACGCGTAGTTGGCAACTTTAATTGACAAGTCGGAGTACCTCCATTTGGGTCGAAGACGAACAGCATACTAGAGCCAAAGTCTGTGACTATAAGGTTCCCCTTTTCATCATAATCAATACCATCGATATTACTTTTGGCTTTAAGTAGAAATGAACATTGAACTGGTAACTAACACCTTCACAACTAGTTTTATAGGATAATCAGTAATTTCTATAGCATTACATTAAATTATACATCGGATCAGATCCCTTTTAGCAAGTACATTTTTCTCATATAAATGATTTTGCTTTCAAGATATCAGACTTACCGGGAAGGTTTCCCCAAACTTGCTTGTTCTCAATTTGACAAGGGCCAACTATATCAAAGCTCCATAAGAGGGCAGTTATATTGTATGACGACCCGAAAATTAGTTTCTTCGGAGTCCCATTGCTATCATGTTGCACAGCTATACCATTGGGAAATAGGATTCCAGTGGCAACTTTAATAATCTCGCTAGTTGTCATATTATAGCAGTACACACTTCCAAATGGATCCTGGTAATGATGTTAATGAAAATAGAAATAAATGAAACAATTATCACAATGGCATGCTAGGTTTTCAATATTAACATATCAACTATGCGCACCAAGGCTCGCAGCTCACTGATTATCTTACATTCAAGATCCCATACCCAAAAAGTGCCTTTCTAGTTTCAAGGATCTAGCTATTGGATGGACAGGTGGCAGGACAGACAATAATATATGAGCACATATGCCAACATATGAAAGACCAACACGCATTACAACAACTGTACTGTGAAATATAAGAATGAATCATAGCAGTCTAGCCAGTTGAGAACTAGGTGACTTTAAACAACTTTCTCAAAGTAGTGAAAGATTTCGTATTAAGATTGTAATAAAGTTTCTCAAAAAAATAAAAATTGCGGAGTTGGACAGGAATGAACACAAAAGTGCCTTTCTAGTTTCAAGGATCTAGCTAATGGATGGACAGGTGGCAGGACAGACAAAAATATATGAGCACATATGCCAACATATGAAAGACCAACACGCATTACAACAACTGTACTGTGAAATATAAGAATGAATCATAGCAGTCTAGCCAGTTGAGAACTAGGTGACTTTAAACAACTTTCTCAAAGTAGTGAAAGATTTCGTATTAAGATTGTAATAAAGTTTCTCAAAAAATAAAAATTGCGGAGTTGGACAGGAATGAACACAGCTGGATGACCTGAACCTCGGTGAAAGAGGGATACTTAGCCTTGCCAAAGTCGGTATTTTTTTACTTATCTGATCTTGAATTATTACCGCCTTGTACAATCCAATACACCTGCGCTGATATTATGCAGAGTTATTCAACGGTTTCGAGATTTCCATAATACCTACGCTATCAGGGGTATCGCGAAACCTTATTGATTAACAGATATACGCGTGGACAGTCTGGACACGACGTGTGACTTCAGGCTGATTGACCAATCAAAAACGTTATCAGGTTGACCTGCATAAGCAAAGCAATCTTCCCGATTTGAAATTCAATGCCGATGATCTGATCGATCGTTTCTTTAGAGTTACAATATATTATGTAATTAAATGTACATAGGGAATGTAAGAGTCATTAATATAAATTAAATCATGCAATAGATTTAAAACTGATTTCACGATGAAAATGCAAGACCGAGTCCAATGTATCGGGTCATGTAGTCGATCAGTGATTGAATCTCAGCCTACATGTTCATTTGAATTCAGCGATCGTTTCAACGTTTATTTAAGAAATCTTCTCACCTCCGGTTACCGATCGATGCTCCGACATCCACTAAACTCTGATTGATATTTATCTGATAAAATATTTGTATTTTCATGATGAAATCATGCAAGTTTGTTCGTGAAAAGTCCCGGCGAAAAGTAAAAAGTGTACTTGTTTTTGACCGTGCATAATAATGAGCTGACGCTGCAGGGCCGTCGTTGATTGGTCAAATTTTACCGACATAAACATTGAGTCGGTAAAGCACGTGGCTTTCTCTTTGGTACAAGGCGGTCATAATAGAAACCAAGATAGTAAAAGAGACCGACTTGGGCAAGGCTAAGGGATACTGTATACACAGAAATATCCATCTCGTTCCCTAGATACGTTATATTGCAACACGTTTTGTACCAAAAATGTCAGTAGGTCCATGGAATATTCTAAATTAGTAATTGCATGCCACCTCAGGGCAGGGGACACTATCAGTCGAATACGTAATGCCATAAATATTACCTTCCTTGAATCTGTTAAGTTATTTGGGGCAATGGGGCCAACTGGTGCAGTAATCCATAGATTACCATGGTAGTCAAATATAAGGTCATTACATCCTTGTATGGTTTCATTTTGATTGTCTTTAGTTGCTACCTAAAATTAGTGTAAATAAAAAAGTTAATGGAAGTGTGCTATTTGAAAATTAGCGTTCATGCGCAAAGTGAGGTGCATATAGTTATAAACAATTCTTTAAACCAACATCATAATCTATTTTGTTTGTGCTAGAAAATTATGAATTTGTTGAAAAATAAAAGAAATTAATCTAAAGAAATATACTAACTATATCAAAACATGATAAAAAGTACTTTGCTACGCAGCTAGGCAAACAAAACAATTATATTTTAAAAACATGTGTAAGTGAATGACTTCCTTAAATGAATTATCCACCTTAGCAAGTTTTATAAATGTCACATTTTTCGGCGTCCATTTTCAGGTCCATTTCGAGGTTTGAACTTTTGAAATAGTAACTGTTGTGTTTCGGTTAATCTCATCCTCCAAAGTAATCAACAAAGTCGAAAGTATTATACTCCAAAATATCTCATGCTTCACTATCTTATTTTCTGAGATACACCATGATATATAAGGGAAGGGACACTCATTAATTGTGCTAAATAAATCTCCGTTACTTTTTATATTATTTCTACTAATTAATTGAACAAAAGCAATGATAGTATATGTATACTAATTTGATTTCCTAAAAATATTACATTACCTTAGAACAATATAGAAACGTTTTGAATACACTATACTGTTTAAAAAATGTGTGGGAATGGTGTATATTACAGTCTCTATAATTCATTTACCATTCTTCAATGTCACAAAACAAGTTATCGTTTTTTAAACGAGACTCTCAAGTGGGAAACAAATTAATAACAATTTTAATAAGTTTGCATTACAATTTCTCAATTCTAACTTCCATGGAGCTGTTTGTAATGATCAGTGTCTATTTATAACATTGAGTATGGCTGTAACGATGATTATAAGTAAACTTTTATGATACCTTTAAAGGCCCCATATAAAGTGTAAACCACTTTGGCTTATATTGTAGTCTTACCCAATGTTATCAAAGTATGATATGTGAAACTTTTTTTTTTTAATTTCAAAAAGTGGTTATTGATAGACATTTTGTTCCAAAATTTGTGAATTTATTTAAAACGAACTTTTAAAGGTCACAAATATCTTTTAATTAGCCACAATTCATACCAATGCATAGCATTCATCCTCCAATGTTTTTTGCCGAAAAAAATAAGAAAATCGGTTCATAAATAAGCGAGAAATGAACTCAGTGCATGAAAATGGTTCCGAGAAAAATGCATTTCAAAATTTTAGTTTTCATAGAAACCAATGGTACAATGATATCTAAAACATAATATATTCTTCCTTTTAACCTGTTAGACAATCAACATTGGTTTATTATTAAAGTCTAGCATATTTAGAAAAGATTGACATTGAAAAAACAAATTCAATTTTTTCAAAAAGTTTTTGCTACCTTAGTGACATCACTAATGTTTCAAAATATTTTTGATATGCTAAAATATTAAAGTAACTGGTGATCCACTCGATTACGCTGGTTACCAAAACGGTTCGTTTTGGTAACAAAATGTCGGAACATCGAAGGTACGATTTTTCTCTTTTCCTCATTTCACGCGTTGTAGGCAGAATTTCCAAGACATTTTTTAACACAAACGTCTATCAGTATCATATCTTTAAGAAAATGTACATATTTGCGAACAAATAGTTCAGAAGACAACAGAATCGTCGATTTAATTCCTCACTTAAGTTACATAACAATTTTTCGAAAAACAGTTAAGATCTGCACTTTTAACCCAAACCGTTTATGTAACTTAAGTGAGGAATTAAATCAACGATTCTGTTGTCTTTTGAGCTATTTTTTCGCAAACATGTACATTTTCTAAAACATATGATTCTGATATACGTTTGTGAGAAAAAATGTCGTGTGTGTGTCCTTTGTTCAATCTTTGCATTGGGATTAAAAAGATAATCTTTTTTGAAATGCATTAAGAAATATTTGATGATTAAAATATTTCAACTTTTTTGAATAATGGCGGGATATTTGAATATTTGAGAAATAAAATCCTCACAACTTTTTTCTCTAAAAATTTTTTTTTCAAAAATATCTAAAATAACTTTTTAAGTCATGACAAATAGTAAATGAATGATAAAAAAATATTTTCAAACTTTAGACGGGGACTTTAACTATTTCAAAAGTGAGATAGATGCTTTGTTGCTACCCTTTGTGTCTGTGAGTCCATCAAAATATATCCTCCAAACTTACAAACAAATTAGGTTCATTTTATTTAGCTTATACAATAAAAAAACATTTTGTAATGGAAATTATATCAAAACGTCAAAGAAATGTACAAAACTGACTTTCTTAAAAATAAACGCTTATGAAGGAACAGCTAAAATGTGTTTGCATTACAAAATTGCAAAAACAACTCTTTTAGACAAATATCTTATTTTTGAAGAAGTATACATGTAGGTATAACCGAGATTATATGGTACCATGATAGGAATACATTACCACTTTCTTAACAGGGCAAAATGCAAATGTTTCAATTGTTAATTACAAAAGTCAATCAGGTGTTTTCTCCAAATTAATCCTACAAACGAGTAATAACTTATTCATTTGTCTCAAAAATAAAAAATAAAAATTTTGTTTGAAACATAATAGCATCCAACATGTCCAATGGGCTAATTATATCAAATAAATGGGTGTGGTTTTATTCTGGTGAATGTTATAAACAACCTTTATCAAGAGGATGGATAATTATTGCACTTTGGTAGAATACATTTCTGAAATGTAGAGCAACAAAATCGTATAATCATCGTTACCAACATGTAACGAAAGTTATGTCTGTTGTAAATGCGAAAATAACAATGTTGTGATGATAAATTGAGCTCAAGAAAACTTTCACATGTTTTCACATTGTATCTGAACATATAGATGAGATATGAAGTGAAGATTGTCTTTAAAACGAGAATAAATGCACATCAGGTTCATCTACTCAATCAAGGACTTATTTTCGTTAATCACAGATACAAGATCAGCGTATTTGTACATAACATGCTAGCTTTGCTGTTCTTTATTTACCAGCCATGTCAAACTTTAATCCCTGTGTCCGTTATAAAACATATATGTCCTTTCTGTGCTATTTTCGTACTTTTATTTGTTTAGTGCAAAATTGCGTAACGAAAGTGTGAATAACGAATATAAAAAATGGGCAGTATAATCCATTTTACTAGAATATTATGCCTCGGTTGAAATACTGTGACATATGTATTTTTATTTATCAGTAAGACATAACAGTTATCATGGTACAAAAACATTATGTATGGGGTATGGATTATAAGCAAAACACCACTGTAACGAAAGTTATGCATTTTACTTCAAAAACAGTACATTTGAATTGGGTTGCCAAAAGCCATGGTTTTACTAAAATCTTCATACACCGTTTTAAATTGTAACACATCTTGGTTATTTCCTTACAATGTAGAAGTACCCTTTCAAATTAGTTATTGCATCTCATAGGAGGTGTCTCAATAACGAAGGCAATGAGTCATGGCAATGAAATAGAATTTCAACGCCATATTTACTTGCACGTTTAATCGGTGACAGTATCGAAATGAGAAAATACGACTTTGAAAAACTCTGGCTTCATGGAAATCGTTTCAATTTTAGGTGTTCTTTTTAGAGTAAATTCATGTCTACAATATCACTTCAAGCATTCCTTAGTTCAATGCATATCTTTTATGTAATATGTCGGCGACAGCGTTTGGACCTGAAATTTGAGAATGGGTGTAATACATTCATGGGCTCTCCAGGTTACAATCCATGTATATACAGGGTGATCACTAAGTTCTGGGAATTTATCTGTCATTTCATTATTTTTCAACCAATTTACTTAAAATTTATTTACTTTAATTTTTTAAGGTAAATGGGGAATGTAATTTTGGGTAGGTAATTAATCTGTCTCATTGTCATCTGATGTCACAATGGATAATTGTCGTTACTATAGCAACATGACAAATGTCGTAGCGGGTCAAGTAAAATAAAAATGAATTCAAATTTTACTTGATCCAAAAGTATGGTTAATAAATACCTATTTGGTGGACATATTTCTGTGATTTTTCATATTTTCAAATACTTCTAGCTTTAGTTTCTAAAGTAACACCTGTATTGTGATATATAAGAGTGAACTTTGCTCTATTTTCTTATTATTCGTCAGACTCTCAAAGTCAAAATCATGACTCAAAATAGCGGGGAGTTATCTTCCATTATGACTATGCTTCCCATTACTCAAGCTGCCCATAGTACTCTTGAAGAATTAGGGTTCACACAACTTATTACTTCCCAATATTCACCAGACAATATTCACCAGATGAAGCACCATTAGGCTTCACTACATTTTGGGTGCTAAAGCATTATATGAGAGGTCATAAGTTTAATTCCGATAAGGGACTGCTTTCAACGGCTTGAGCAAATCTTCAAGGGATACCAAAGGAGGACTGGAATACATCTTTATGGACTAAGTTTGTCAACAAGGCATGTGCGTCCAGGCTAATGGAAACAATTATAAATGAAATGATCCTCTCAGCAATGAAGAATACTCCTGAATAAATGACTTCAAGAGTACTGTTCTGCCATGCAAGTAGTTTGAAGCAACCATCTAGGCAAGATGAATATGTTTTGGCAGGAAATTCTCAGATTAACATTAGTCACAATTTGCTGACCCGCGGACCACCTTTACTTTTTTTGTAATTACAATAAAATAGATCGTAGATGTGATATGTATATGAAACATTGCTTGTCAATTCAGAATTATACAATGTAAACCTGCTGAAAATTTCAACTCAAATGGTAGAGAAATCTTGAAATGGCAGACCAATTCCCAGAACTTAATGATCTCCCTGTATTAGAATTATGTTAAACACTTTCTTATTTCTTTCTTACTTGTTGAAAAGAGCCATTTTGCATCACTTTCAGTAAGCCAAGTCTTGCATCAGCAACCCAAATATTGTTCTCCGCGTCACATTGTAATCCTGCTGGTATGCCATCAAACCCATTTACTGATGGGGCAACAAACGTGCTAGCCTGTGAAAATAGTAAATCTTAAATCAATGCGTTCCCTTTAATGCAAAGGTTTTTTACATGTATTTTCTGAATTAATTTCCCCTTGATTTTTTGGCAAAATAGGGTGTACTATGGAACAACACTTATGTCATATAGACGAGTACAGCGTTGACATTTTGACTTATTATTAGATATTAGAAGGTCTAAAGGATGTCCCAGAAGTAACGATAATTATGCTCTAAAACTTTTATTTATAAGCAGACAATATAAAATTCACACAAAATAAAGCTCAAGATGTAGGCTTCGTGTTGCAATATCACATTAATCACTAAACACAACAACAATGCTCTATTTATGGTGGTCATAGCAACCTGTATGTGCGTTCTGCGGAGCATTTTCACTATGTTATATTAATGTTCAAACTCGTGTAGAAAGCAGTTATCCTTGGATATTTTAAAAAAATGTTAAATCATTGTTTTGGTGATTTGATGTTGTTGTATAATGGTATAGTGCTTCACAAAAGAGATATATACAGTATATAGGATTTCACAAAAGAAAGCTCTCGGGGAAACACAACATAGGAATTTCCAGAGAGGTGTACACTATCCCATCTACTTTGAGCAAGATGAAAAATTAGTGCAGAGAGCAGTAATCAAATTCCTTCAAAAGACAGGGGGTAAACACAGTGACGATATAAAGGAGTTTAAGCAATCATATGGTGAGAGAAAACTTTCCAACTCAACTGCGTATAGAAAGCACAAATGGTTTGGATCTGAAAGCAGAATGAAACTTTATGATAAGAAAAGGTCTGGCACACCAGAAACAAGACACGGCCAGTTTGTATGAGAAATGATACAGCAGGACAACCGTGTGTCAGTGAGGGGAATATTCAATGATTTAAGTATTCCAAAGTCAAATATATTTCACATATTAAAGAAGAATCTACAACTGAGAAATAAATTAGAAATACTGCTGAGGTATGTGAATTACAGGGAAACACGAAATGTTTTTCAAAAATGTATGGAAAACTAAGTTGCTCCGCAGAACGTGCATATGGGTTGCCATGGCAACCATACATGGAGTATGTTTGTGTATCGTAAAGAATGAAATATAGCAAAATGAAACGTACATCTTGATCTTTAATTTGTGTAAATTTTACATTGTTTCCTTGTGAAATAAAAAATTTAAAGTATAATTATCATTACTTCTGGGACACCCTGTATACCACTCATACGGATACACTCTGCTCCATAAGTTTGGCAATGTTAACAGTTAACCCCCTAATAAGATCACGTGTTAAATCTTCTATGTTTGAATTTTTATTTACCTGTCATGCAATGTCAATACTTGAATCCCCTATATAAAGTTTTAAACACTGGCTTATATTGTAGTCTCACCCAATTTTATCAAAATGTGATGTGCGAAACGTTTTTGAACGGTTTTTGAAGGCATTTTTGCTCGAAAACCGTGAATTTCTTTGAAACTAACTTATAGAGGTCACAAGTATCTTTTAATAATAGATAACTCACACCGATTCATAGTATTCATCCTAACGTGTTTTGCCTAAACCAACATTACAGTAATATTTAAAACTTAATATATTCTTCCTTTCAGCCTGATTTGTTTGGCATATTTAAAACAGATGACATTTGATTAATGAAACAATGTATGCTTTATTCAATCGTCGTATTTCTGTTAAAAGATAATGTGTTTTGCACTGTATGGTGGAATATTTAATAATTAAAATATGTCAACTTTTATTTGAAAAATGGCAGGAAATTTGCATATTTGAGAAATAAAAAACTTTTTTCAAAAGTCTCTGAAATAATTTAATTTCTTAAGTCCAATTCCTCCAAATTTTCGGGTTCTGGGCAAATCAGATTTCAGGATATGTATTCACAAAATGATTCATATAAAAGAATTTTCATATGAAAATTGATCATGAATTGTCTAACCTTTTTCGCTGCTAAGTGTTTAGTTTACTATGTTAACATTAAAATAAAAAATTAAAGAGCTTCGGTCATTTTTTAAAATTATGTTTCGCCCTTGTTTTCTTTTATCATATAACTTACAATATATACTATTGTCTAGTTCAATGTTAGTAAGAAGATCAAACTAAGGTGCACTCATATTAGATTCATTAGTCTTTTTCAATACTAGCTTAGCAGGATATGTTTCATCTACAAAGTTTTTAAATTTTATGATGTCTGTTCTTAACAGGTAATCGTTATATCTATCTGTCTAAATAAATCACTTTGCAATCTTAAATTTAGCTTTATCTTTCATCATCCTTTGTAAAAACTTATAAGTTGGTCCATTATTTTGCCTAGTAACCATCTAGCAACGAAATATTAATCAAATAAGTGAAATTGAAAGAAAGGGGTAGAGGAAGATAGGAAATTTTATCTAGAGTTTGGAAAGGGGGCGGGGTAATCATGATTCTAATACAAAAGTTTTACATTTATAATTAGTAACATTCAACGGTAATTATTGAGTGATTTTTGAGTGATTTTCTCCTTCGTGGAGAGAAAGCCATTTGAGAATATTTTGTGATTAACTGTATTTCACCTTTAAACAGTCATAAGATAGTCAATAGTGTCTCGATTTTCATGGAAGCCATTAAGGTAAAAGTGATATAAAGTTATTTAGAAAATATTTACCTGCTTTTTTTCCAAGTCAACTCTGCTGATCTCACCCGCCAATGGTAAAACAATGTAAAAGTGCCCATCCTTTGTGAAAACTGGACCTTCCCGAAGCATTTTGTCTTTGAGTATTTTGATGAAGCCGGCTTAAAAGGATTTTTCAACTTTGATTTAATTAGAGTGTAAAAACTTTAATTCCGCATTCTGTTGCCACTTAGGATATTTATTTCAAGTTCAGCTGTCAGTTACTACAACTACTTATGATGTATGGTGCCTTTTAAGTGTACATCTAAGTTAACCCATCAATTTGTGAACTAGCGAATCAGTCACCGAGCTACATAGCAGGTTTTATTCATATTTGAATGAGTTTGACATCAGATTGCAATCAATCCGGTAGCTGCTAACCGAAAATTGCATGTGCGAATACATGCTTAAACTGTCCATGATCATGTTAGAGATAAGATATTGTGTAACTATTATTGGTTTACTTTTGTTAGAAGCAGTTTCACAAGTTTTCCCAACTCTACATTGTTGGATACATCCACGAAGGTCATTTGCAGCATTTGAACCATTTATAGAGACTGAGCAGTTCTTCCAACAAGGCAAAGCAATGGTATCACCCTACAGGCCAACATATTTGTTGTTTTAATTGAACTATATATCAAAACAATTGTTATATCTATAGAAAGCAGTGGTCATTACAATAGTTTATGGTTTACTACATCCAAATGTTTGTAAAAGGGAATATCAAGGTCATAATCGACTTTAAAACGTTTATTTATTTTATTTGTTTGAGTTATGATTTGATTAATAATTCATACCACAGCACTGACTGTCAGAATGAAGAAAATATCACAAGTAGTGAGCAATTTATTTGCAAGGGAGAATCAATAAAATATAGTAAGCACTCAATTTATTCGGAAGGATCTATATACATTAAACATTGTCATTACATTGTAGAGAAGGTGTAATGGCCTGGTGCCTGTTACTTTGATTGCACAAATGTAACCAAACCGTGAAAGTAAATAGATCTCTTTCTGTAAACCATTTTAAGGTCCGAAGGACCGTGGTTCCTAGGGTAGGTGTTCCTAGTCGGACCATAATTTAAGCTTGTTGTTGGACCACAATCCCTAGGGAAAATAGTCCTAAAATATCATATAGAGGGTAGGACCATTTACTAGAGTAGGACCATAATTTCTTTCACACCAGTAAAAGAGTAGGTGGTCCCTTTAAGCGGGTGATTAAGTTTATAGACACATCGATTTGGTTGGTCAGCATCGTTTGCAGTGTAGCTCAGTTGGTAAGGCATTGGACTTGTTAGCTTATGTATATGTTATTGTATGTACTTGCTATTATGATAGTATTTCCATTGTGTATCTTTCATTCCGCCAGGTACAAAGTTTGAATCCTATTCCAGTACATCTAAAATAATTGCTAAATTTGCCTTTTCATTTCTTGCTCGATTTTTTTATTAATTCTTTCATTTAAGTGTCAAAGTCAAAAGTTGTATTCTGGTCGTGTGTTTTCACATTATTTGTTATGGATTAAGTAACCTGCTCAATGAATCTTTTTGGGGAATTACTATGCTAGCTAGTTGTATGCTACATTTTTAATAGATTTCATGCTGTTCATCGCACAAAAAAACCCACACAGCTCATGGTCATCGCACAAAAACATCACACAGCTCATGGTCATCGCACAAAAAAAAACACACAACTTGTGGCAATGACATGTATACGCATAACAGAATAAAATAGTTGACAAGATATACATCTTAAATCGTTTTCTATTCAATAGATATTAAATAATATAACCCGTTTCCAAAGTGAACATTATTCCCTTGAAAAAAGCCATAGGACCAATTTCCCCAGGAATTTAGGTCCAGGACCAATAATCCTAGGAATTTTGGTCCGATTAGGACCACCTACTCTAGCAGGTGGGACTGTATTCCCCAGGAGATTAGATCTTTACTAGGGATAATGGTCCGTAGGACCATATTTAGGTAGGACCAGAAATACTTTCACACCGGTGTAAATCATTCAATGTTGCGCTTGATAAAGCATTTTCTAAAATCGCTTTGTCCCAGTGTGATTGCGAAAAAATTGGGATAAATTGATTTTAGAATCTGGTTAATCCCAGCACCCTATACATTGCTGTCGATAAGTGGGTTTGAGAAATCTATTTATCCCGTTCCCGTTCCCGTCTTTGAGATTTGCTGGGAATGGGTTATTAATCAGATCGAGGAGTTAAGTGTCTCAAATCTTTTTAATTTTGGTAATTTTAGTTTCTGATAATGTTCCTTGAGCACACATACATCGACGGCTATTTGGAATTATTAATGTAGTACGTCATGGTTTTTCACAGCGAAAAATGATACAATATCCTGCCTGGATATTTGCGAAATATTATAGTGATATGGAACGTATCCTTAAGAATCCGTGACAAATACTCTAAGTATCGCGATTTTGGAGATTCACGGATATTAGTGAGAGACGGAACACTGGTATCCTGAAATATCCATAGTTCTGGATACTACTGATATACATCACGTCTTTTCGCGTATTCTTAGGGGTATGACTAATATATGATTCGAATACTCACAAATATAGCTGAATATTCAACAATTTTCCGGGATATTTAGGGATACAGTTCGTAATATTTTTGAGATATTCACGAATACGGTCGGGATTGCAAGGAGATTTTTGTTCATATTACCTAACAAACTAAACACGAAATGACGCATTTAAATACGTACAGTTTATTATCTCATCAATACAAATGAGATGTACGATAGGCGTAAGCATTAAAACATCTGATCACAAGGATGTATAACAATGACCACATCGATGTACTTAGGCTGTTCTGCTACTTTTACATCTCCTACTTGACGTCCTTCTTCACTTAGGAACTGATGTGGCTGCCATGCTGATCATTGTGTGTTCAATAATTTGAATTTCGACTTGTAGGAAAATGCTCGATGTTTAAATTAGGGGCATTGATAACGCTGTAAGTTGTAACGATATTTCGTCTCAATTTATTGATAGCGCGCGGACGTCAGAGAGCAAACTTCCGGTTTGATTGCAATGTTTTAATGGCGACTAATATTTGTGTTTGTTACCTTATTTAAAAGCCATTTTCAGTGTCTACGAATATCGAAATGTAGTAAACAAAAGTTTCCTAGTAAAGTTCATAAGATTCTCTACAAGATGAATTCACGTTTATATCTTGAAAGTACGACCGAAGCCAGATATAATGAGAAAACTACGAAATGTACAAGCTAAAATTCGACAGATTCACGGTATTATTGAAACAAATCAGTTGACATGAAGGAAATGTTGTTTCTACTTTAGTTGTTATAAACGTTAATATACCCTCCATGCTTAGAAGCAAACTTTTCTTCGAAGCGCAGCTTATTGTCGATGAAATCGTTGATTGAATTTCCCAAACAAACACAAGTTGGAGTACCCAAAAATATCCTTTCGAGGATATTTCCGGATATTCGAAGTATCGGTGTCTATGTCTATGTCGATAATCTGCAAAAGGCTCATAAGCCCATATGAAGCAGATATATGATTTAACAGTAATAGAATTTGAAAAGAATATAACTTAAAACCTTAACATTTAAGAATAGATATATTTTAGACAATATCCCAGGAACTTTATTTAATATTATCTTCCATGCTTAGAAGCAAACTTTTCTTCGAAGATCAGCTTATTGACGATGTAATCTTCGGTCATCATGAATTTCCTGTCTTACATATGTCTGAATTTCCCAAACACAAGTTTTTCGATGGCAGCCATTTTGAGCAGTTAAGATATCACGAGGAGAATGTTGTTTCACTGCAGAAATTCATACAAGATATTCCACATTCTATATGGCGAAACAAATGTTTCAATGACACTAAAATTGTTAATTGAACGTTATAATTTATGTACTAGCATAATTTCCAGGAATCAATATTCCGGATACTTAAAAAAATTTCTGGATACTAGGGTAGTCAACTATCCTGAAATATCCTTAATTCGGTTATGTTGAAAGTTGGAAACTTGGAGTATCCAAAAATATCCCTTTGAGGATATTTCCGGATGTTCGAAGTATCGGTATATTTTAGGTTATTCAAGGATACCTCAAATATCCGGGATTTGCGATACGTACGGAAACTATAGGATATTACACCATTTTTCGCTGTGTTTGATATTTCAGGTGTATCCTTTTGCATACTCCTTTTCAATGATATGTCATTTATGCACATCTGGTCATGTTTGGCAGAATTGTGATAACCCAACAGATTTACTTTCTTGTTTGCCGCTATTCAGTAATGTCAGTTCGATGTCTCACCACTGTTGGGTTTCACTTAATGTAGTTTATATATTCACATACATGTTTAGATCGTTATTATCCACTAAAGTGTCCTATTCTAGTAATTTGTGGATATTGTTGCTCCCGTTCGTACTTTTGCGTAATTTTCGAACTATTCTTAGTTCCGTTCGTACTTTTGACGTAACAAGGTCAAAGGTTACTGTCGTAGTTTTCTGGTCTAAATTTCACCCTGTTTACTATGTTTTATCGTTAATCTAGTAGGATATGCACTTAATACGTAAATTAAGCTCTCTATAGGTAGTTTAAACTTTGCAATCGGTCTCGTATTGGCGAAGTTATGGCCGTTTTTGTGGATTTACATAAGTTCGTAATTTATGTAGGTCGCTGCGCATGCGCAGAAGACAGGTAGCCATCTTATGTTTTTCGAGTAAATCATTCGTGATTTGCTCCGCTATCTTCACTCAAAATGTCGCAATTGTTGACCGTCGAGGTGTCTAAACTGTCTCACGATTTACACCAGTAAGTCGTCTGTCCACATGAGGTGATTACAACAGGATCTGCACGAAGTCTGACCCCCAAATCAAGCTTGAAGTTTGAGGTTCACCCCTCCCGCATGATTTTCAAATGTCAGCACGTCTGTCAAATGGCGAACTACATACCACCAACAACCAACCACTCATATGCTGATGCAAATACCTCATGTGGATGGACACCCTACACCTCATTTCAAGCTGTAAGCACTCTATGTATCGAGTGTGACAAATTGGCAAGTATTACATTTGGATTTGGATTTGACTTGTTAATGCTAAAAAGCACATTGGAATTATTTGACCCATATTTGGTTTACATGGTTGATGATCAACATACCCAGTTTAATCATGTCAGTTTCTTTCATTGTTGATGATCAATACCCAAATTGATCATGTTTAGGTACACTGCAAACTACCCTGTGCAGCTGTATGTTACGTAATGTCTCGCTTGTATATAGTCGGCTTATGGAGTTCAAGTCTTACTGTTGGGCAACAGTTAGTGTCAGATAGATGATGGTGTTGAGTTAAACCCTAATGGAACCCTAGTTTATGGTCTAGCCTGATACTAGTTTTGAACTTGAACTGTTCTATTGTTTATCGATGGTTGGAGTGTCGGTTTTATTGTATCGTTGCGTTAAGGTCGTACTATAATTTATATACTGTATGCATGTATGGCTTTCCCCAAAGCCACCCTAGGGAGATACAATTTGTTGCACCCAATATTACCAAAGGGAATACAAGTTGTTGCACCCACCCTTATGTTGTGTCATGGAATATTATAAGTTGGTGATGTACTACTACCAACTTGGGTATACAGTTTTACTCATGTTCATGATTGATCACTTACTACATAACATGCACCCACTTGTTACATAGCATGTATTCACATGATGTGTAATCGCACCCATATGTCATGTAGCACGCGTCGGCATGTTTCATAGCAGGCGCCCACTAGTTACGTGACATGTATATCCATGTCATGTGATTGCACCCACATGTTATATGACATTAATTTTCCTAGCATGTTACATAATGAGCAGTCATGTATACATTGTTATCACTAATTGGTATGTTGAATCAAATGTTGTACAAGTTATTGTTATAGTCATTATTTGGTATGTTTCACCCAAGCTTGTGATAAGGAATGTTACGTTGATATTTTTAGTCGGTCTTATATTTTGTCTGTGGTTGTAATTCGGTTCTTTGCGTCATGTCGTACACTCCAAGGTGCCAGTTGTTGTTGTTCTCATTGTCATAGGTTGTTGCAAAGTCATGGTAATACCTATTGCCATGTATGTTTATTTGGTCACCAGTTGTGTCACACACTCTCCCAGATGAAAGTATTGTATGTTATATGTGTATTCAATGTAGAAGTTATGAATATGAGCTCAATAATGTGTAATTGCAATATCAGCTTCTTGGTAATTATGTAATCTTACTTAAGTATGTATTGTACTTGATAGGAAATACTATGTATATTATCGTAACCACATTTCAGGGATCTTAGTTGCATAACGATCCACCTTTGTGCATTATCCTTGAATATGGGTACCCGTTGCCATTGAGTAACGCTGCACCATATATCATTCAGGTATCACAATATCAGAACTTTTATTCATATATATATATTTCCACACTATGTGTGTAATTGTCATAATTACTATACTCACTTTGTAATCACATTGTAAATAAACCCATAATTATGTTATCATTTATATTTAAACTAAATCATCTGTTTTGTCAGTTAGGTGTATGTTTTATGTCGCAGTGCGACATATTCAGCCATTTTGCCATTCAACCAGTCATGTCTGTAAAACCCTCGAGAGCATATACAATCATAACACGGACCCGGTAATAATGTGACGATTCTTCCACTCACTCATCAACCCTTTAACGCTACCACTACCTTTTGCGCTTACCACGCAGAGTGAGGATCGCTACAGAATAAACACTCATTTTGCACAATGTGCCAACGTCGGCTAGAAACTAATTTTAGACATTTTCAGGCTATTTGACAAGATCTCACTGGTATAGGTACTTCCTTATTTTATTGTCGCAGTTGTGTGTAATTATATGAACAATGTGATAACATATATGGATACTTCAATACACAATCAATCTTGAAACGCAAATAAATTCATGAAAACATGACGCCATTGTTAACTCCTGTATGAAAACAAATATGCATTCACCCATTTTCCAGATGCGACCTCACAAAAAGATTAAAATAAACATACTGTTGCAATTCTGCATATCTTGAAACATTTCCGTAGACCTAGAGATCTGCATCTCGCTTTACATGGTCTATATTTTGATGTTAATCCTGAAAATAAAACATAGAGAGCCATCTTACCATGATATATTTTATGAGAAATTTCGTGCATATATATACAGGTTGTCCCAAAATGAATCGCACCGAAACAAATATAAAATAACTCTGATGATGAATCAATATTTTTGAATTAAGTTATCTGACACTGTGTTTGATCAAAGGAACATTTTTGAAATTTAGTTATCTGACTGACAATTATCTATCATAAATGTCTTAAAATGAATAAACACAAGGACCACATGTGTCTCGAACTCGCAACCTCGTAGTTACGGCACCCAATCGCCTAGCTCGAACATGCCGGTGTAAAAGGGTAGGATGTCCTATCAAATTATGGTCCTACTCTCCATTAATTTATATGGTGACCTAAATACAACTCTTTCCCTCATTATCTTATACATAATCAGGGCCAGTAAGGGCCGTTAAGAAAGGGGACCATAATCCCTGGGGGACCATCCATTTTTTCACACCAGCGCTCAAGCCCTCTCGGCCAACTTGACAACCCCAAAAAAAGGTTGTTTTGTCAGTTGATCTGACTAGAGGCAGCTGGTGTTAACGCTCGAACACACCAGAGGAAGCACAACTGACATTTCACTCCGACGAAGGCCATTTAGAGCAAGTTCACTCAATAAGTCTAAGAATTTTAAATGTTTAGCTTTAGAGCAAACCATCACCCATTCATTCGAGGTTATGCGGAGCACATCATGTCATTATTGGAAAATGAATTTTCTTAATTTTTACTTTATTTTTTTTTCAATGCAAGAAAAGGAGTAATTTTCGTTTATTTTGGGTATCACATTAAATATGTTTTACTGCGTGTAAACGATTTGTCAAAACCTTATCTCCACCGCTCTGCACTAGATATATTGCTAATACATACTTAACCAAAAACTACTGCAGGAAGTGCCCTAAGTAGTATCGTTCAAGTAACAGCCATATTGAAAAGAAGATAAGCTAAGCAACATTCAATCACTTTGGATATTGCTAAAGCTACGAAAAGACATGGTAGATACCATGAATGATGCGGGGAATGATGCCCCTCACAAAATATATTTTTCCTCAAAATAATAGCCATAACTGTATTTTAAATGTCGGTTCCTTGATTTTCCAAATATTTCTTAAGGCCAAAATGCGTCAATATATGATAGGAAATAATGTTGCAACTTACCAAACTCCAAAAGTGTCATGCAAACGAAGACCCAACCGGTTTTCATCCTGTAAATGTCCAATTATCAGGTGTAAAGTGAAAACATGCGATTTCACTTCCTGTAATGAACTAGAAATAATTTGCATAATTCAAATACAATAAATAAATACATTATTTGTTATCATGACCTTCATTTGAACAGTAAATGAGTTACGAGTGTATTTGTCAAAGCAAGTAGCATTAATAAGTGAGTCAAAAAGATATTATTACCACCTTGCAGGGCCTGTTCTAGGGGTTTTAGTACTAGTTGAGAAGGCATTTAAATTGCTATATTGACGTGAGCAATATTGTGTCGGGCGTTAATGACTTTAGTCGGGCAATAATGACATTATCCGCCCGACTATGTTTCCCGGGAAAAGTGATATCGTTCAGTGCGTAAGATTTTCTTTTTCAAATTTGATATTTCAGCCCTTGGCATTAACGGTGGTAATAATAGTAATAACGTCATTTCTGCGGGCAAAATAGTGAAATATTGCCCTTTGAAATGACGTTATTGTACTATTAGTTAGTATTACCAATTTCAATTACGATAATTGATATTGTTTTAATGTAATTTGGGGTAAAATTGCCAAGCTCAACTATCTCACAAGGTGGGTATGTATGTATGCATGCATGTATGCAGTTACATTCACATTATTACACAATACTTTATTAAAAAGTAAAAACATCACACAGAAATTAGAAAAGAGTAGGTAATGGACAGAAATTGGACATTTTTTAACAGCAGTTGTCTCTGTTTATGCATTATGTACACTTTCTGTGATATATTTAAAAGTTTCTCTTTGTCATAACATACTATACCGAGTATTACCTTAAAAATAGAATTGTCACTGTAATCAAACAATTGATTTACTTAAACTTTTAGAGTAATTACTATCATACCGTAATACTCGTAAAGTGTATAAATTACCTAGGATCCGAGTCTCCGAGATGTGTTATTTTGTAGAGATATAAGGGATTCAAAGTGAAAACTTGGGAGAAAAGTGTTTAAATTCTCCCAAATAAAATAACCACAAAAATAAAATAAAAATAACACATAATTGTCAAAAAACAACAGCACTCCCCTCTACAGCAAAATGTACTTAATGTTACATCGTGTGTCATATCCCATTTTAAAGACAATTCAATTCTGGAGTTACTTGGGAAATTTCACCTTTGTATGATATAATATTACAGATTAACAGCCGATTGTTAGTAGTTGGTACGGCCACCACTTGCTGCTCGAAAGCACTAATCTCGATGAATATTATTTTAATGAAGATTCAAAGAAAGGTTCAGCATTGCGTAATCATTTAAGCACTTTCCTCATATTCTTCAGTAATACATCCTTACTGTATCCATTTTCAGGAGGCCCTTTGTCCATCAGTTCTCCTACCCTGTCTTTCACAATTGAACATATACCAAATTAACCTAGTGACTATGGATCCGAGATGGATCCATAGTGGATGAAAAAGCACTACATTGTGTGAAAATGGTTTGTGACAGCAAGACATCTCTTCAGCTAGGGTCTTTGAGATGTCTCATAAAAACGTGAAAATATACGTATCAGGAAATTAGTGAACGTTCCATAAAATCATTTTGATTACAAGTAATCTACCGGAAAATCGACAGTTAACTGAAAATCAACGTTTGAAAAATTAAAATACCTGGGTGTTAATCCATAGATAATCATTGAAAATTAGAATTTTTGAGGACTATATGGTGTAATCGTGTCGTCACAAATCGTGTAATCGTGTAGCTCTTTACTTATTTGGTAAAAAGATTTATGGACCCTGGACTGTTAAACATATGAAAGGGCAGCCGGGGATATACTCTCCATTGCCAGAGGGGGGGGGATGTGATGGGTCGCATCCCCTCGATAACCAAAAAAATAGAACCATTAGATAGTGGAAGAAAAGAGCTTTAAAACACTTTTTAAGCTTCTATCTCAATTTTGAGCACATTTTTTGGCATTAATTTTTTTTTTCAAAACAAATATTATTTTTTTGTTTTGCCTTGCTTATGCCACGATTATGCCACCCCCTTGACTGAAACCGAAATAAAATTTGGCGATCGGAACCCCCTGACTGAAAGCTGACTACGCCCCTGCTCTCCAATCTACACTAAAATGCCTTCCTCTTGCATGTAACAAAGCTATATTTCAGATAAACACCGTATATTCATACCGCTACTCATGTTAAGTGTGTCTGTGCTCGACCCTCGGTGGTCAAACCTTCTAAATTCCATCTTTTTAATTTGAAAATAAATTATTTTAAAAATCCACATATTTTTTTATTGTGCTTTGGAAAAGGACTTGACAAACGGAGGGCTTCATGACATCCCTATCGAACTTCATTTGCTGGGATAATGATATTGATTGGTTAAATTCAATTTTAGATATGTATTGCTTGAGGCCATCTTTTAGTCAAAATACTTACAGAAAACTTAAAGTGTGGCCCATAATGGAGTATAGAGGGTTAAGTCCACTTTTTAGTTATTTTGTAAAGTAATGTCTAACCCTACTATCACACCAAGCTAGTTCTCACTACGTTCTCGAAAACGGGCTTCAACTGTGTACGAACGGACTGGACGTACTTAGAACCGTTTGGGGTCTATTTACAAACTTCATCAAACGTACTTGAACGGGTAGGTCCTCTAGAACTTAGAACATGCTCAAAATGCTCTTGTGGTCGTCACGTTCTACAATTAGAACGAGTGACAACGTACTAAGAGGAGCTGGACATACCACGAACGGAACCGTCGTTCTTCAATCCTACTAGAAACGTTTTTACAACGAGTTGAACTGTCTGATGACGTATTGAGAACGAGGTAGAACTAATTGCAAACGGGTTTAAACTGATTAAGAACGTATTAAAGACTGCTTATGAACGAGTTAGCAAAAATAAAGCTATCACATCAAACAAGATGCCACTGCGTTCTTCAAAACTAGTTTTAAACTGTGTGCGAACGGAATGAACGTAGCTGCAACTTTTCTAAGGACTATTTACGAACTTCATGAACGTTCTCAGACTGGTAGGTGATTTTAGAATTTTGAAATGATTCAAAATTCGATGGCGACCATACCGTTCTGTAATCAGGTCATGATGACCTTCTAGACTAAGGGACGCGTTATACGACGTTGCACACCGACGTGGTGTGACCTGAACGAACTACGAATGAGATGGACGTGTTGAAGAAGTGTATGAATTATTTTAGACATATTTCCCGACGACAGCAAGATTGAGCCCGTTTAACGACGTTTTTGTAGGACTGGCAAGAACGGGTAAGAACTAGTTTAGTGTGATAGGGGGGTAAAAGATGGCCGAGAGTCCAGTCCATCTTTTCCTGGAGCCAGCCCACTGTTTAGTTAGATCAGTAAACCTCATTAGCAACCAAGATCCCGATATTCCCTCCTTTCAAATCTGGTATATAAATAAATCCCTCAAACTATACTTATCGTACATTTACTCCGGCCACGACAAAGATTTTATTACAATAATATTAAATGAAGTTTGAAATGATATAAATCAATTTACTTACTTAACTCCTTAGTGATTAAATGTTTAATGGGACACTATTGTAAACAGTAAACCTACCCAAGCAACCAAGATCCCGATATTCCCACCTTTCAAATCTGGTATATAAATAAATCCCTCAAGCTATACTTATACATTCACCCCTGGCCCGAGAAAGATTTTATTACAATAATTTTAAATGAAGTTTGAAATGATATAAATCAATTTACTTACTTAACTCCTTAGTGATTAAATGTTTAATGGGACACTTTCGTTAACAGTAAACCTATGTAAGCAACCAAGATCCTGATACTTACACCTTTCAAATATGGTATATCTAAACCTTGACAAATTGCATCATTTTGCATTTACAAACGCACTGTAAAACTCTTATTTGCTCAACATTAATCTTGTTTTATAGTACATATTTTTACACTTTAAGCTATCTCCCAATATTGCTTCATTCCTTTGTATTTCCATTGTAGTTTCAATAATGCATCTCCGGTAATGTAGAGCTCATTTGAGTTAGGCCTAAACTGTATATTGGTCGCACGCGTAGTTGGCAACTTTAATTGACAAGTCGGAGCACCTCCATTTGGGTCGAAGACGAACAGCATACTAGAACCATGTTCTGTGACTATAAGGTTCCCCTTTTCATCAAAATCAATACCATCTATATTACTTTTGGCTATAATTAAAAGCAATGAACAGTGTGCTAGTTAACTCACACCTTTACAGCTAGTTCAATATAATACAATCAGAAAATTCCATAGCATAATGACATTGCATTACGAAGTTTTGACAAGAGATAAGACAACATGTATTGAGATAAACGTACATTGAATTCTACATCGGATTAGATATTTTTCAGCAAATACATTATTCTCGTATAAATGACTTTGCGTTCAAGACACCAGACTCACCAGGTAGGTTTCCCCAAACTTGCTTGTTTTCAAGTTGACAAGGGCCGACTATATCAAAGCTCCATAGGGGTGCGGTTATATTGGAAAACGCCCCAACTATTAGTTTCTTCGGAGTCCCATTGCTATCATGTTGTACAGTTATACCATTAGGATATAGGATTCCAGTGGCAACTTTAATAATCCCATTAGTTGTCGTATTATAGCAGTACACACTCCCAAATGGATTCTTAAAATTTTGTGAATGAAAATAGAAATAAAAAACAATATTCCCAATGGCATACTAGCTGTTTAATATCAACATGTCAACCACGCGTTACAATGAATATTTTGTTAAACATAAGAATAAATACAGGGTGGTCCAAAAAATTGAACATGTATTAATTATATGCAGACCATTTATTTCTTATCTAAAATTCACGGAAAGTTCAGTCAATAATTTATCTGCTGTGAGGTGTATGGCATGCTTTTTTCAAAAATTCTATCTTTGGCTTGAAGATACAATGTCCATTGGTATTCACCTTCTATGAAATAAAACGACATTGGGTTGACAAGAGGTATTGACAACATGTTTGGTTTAGAAGGAATCTATTGTGTTTACCCAAGATGATTGAATATTTTCAAGAGCAAGGAAGAAGGACAGTGTCAGGTGACCAATCGCATAACCCACAAAGCTAATCGGGCGACAAAATCATTTGTTTCCACTTTCCAAGAACGACAAAACTGACCTATTAGTTATTCACAAGCCTAAATGGTACTCTAAGCACATAGTAGTTGAATATTGTATTATAGTTTCACGCTGAGTATTTTTTATTTATCTTATAGAAACAATAATTAGTAAAATCTCAGCCCCGCCGGCTGGGCTAATATATCTAGATATATTATATCGGCCTCGGGATAATCCCAATATCCTGAACCTCATATAGGATAATCTCCATATATTTCCTAGTGACTATGCGGCGTGAAAAATAAGAAAATATGGTGTGAGACTGGAATAGACACAGCTGGATGTTCTGAACCGCGGTGATAGACGGATACTTTATGCACAGAAATGTCCATCCCGCTTCCTAGATAGTTATATTCCCGTAGCTAAACCGGTAGGTCTATGGAGTACAACATCGTGATTCTAGATTGGTTGTACGCCGTCTCTGAGGTACACCTTATGTCATGAATATTACCTTTTCTGAATATGAAAGTTTAAAGTTGTGTGGGGCAATGGGGCCATATGGTGCAGTAATCCATAGATTACCATGGTAGTCAAATATAAGGTCATTACATCCTTGCATGGTTTCATTCTGATTGTCTTTAGTTGCTACCTAAAATTAGTACAAATACAAAATATTTGTCTTCAAGCACATACTGACTTATGAATATAATAAAATGTACATATATGTTATAGCACAAAATTTCAGATGGTTATATCTGTTCGGGTAATTGCATTGGTGTCAGATGTGGGATCAAAGCATTGATTTATCCTTTGCGACCGTGTGTATGTGGTTGGTCACTGCTAGGAAAAGCAGGGCTGACCACGAGGGCGCGGTTCATGGTCATGGTTCAATTCACAAATATAAAAAAAATGCAAGCATTTCAAAATATAGTTTCCCTTGTAGTGCAGGCAGTTAGCACTTTAATTGCACTTGCTATATATACGTCACCATTTTTTGACCAAAGTATCATTAATACATATATTTTTGATATCTACCGAAGTGGTGTTAATCCCAGTGGATAATAACAGGGCTCGAAAATTTTGCATGTTTCCATTGAGTTCAATGTTAATTTATCAATCAATTTATCAAAGACCCCCTGCAGAGGAGTTCAAGAACAATAAAGTCAATCTTCCTTGTATGTAACCTTGACTTAAATGTCTTCAAAATAAGAAGGGTTACAAGCTGGATTTTGTCTAGTTCCAAAGATATTGGTGTTTGAATTTTGGAAAATTCCCATTGGCCGCCATTATAAACTGCTCTCTATTAAAGTGTCATTTTTTCCAAAATTCCACCATGGAATTTTTTGATATTGCAGATTTTTATAGCCAATATATTGACTTTTAAAAAAACAAACAGGCACTAATAATTCATTATTTCTTATATATCTAACCATTGAGTTGCTCACGAAAACTTCAATTGGCTGCCATTATAAAAGCTATCAACTTGGCTTTACTAATAAAGTGCCATTTTCTCCAAAACTTCACTATGGAATTTTCTGATGTTGCAGATTTCTATACCCAACATAATGACTTTCCAAAATCAAAACAGGCACATTTTTAAAAATTTCTTATTTCCAAAATAGTTATAAAGTTGCTTACGAAAACTCCATTGAGTCCCATGTTAATTTATCAATATTCAAAAGACCCCCTGCAGAACAGTTCAAGAGCAATAAAGTCAATCTTTCTGGTATGTAAACATATCTTGCATGTCTTCAAAATAAGAAAGGTTACAGGCTTGATTTTGTTTAGTTCCAAAGACATTGGTGTTTGAATTTTGGAAAATTCCCATTGACCGCCATTATAAACTTCTATCAATATGGCTTTACTAAAGTGTCATTTTCTCCAAAAGTTCACTATGGAATTTTCTGATATTGCAGATTTCTATAGCCAATAAATTGACTTTTAAATAACCAAACAGGCAAAATTCTAAAACTTTCTTATTTTTAACATATTTAGCCATTAAGTTGACCGAAAGTCCACATTGGCTGCCATTATAAACTGCTATAAACATGGATTTACGAATAAAGTGTACTTTTCTCCAAAAGTCCACTATGAAATTTTCTGATTTATAGAAATAGGAATCTGCAATATCAGAGAAATGGTGGACTTTTAGAGAAAATTGCACTTCATTAGTAAAGCCATGTTGACTGCGGTTTATAATGGCAGCCAATAGGCGTTTTCATGTGCAGCTTAATGGCTAGATATATTAAAAATCAAAACTTTTAGAAATGTGCCAGTTTGATTTTTTAAAACTCAATATATTGGCTTTAGATGTCTGTAATATCAGAAAATTCGATTGTGAACTTTTGGAGAAAGTGACACTTTGGTAAAGCCATATTGATAGTAGTTTATAATGGCGGTCAATGGGGATTTCCCAAAATTCAATCGTCAATATATTTTGAACTAGATAAAATCCAACTTGTAACCCTTCTTATTTTGAAGACATTCAAGTTATGGTTACATACTAGTAAGATTGACTTTATTGCTCTTGAACTGTTCTGCAGATGATCTTTTGAGGATTGATAAATTAACATGGGGCTCAATTGTGTTTTCGTGAGCAACTTAATAACTAGATACATTAAAAATTAGAAATTTTTAGAAATGTGCCTGTTTTGTTTTTTTGAAAGTCAATATATTGGCTGTAGAAATCTGAAACATCAGAAAATTCCATTGTGGACTTTTGGAGAAAATGATCCTTTAGTAAAGCCATATTGAGAGTAGTTCATAATGGCAGTCAATGGGAATTTTCCAAATTCAAACACCAATATCTTTTGAACTAGACAAAATCTCGCCTGTAAACCTTCTTATTTTAAAGACATTTGGGTCATAGTTACATACAAGGAAGATTGACTTTATTGCTCTTGAACTGTTCTGAAGGGGGTCTTTTGAAGATTGATGAATTAACATGGGGCTCAATGGAAACATGCAAAATTCTCGAAGCCTGTTATTATCCACTGGGGCCACTTTTTGACACCACTTCGGTGGATTTCATAAATATATGTAATAATGATACTTTGGTCAAAAAATGGTGCAATTCAAGGGTTTTATTGTCATAAATGACTGCACTATTGGCCAGGTTGACAGCAGCAATACTTTCGGATATGCCTTCTAAAGCGCCACAAATATAGGCATTTGGTATTTTGTAATCCTCATAGAACATTTGTATTTAGAAGAGTTTCCTTGGAGTAGTTGCACTCACCGTTCTCTTTTCCAACTAAATATCCATCCTACCCTTGACGAAAACACCCATAGTTTCAGTCACACTCAGGTCAGACATGTTTCCATGGTACTAAACTGAACTTTAATTTTACTTAACATTAAGTTTTGAAATGCTTGTATGACGTGTCGCAAAAAGCTCGCGCACGCATTGTTACACATTTTGTGGCATAATCCAGAGGATCCTCGCTTTTAACATGATAGAATGTGACGTTTTTGAGAAAAATGAACACTTATGGAAATCCTTTCGTCCTCCACATTTTGCCTCTATATCTCAAAATATTTAAGGCGAATAAATCTGATATTGTATATGTATTAACAATGGGTTAGGAGCATCATAAAACACGAATCAATTGATATTTTAGGTGAAATAAATATACGTGTTGCTGTGCTTGAAAATAGGCGAATGGCTTAAATTAGCCCTATGTTAATGAATTTTGAAAACCTTTCGTCCTCCACTTTTCCACATACAACAGAAAACACATACTTTTGTGAACAAAATGAACTATTTATTAATAAACTAGAGTTTAGGAGCAAAATAATCATGTATGATTTATTAAAAATTGATCTCGTATATTTTGTTTTATGTACACCTGAAAAGTTGAAGGTACCAAAAAATGAGCAAAAAAGGTCGCTGTCAACAGATTCTATTTTTCAGACTCTATGACGTCACAATATGGGACGCTTACTAAAATTCATCCTTTGAAATAAAACTTCCATCTACCTTTATCAAGACGAAAAATAAGTATAATAGTCATATATTGTTTGAGTTATGAGCGTTTAAAGACGAAAAATAATTCAAAATGTAACGTGTCAACATGGGATATTTGCCAGATGTTTTGGTAAAAAACTCTTTTTTAAAAACGAACGCGCAAAAAATGTGAACGGAGTGTAGTTGATTAAAATCTTCATCGAAACAGCTTTAAAATGATATATAACTTTAATTAGAATATTATCTTATAATCCGGGGAATCAAAGTTACATTCACGCGATACCCTTAAAAAACAAATGCGCCACCTTTTTGCGACACGTCATCTTTTTCAGAACTGCGAGTTGAACCATGATACTTGGCAAATTAATGTGACTTTGGATGGGCTTTAAATTGTTATATGACTCATAATATGGAGACATTGTTATATGTCCTACTTCTTGGACATCCTATATACGAATTTGATATATTTCAACTGACCAGTACCATTATAGATTATTGATATAACGCATAACAGTGGAGATGACACAAGTGGACATTGGTATTTGTCATATACATTATTATAACATTTTTTTTATTTAAAAAAGGTTTTTTAAATGATTTTTGTTCAAAATAATGTGATATCATTCAATGCAGTATATCACACGCGTGTAATTATAGGCAATTCTTTATACCAACATCATAATATAATATGTTTGTGCTGGAAACATCATGTAACATTTAACGGGAATTTAACGTTAATAAAATAATGTTCACGGCTTCAGTCCATAATAGTATTACTAAACATAAAATTTGTGTAGATGACACAACTTCTAAGTTTATTTTATCTTCCTTTTAATTGGTATAAGATACATTTTGCATAATTGTTATTTCATCTCGAGCACTGTTATATATTATGTATCTCAGTATTGTTATTATTTATTATTGTAGCTCATTATTGTAGCTAAAACCTACTATATTCAGAATCACATCTTCATGATTATAACATTGTCCTAAGAAGCTTGTATGATATTCTTAAAAGCTAAAAGCTATCTTCTCAAAATCACATCTTCATGATAATTTTGTTGTCCTTAAAGAAGCTTGTATGATTTTCTTTTAAGCTAAAAGCTATTCTGTTATTTAAAAGTCATACATCAGTATATATACAGTTCTTGGAGTTCTTGGAATAAGGACGGATCTCAATTTAAATAGGTTGATCTGTTTGGATAATTTTGGGGACAGCTTAATTTATGGGGCACTGCCCTTGCCTCTCCTGTAAACACGTGTCTGCATTGGCAAACAAAGGAATGTGTACGGTGATCACTTTAATTGCTGCAGTGAGGGGGGTGAATATAATCTATTCCTGTAGTCAGAAATAAATGTTTCTCCAGGAACTGTCGATACACAACAGATCAAATTTAATTACAACATCTAATTACATTTACATGATTAATAAACAATGCATATTCAAGCATTTAAAAATACATATTTAGTTGCACTAAACTACATCCATCATAAAATATT
Organism: Owenia fusiformis; assembly: GCA_903813345.2. Lineage (NCBI taxonomy): Eukaryota > Metazoa > Annelida > Polychaeta > Sabellida > Oweniidae > Owenia > Owenia fusiformis. Next base: position 39,016,695 of record CAIIXF020000006.1, on the reverse strand, counting down.
CTTTGTCTGTGGGTGGGATGATTTCACCAAGGAGAGAATTCTCACAGATGTACATGTGCACCTTGGGACAATAGCAGTATATTTGTCTTCCAATAAACAAAGGCTTTATAATTAAATATTTCAGAGTGGCATCCAAACTGATAAAATTGATAGTGAACAAAATATGAAATGTCAGCCTCATTTGATTTGTAGCAATTAACAAATTCGAGTGAAAGAGTAAATCTGAACAACATGCTACTGAGCGTGTGAATTTAATATTCAGCTCTGTTTTACAAACATTAGAATCCTTATGACAAAGTGCTATAATGGTCAGAGCATTGAATTCAGATTTGCGTGCATTGATTTATGAACTTGGAATTTCAAAGAATTTATGAAACCAACACTTGTATTTGACTCCACTAAAATAGTGGTAATTATGACCCAGTCCAAACACTTTTGACTTCTCTAAAATATAAATATAAAACAGAAATAGTGCATTTCTGTTACACTGCTCCCACCTTGGTTTGATCGTCCCGATCAAAAACATAAACTGTACAATGTTCTTAAACAAAAAATCTACCACCATTACAACATACAAGTGCATTCAAAGACAAATGTTCACCAGTGTCTAACCGACCCTTAAGGTGGTTGGAAGGCAGGTGGGTAATGATATCCATGATTTGATTCAATACTGGCCGGATCATTTGCCATTACAGACTTACGTTTTGATAAGCCTATGTGAACACTTCCTACTACGCTGTCAGTTATCAATAAAGGGGCATCCCGGTATATATTATGTACTCCATTCATTATAACTTCAGTCTTAGTTGAGGGTTCTGTAATCTGATTACCAAAACAATACCCTACATGAAGTTTTGATTTATTTTTGGGTCCATCATTCTCTATATTAGCTGACCCCCGACCCTCAGGCTCAGCTACTGCTCGTTTCCCAACCTCCAATTCTGATTCAAATTTCTTGGTGATGAGCCCTCTATTATGGGCTTGGGACATTCTGCTATAACATGCCCATGCTGGGTACAGTTAAAACATTTAATACGATGATTATGAGGTTTGGGATAATTATATGTGAAGGCTGCTAAATTCTGCGTTGAAAGGGGATTAGATTTTGGTAGATGTTTCACATCAGTATATGAGGCAAGATGTTCCATTGCCTGACAAAATGTATTTTTAAGTTCTTTGAAATCTTGTACTATTTGGCCCATCTGGGTATCAATAATAGGATCTTCTTGCGCCTGCATGCTTTCTAGGCCTTTTTGATGATCATTGGTTCCATAATCTGACTCATATTCCAATCCAACGCCTACTGCTTCATCTATATCATGGGGGTTCCGATTCTTGATGTATTTCCTCATATCTGTGTCCTCAAGGGCATTATAAAATTGATTTAACGCTATATCCATACGTAGTTCATATGGCCACTTCGAGTAGGCCCTGTTCGATAACCTTTTGATATCCTGCCCCAATTGTGATAATGTTTCATTAGGATTCTTCCTTCTGGCCTCTAGCAAATTAAGGAAGGTGTCACCTTGGCTTGCTGGGTCAAAACGCTGTTCCAAGTGATGTACAATGGATTCAAAATCCTCACGTTCATTACCAGGCATATCAGTGAGTACAGATAAGGCATCACCCTTAACAGCACAACTCAGCTCTAAGGCCATTTCATCATAGCTCCAACCATTGGCCTTGCTCACAACCATAAAGTGAGTTTTGTAGTCAAGCCAGTCTCCACTGCCATCATAGCGGTCAACCGGCCTAACAGATTGATTTCTAAAAATTCTTCTTTTAGCGTCTGAGAGTTTATTAACAAGTTCTGCATTCTCCCGAACTAATCTAGCTATCTCAGAGTCTTTCGATTTAATAATCCGCTCCAAATCCATTTTGATATTTTAAGAATTTAATTTTGTCTATGTTCTATCAAATGTTTTTATTCAAAGAATAATACTAATATTGTCCTCATTTGTTATTGTTCAGGTCATTCAAAGACCTTAAATGTTTATGTGAATGTAATTCATTTGAAAAGTCATTGAACTGTTGTCCGTGTGGTCAACTGGTCAAATTCATTCATAAAGTTTTGCGTCAGTGGTTTTGTAAAGGTGCATAAATATAGACTTCTCTCGTGTAGTGTATTGAAGAATCCATATAACTCACACATCATTGTCTGTAGTATCATAACAGAATATTTGATGGTCCTTTGTTTGATGCCTTTCTCACATAAAATCGTCAGGTAAGAGAATAGAAAAGTATATTCCATTCTTTCCGGCCCGGACGCACCAATGTATCATTTAACGGGAATTAAACGTTAATAAAATAATGTTCACGGCTTCAGTCCATAATAGTATTACTAAACATAAAATTTGTGTAGATGACACAACTTCTAAGTTTATTTTATCTTCCTTTTAATTGGTATAAGATACATTTTGCATAATTGTTATTTCATCTCGAGCACTGTTATATATTATGTATCTCAGTATTGTTATTATTTATTATTGTAGCTCATTATTGTAGCTAAAAGCTACTATATTCAGAATCACATCTTCATGATTATAACATTGTCCTAAGAAGCTTGTATGATATTCTTAAAAGCTAAAAGCTATCTTCTCAAAATCACATCTTCATGATAATTTTGTTGTCCTTAAAGAAGCTTGTATGATTTTCTTTTAAGCTAAAAGCTATTCTGTTATTTAAAAGTCATACATCAGTATATATACAGTTCTTGGAGTTCTTGGAATAAGGGCGGATCTCAATTTAAATAGGTTGATCTGATTGGATAATTTTTGGGACAGCTTAATTTATGGGGCACTACCCTTGCCTCTCCTGTAAACACGTGTCTGCATTGGCAAACAAAGGAATGTGTACAGTGATCACTTTAATTGCTGCAGTGAGGGGGGGGGGTGAATATAATCTATTCCTGTAGTCAGAAATAAATGTTTCTCCAGGAACTGTCGATACACATCAGATCAAAGTTAATTACAACATCTAATTACATTTACATGATTAATAAACAATGCATATTCAAGCATTTAAAAATACATATTTAGTTGCACTAAACTACATCCATCATAAAATATTCTTTGTCTGTGGGTGGGATGATTTCACCAAGGAGAGAATTCTCACAGATGTACATGTGCACCTTGGGACAATAGCAGTATATTTGTCTTCCAATAAACAAAGGCTTTATAATTAAATATTTCAGAGTGGCATCCAAACTGATAAAATTGATAGTGAACAAAATATGAAATGTCAGCCTCATTTGATTTGTAGCAATTAACAAATTCGAGTGAAAGAGTAAATCTGAACAACATGCTACTGAGCGTGTGAATTTAATATTCAGCTCTGTTTTACAAACATTAGAATCTGTGCTATAATGGTCAGAGCATTGAATTCAGATTTGCGTGCATTGATTTATGAACTGGGAATTTCAAAGAATTTATGAAACCAACACTTGTATTTGACTCCACTAAAATAGTGGTAATTATGACCCAGTCCACTTTTGAATTCTCTAAAATATAAATATAAAACAGAAATAGTGCATTTCTGTTACAATCATAAGAACAAAATAAATAAAAAATAAAATAAATAATAAAAGAAAGGCAATTCAGAAATATATACTTTCTTATTGAAACGAATAGTTTCTTAATGACTTTTGTTCAAAGCATCGTGATTATCTTCAATATAATGTCACACGCATACTCAATTCTTTAAAGTAACATCATAACCTGTTGTTTTTTGCTGGAAAATAGTTAAATCAATGGCACATGAATATTGAAACACGAGAAAAATCGTTTGTACATATCTAGGCCAACAACAAAGGCGTTTGTTTTTTGAAAGATCTATACGTTAATGAAACTCAAAAATTGAATTATTCACCCTTACATGTACGTTTTTTATAAGTCACTTTTTCGATGTGTATGTTACATTTTGCATCCCTGGGCTCCCCAGGCTACTATCCCTATATACTGTATATATTAAAATGTTGTTAATAACTTTAATAACTGCTCTTAAATAACTGCTCTCTTACTTGTTTGAAAGACCCATCTTGCTTCATTTTCAATAAGCCAAGTCTTGCATCAGCAACCCAGATATTGTTTTTGAGGTCGCATTGTGATCCTACTGGTATCCCATCAAACCCATCTACTGATCGGATAACCAAGGTACCAGCCTGCTAAAATAGCAAATATAAAAGTAAGATCCCTTCTCTAATCCAAAGGCGTTTTATACGTACGTATTTTCTTAAATGATTTTCTCAATGTTTGGGACAAAGGTAAACTGTACTTTGACACAACATTTATCTCATATAAATGAGAACGGGGTTGAAATCGATTTCCGAAATTATCAGTCTATATTTGAGTTTGACTTTACCACTCATACAAGTACACTTCCTCCCAAAACTTTGGTAACTCTAACCCCCCCCCCCCCATTGGATTAGGTGTTAAAGACTCTTAAATGTGATAAATGTGGAAAAATAACTTGACTTTATTCCTCATACCTCCAATTTTTCCCAATGAAAATACTTAAATATGATTAATGTGGAAATATAACTTGACTTTTTCCAATACCTCCAAATTTTCAAAATTATTCTCAAGTATAGTAGGTCAATTATTGATGACAGTGGTGATTTTTTGAAAATCCCCACTCCCTATAAACCAATTAAAAGTGGGGGAATCGGGGCAAATCAGAGTTCAGTATATCTGTTAAGTTACAGATTCAAAAAAAATAATTGAATTGTCTATCTTTTTACATGCTTAGTGTTCAGTTCACTATTTTAACATTAAATGTAAAGAACTTGAAGAACAAGAGTGTACCTGCTTTTTTTCCAAGTCAACTTTGTGGATCACACCCTTCCAAGGCAAAACAATGTAAAATTGCCCATCCTTTGTGAAAACTGGACCTTCCCGAAGCACTTTGTCTTTGAGTATTTTGATGAATCCGGCTTAAAAATCATTTTTCAACCATGATGAAATTAGAGAGTGAAAACGGGTCTGTGTTCTGCTTTAACTTAGAATATTGTTAGACGTTAAAGTTTAACTGTCGTTAACTACAATAATTACTAACTTAAAGATGGTTCTCCTAGATATTTCCCATATTCAATACTACTGTACCCGGTGAAAATATCAAATATTTAAAATCTTAATTTACTGTCCATGATCATATTAGAGGTTAGATATTGTGAAATTATAAATGAATTACTTTTGTTGGAAGCAGTTTCACAGGTATTCCCAACTCTACACTGTTGAATACATCTACGGAGGTGATCTGCAGCATCTGAACCATTTATAGAGACTGAGCAGTTTTCCCAACAAGGGAAATGGATGGTATCACCCTATATGTTAAGATACTTTTAATTGTTTTTATTTTGACGTAAGCGGAGTCGTTTATCTGTTCAATTGTCTATTCTATATTTAAAGCACCTGGACCATTTTCTGGTAACATTTATACATAAATATTTCGACCGAAGTATCGTTGAAAAATGGCCCTAGTAAATAATAGCAGGCCTCAAATGCACATACTTAGAGTCCCATGTTAGTTTTAAGAAAGACATTTTTCAAAAGACCCTCTGTAGAAAATTTCTGGGGCAATTACCAGATAAGTCGACCTTCCTTGTATAAAACAACAACATGATTGTCTCTAAAATAAGAATGATTACTAGCTAGCTATATTTTGCCTAATTCCAAAGATATTCGACTTTAAATTTTGGAAAATCCCATTCGGTTACCATAATAAACCGCTGTCAATATGGCTTTACTAAAATGTGTTCTTTTCTCAAAAGATCCACCATGAAAGTTTCTAATACTACAGAATTCAATAGTTGAAACATATTTACAGGGGACTAAGTCATGAACATTTTAAGGGTATTTGAGAAGTTTTAAGTTGTATACTTCCTCCTGTACAATTAATCATATAACGTATTTGTAATATATAAGTATTTAAGTATTTTGTCATCCACAAATATGCCATCAGACATCTTGAATAAAATAAATATCTAAGCACAATCGTCAAAGGGAAAAGACAAAAAACCTTAATGAAACCAAGCATGAAAAGCAAACTCTAAGTGTAAACCTGTCATGGGAAAAATATACCCTATTTATCCCGAAACCATGATCTCATGTGAAAACTAATAGTGTCTAACATCCCCCTTCCCTCCAAACAAGAGTTATATGAGTTATTTTCATGTATATACTGTATAATGAATGAATTGCACATTTAATTATTAGTCTAGTCAGATAATTCAAATCGAATGAACATTTTTATTGATCATTTTGTATTTGTACTCTCAATATAAAATGAATAATACTTCAATGTTTCAAGTGCGAAGTTACAGTTATGCTTGCTTATCAATCTTTTAAATTGACCCTCATATCCGGAAATTTCTTGAAACGCAAATAAAGGTAAAGTCGATAAAGAATTATGACGACGTTGTACATTCTTGTATAAAACAGATATGAATTTCACCTATTCCAAATGAGATCTAACAAAAATATTTAAAATTAACATTACTGTTTCAATTCTGCATATCCTTGAACACTTTCGCAGACCTAGAGATCTACATTTCACTTTACATGGTCCATATTTTGAGGTTGATCCTGAAAATAAAGATGAAGTTGTGCATTTTACTTAACATGGTCCATATGTTGATGCTAGTCCTGGAAATAAAACGTAGAGAGCGACTTTACCATGACATATTTTATATTTTTATAGAACCTTTCGGGTATATATACAACGGGTGTCCTAAAATAGATTGTCCGAGATAAGCATGAACTCATTCTGTTATGGCTAAGGTTTTTTTTAAAGGACCATGTATAGTATGACAAGCGATTTTGGCGATCATATCTTTATGTCATATCTTGTACCATGTGTATTTTCTGGCCATAAATAACAGTTGTTAAGATTAAAACAATCAATCCAACTCTCTAAATTATTAGGATTAGGACCCCGCCTTGTCACTTTTTAAAAATAATAGCCTCATTTTCTAAAAAGAGGATATTCTTTTTCTCCATAAAAATATATTAAAACTTTCTTCTACACTACGACTAACAACTTCTGAAAGGGGGCAGTGGAACGTGATATAATTAAAAACCACGCTATCCATTGTTTTCAGAATTTTGGTCATCGAAAATTGATATCTTCAAAACTAGACGTCCAATACCATTCTACTTTTGAGGGAGTTTAAGACCCCTTGTTGAATAATATTTTCATGCAATAGATAAAAAATATTTTTTGTGTAAATAGGGTTCAACATGTTGAAAAAATGTTGACAAAGGATCGCTTTTAATAATTCCCTTCGAGATTATCGCGACAACTGTGTTTTAAATATCGGTTCCTCGATTTTCCCTCGTGTATCACTTATCGTAAAAATTACCATATATGTCAATAATTAATATGAAGTATTGTTTCAACTCACCAAAACCGAAAAGTGCCATGGCAACGAAGATCCAAAGAGAGTTGCTTCTTGTTTTCATCTTGTAAAATGTTCAGATATCAGGTGGAAAGTGAAAACACATATGATGTCACTTCCAACAATAAACTAGAAATTATGTATTTGATTCAAATACATAGATTGCTATTATTGCCTTCATGTGTACAACATGAGGATTTACGATGTATGATTCAAAAGTACCATGAATAATTGCGTCATAAAACACATTATAGTCCATGGTAAGAATCTGGAATATGAGGAATTCGTAACACAAAATAGCGCAGTATCATTTGAACCATTTAAAAGAAGTTGGAGGAAACTTGATATTTAAGTCAAATTATAAAATAGAAACCACTAAATTAAAGAATATACCAGCTTTTTACAATTTAATTCTTAAAGGATGGGAAGAAGTCAGAGGAGACAGAAAGCCTAACAGTAGCGAGGAAGTATTGAATCAACTTCTATGGAACAATCAACATATTTTGATAGCTGGAAAATCTAGTTATAACCAGAACAACGGCAACGCCAAAGCGTAGCGAATCCCATCGAACAGAAATGGCTGGCATTTTTACAAACGAAATATATAGCAAATATCATAAAACAACACACCAGAAAGGCCACCATTTTCAAAATGGTTGCTCACTAGCCAAGTTGTCATCAGAAGAAATAATATGCTTTTTAGTAGCCACCTATAAATTTTTTGAAAAATCGCACACATGTACTTGTAAAATAACATACATAAAAATGGTGGCCATTTTTCAAAATGGCCGACTACTCCCCAAAATTTTATTAGACAATGTGCCATGCTTAGAGTATTCACATATCAAATATGAACAAAATCGCTCCACTACTTTTCGAGTTATACTAAAATACGTTAAATTGGCGGCCATTTTTCAAAATTCTTTTCAAAATGGCCACCTTCTACCAAAAGTGTCATAGGACAGTGTGCCATGCTTATAGTATTCACATACCAAATATGAACAAAATCGCTCTACTACTTTTCGAGTTATAGTAAAATACGTTAAAATGGCGGCCATTTTTCAAAATGGCCGCCTTCTACCAAAAGTGTCTTTTGACAGTGTGCAATGTTTATAGTATTCACATACCAAATATGAACAAAATCGCTCCACTACTTTTCGAGTTCCAGCAAAAATCGTAAAATAACGAGTAAAGGCCGCCATTTTTCAAGATGGCTGCCATGTGCTTTTTTAATATCTACATTGTAGCTTTATTAATGTCCTTTATAATCTTTTTACATTTAAAACATATTGCTATTACAGTTTTACATGTTGTACCTAAATTACTGTAAAATAGGCACTAAAATGGCCGCCATTTTGAAATGAGCGGCCATTTTGAAAATCGGCTTTCGAGCAGAACTTCTACCCCCATAGGGTATATGTGTACAAAATATGAACAAAATCGGCCCAACAGTATTTGAGTTATTGCCCGGACGGACGGACGGACGGACGGACGGACGGACGGACGGACGTACGTACGGACGGACGGAGGCGTTCCCTATATCCTTCCGAACTTCGTTCGATGGGATAATAAAAAATTATCGGCAGAAGGAGTTAACCAAATAAGGGATATTTGGAACACAGAGAATAGATTTATGTCAAAACAAGAACTACAAACACAATACAGAGTAACATTAAATGATCTAGAATACAACGGTCTTATTTCTGCAATACCAAAAGAATGGAAACATCTCTTAAAAGAAAACCAGGAAGCTCCAGAAAAAACACCAACAAAAGCTCCTCTCAATCCACAGACCATAACATGCAAAGCAGCCTATTCCATATTGAACAAAAGAAACACTGAATTACCAACAGCCATAGGGAAGATAGAGCAATATATAGGTGAGGAAGAAACCAAAGACTACTACCTACTCCCCCGTCAAATGACAAAGGATAAATACTTACAGGAATTCCAGTTTAAAATCCTGCATAATATTCTTGTCTGTGGAGAAAAACTCTTTATTATGAAAATAGATGAATCAGCCATCTGTCCATATTGTGATGATGTCCATACAATAAACCACATGTTTTTGAATTGTAATGTTACTAAAGCTCTATGGGCTGATTTTCAATTGTTTGTTTCAAAATACAATTATAACATAGCGTTAAGTAACAAAGATATACTGTATGGCCATAAGCCAAAAGATGACAAATATTTTAATTTCAATACTTTGATTTTAATCATGAAACATTGTATTTATAAACATTTTCTGAAGAAAACAAAACCTGTGTTCTTTGACTTTGTAATAAGCCTCAAACATTACGTGAACGTAGCAAATTATAATAATACCTGTGAAGAATGGAAATACATATATGAAAACATAGATTAATATTAAATGATGTATTTGTCTTTTCTTTTTATTGAGTGAGAATGAATGCGCACAAATGAGTATGAGTGATGTATGTAGGTATGAATGTATGAAAGTTTAATATACCAAAACATAATTTTTTTCCCTTAATTGTTTTTACCATAGACACATGTATCTTATTATTTATGCTAAATAACAATCTCATCACAGTTTACGAACCTCGTTTAAACATTGATTAAAAATTGTGATTTGCTGTTTTAAATATGAATGAAATAATGTACAAATATATAATATGAAAAAAAAAATCATTTCAACCAATAAATATGGAGGTCCATATGTCTTGACTTTTTTAAAACACCATTTGCTGAGAAAACTTCGGGCTTTTTGGGTCGAAATATGTCTCTTATCACAATGGCCAAAAACGTTAACATTTTCATTCGAATTTTTACACATTTTATAAGACCCAAAACGTTGATCTTAGCTGATTTACAATCAATTTGATTATCATTATGAAAATATTAATTATTATTGAAGCTTCGAGCTTTGTTGTTTAAATAGCTCTGTGGGTTCTTCATAAAATAATATGGATTGGTCTTGTAATGTAAAAAAGACAAGATTAACACTGAATTAATATACTCATAAAACTATACTTTATTCCAAGTAAAAGACTAAACATGTACAATTACACTCTTCAGTATAAAATACAACTGTTCAAAGATAAAGAAAGAATGAAAATGAGATTAATAAGATGGAAATAAATGATGTGTGATGTTCCCCCCGATCTAACTCTCTACTGAATGAAGCCCAAAATTTCTCTTACATACCCCCAAGTTATAGGAAATGAAAGGCAATCCCTTACCCTACAAAACCTATAAGAAACCCATTGAAAGATGGCAGCACAATACGGTGAATCAACATGAAAAATGCTATACAACCCCCACCCAAATAAAACGACAATTCTCCTGACATTGTACGTACTAAAAAAACTGAAAATACGCAAAATCTAAATAAATGTATATGATATTTTAACAATGTCCTATATGAATGTTTACTAACACAGTGCCGCATACATAGTTCGTGTATAATCCATATCCATATCCAATACCCATATGAAATATCCACGCAGAGTTCGTGCAAATATCCTTGCTTCATACGTAGTTCCTGTTGATAAACGTCGTTATAATAAACCATAATAAGTTCCGATTTCATAATCCGCGTATCTAGTCCTGGATCCAATGCGATGCTGTAATACGTGCATCTAGTCCACGATGTAATATTTTCGAATCCAAAATATGCACCGTCTTAGTAGTCGAAATAATATCCATAATCCGTATATCACATGCACGTCCGCATCGTGTCCATTATCGAATATGTCCGTATCCTCGCTGAAGAATCCATAATAAAATATCCATTTCCTTTAGCAGTGTTCATAATAAACGTTTTCGTTGGAGAAAAGAATTGTTCATAATAACAGGAGATCGTACATCTTCAGCTCCTTCATCAGTTGTCGAAATCCTCTGTTGCTCCACTCCGTCCGAAATCCGCGTCGTCTGCATCTCCATAAGACATAGGCATCGCCTTCACAGGTCATCTTCATCGCTTCTTCACGGTTAGGTAGTCGTCATCTACTTCAGGTCGTCATAGGAAATCGCTAACTGGGATCCCGGGCAATTAATTTTTTAATTCTCAAAAAGTTCTCCAAAAGTGTCTTTAAGAAACATTTTTTTATTAACATGTCTTTAACTTGCTTTTCTATGTGACATAAACAAGTCTTCTTCGTGTTCTAAACTCTTCGTGAATTTAATTTTCTTCAAGACATCAATTTCTCTTCATTGACAAGTAACTAGTCTTTCTATTTTTCAACATACAAACTTTTCACTTGACTTGTCTTTCATGACTGAGCGTTTTTCAACTCTTCAACTCTTCTAGCAACTCTTCAACTTCAACTCTTCATGAAATTATTTACATTTTCTCTCTATTCTTCAAATGATCTCTGATTGTTACTTGTGAAACTTGTCTTTATCTTTAAAATGCACCGAGTGGTTAGTCTTTTAAAATAAAAGATGCAAATTGCTTACGAACAGTAAGAAAGAATATAAATATGGCTTAACATGTTTTCCATAATAGGCAGGACAAATTCCAAAAAGTAATAACACAATTATACATATCTAGCGATTTAACATTAACATCAATAATGCAACATGGGTTTCAGACTCTGCCAAGATTACTAAAACCTTTTCATCAGGTCGCCCCCTCTTGCTAGGACTTTGTTTCCGAAAGTAAATCAGTAACACCTCAGTGCACAATAGCATTTTACTTTGGATTTTCCAAAGAATTCTATATTTTCATACTTAGCGCTATGTATTGCACAAATACAAACAAATTGCTATATTCAAACCACTTGCCTGGGCTTTAATTCAATTCTCTATTGAACCCTAAATTTGACAATTTATGATCGTCATCATAACATTATCCAGTTGCCGCTCGGGAAATAACCATTTATTTCGAGCATGTACATGGCAAAATCTCATATAACAATTAGTGCAGAAAAAAACAATAAAAAAATCAGAAACTTAAAGACAAGATATTCCAAAGATAACATTATCCCGTCCAGCAGGAATATGTTTCTTGATAGACTAAAATCATCATAATCTTATGATGCAATTTCCACAATACACAAACAGAAAAACATGCGATATACTTTTATGCTTTTCGCATCCTCAAAAGATACAACTTGCTCACTGTAAGTAATATTTAAAATTATTAGCCATTTGATTCCTCTTTAAGTCATAGCAAAATTATTCTCAAACCCTGGTTGGCCTAACCCAAATTTAAAAACAAAACTGCACCAATTCTGTCTAATACCGTATGAGTCCAACTAATGTTACTGAGTGTTAGTGCACGTGGGCTAACTGATACCTATGATTCAACTTAGATGCGATATCCAAGGATAAATATCAGTCATTCTACCCCGCTGCTTTACATGTGGATCATTTGTTACCTATGATTCAACTTAGATGCAATATCCAAGAATAAGTAACAACCACACAACCTCATCTAAAACAACATTGAACTCTTCTTTTAGCTAACTTATCAACTTAGATGCAATATCCAAGAACACATGACAAGAAGCCTAGTTCAAATCTCATAACTTAACAACAATGAATTCTCTTCGTCTAGCTAACTTATCAACTTAGATGCAATATCCAAGAACACATGACAAGAAGCCTAGTTCAAATCTCATAACTTAACAACAATGAATTCTCTTCGTCTAGCTAACTTATCAACTTAGATGCAATATCCAAGAACGCATGACAAGGAACCGACTTCACTTTTCATCATTTAAGTACCATATAACTGCCAGGCCTTACTACACGAATGGAATATGAAATTCCATCATAATTTCGCATTACAAACTACCCCCTCCATTTTCATGGAATTTCATATCTCTTAATAAAATTAGATAAAACGATCCCTATGTGTATTTTCGACAAGAACACGTTTAATTACTGTAAAACATAAATTGCCTTCAGAAATCTCATTTTACAAGTTACTCTTCAGTCTTTTTGTTATTTGCTTACTTCTAATGTTTTAATTCTAATTGTTTACTCTTTATTGCCCGGGTCACCACATATCACAAAAACGGATAATCACGGCATTCACAAAAACTTGCAATTTGGCAATTTTGATATTTGACTCTTTATGTTTAATTGATAAAAGAAAAATGTTCGAAAACTTATACAATACTACAGAATGGTCCTGTTTTCATACTTAAAAGGCTGTACCTCCCCTTAACAATTTCTTTTGCAAGTCATGTTTTCATCCACTAGCCATTAAAATATACCTATATGCAATTCCATTGAGAGTTTGAAATAAAAGATCTTTTAAGGTATGCATTGATGACTTTTACTTAACTCTGTATTATGTACTTTTTCCCTTTTAAATAATCACGAGATAAACAATGCCCATGCAGCACACATTTAACTAACTTACTACTAACCGACTATCTACCTAACTACCTAACTAACCAACTAGCTAACTAAATATGTTCCCTTTATATTTACTTATACCATAGACATATAAAATGTTTTATAGGTCTCTGCTTATACACACTATATACATTCTTTGACTAAACAATCAATTAATCCCATCCATATTTTGTAGGCGCTCTTCTATTTCTTGCATTTCAATATTGAAGCAAGACTACGCCTTAATAAACCATCCGACGACTTCTTTTCTTCATTTTGATTTTCAGGTGAAACCGTGATTTTGCCATCTGTGTCTTTCTCGTCATGGAGACTTACATTTTTATCTGACCAAATCAAATCAAAGTTTTCATTATTTTCGTCTTTCTCATCTTCATTTTCCCCGACGGCACCTAACACGACAGAACACTCATTTTCACATTGATCCTTCCCCTCCATATTCACAAGGTATCAACTTCTATTTAATGAATGAGCTATAATATATACGTAATATCAAAACACAAACAGAATCAAGTACGCTTTTATCATCAATACAGGGATTTTTACAAAATACAAAGACCAAAAACTAGATCTCGAACATTCAAATCAAATATTCTCAATTAATAATTTCGTCTAACACCAATTCGGGACAATCCTAACACTATAGCCACAGCCAAACAAATAGATACGCGCTCGATTTTGCCAATTTTAAAGCAATGCGTCTTAGCATGCATAATTGTAGAAATAAAGGATAGAAAGAAAGTAAAAGAAAGTGTTTTTGAAGTAACTAAAACAGGAGCCTGTTACATGAGCTTCTTGTTGATAGCAAATACAGAAATTAGTACAACGCTGAAATGCAAGCGTTTTCATATTTCAATTTTAAAAGTAACTACAACGGGAGCCCGTCTTCATTATTAAATGATGATTCCCTTAACAATAGCACGTTTAAACATCAAATATTCTTGACTCTTTGTCTTCTCTTTGTTCACAAGATCAAGGTAAAGTTACGCATAAATTAACTGAGCGTACACAAACGCAAGATCATTATCAGTCTTTTAAGTGAAGATCGTCAACTTAAATGCATGCATAAACAAACATTGTGCATAAAGACAAAGTTAATACTTAATAGTACAGTGAAGACAAATACTCTTCATTCAAAGTAAACTGAATATGAAGACAAAATCCTAAAGAAAGAGTTGAAGAGAACTAATCTTCACTCTTCAGTATAGAATGAACCTAACTTAAAAGAAAGAAACGAAGAGAACTAATCTCCGCTCTTTTGTAAGAGTAAAGCTAAATTGAAGATGCGAAGAGAACTAATCTCCACTCTTCAGTAAAAGTTAATCAAATTTAAAGATGTGAAGAGAACTAATCTCCACTCTTTAATGAAAATAAAAACACTAAAACTGCGAAAAGAATCTCTTTACAAGACAAAAACCAATCCCACCGCTGCCACCAATGAAGCTTCGAGCTTTGTTGTTTAAATAGCTCTGTGGGTTCTTCATAAAATAATATGGATTGGTCTTGTAATGTAAAAAAAGACAAGATTAACACTGAATTAATATACTCATAAAACTATACTTTATTCCAAGTAAAAGACTAAACATGTACAATTACACTCTTCAGTATAAAATAAAACTGTTCAAAGATAAAGAAAGAATGAAAATGAGATTAATAAGATGGAAATAAATGATGTGTGATGTTCCCCCCGATCTAACTCTCTACTGAATGAAGCCCAAAATTTCTCTTACATACCCCCAAGTTATAGGAAATGAAAGGCAATCCCTTACCCTACAAAACCTATAAGAAACCCATTGAAAGATGGCAGCACAATACGGTGAATCAACATGAAAAATGCTATATTATTATGATGTTATCGTCCGTGGATAATTAGTGTAATTACATAATGTGCTTTTTACTTTCTGTTTATTTTTTCAAATATTGGTCACGAAGATTCAACCAAATTATTTTAATAAATTCATAATTTCAAACATTTTTACAGGTTTTTACTATTTGAAAGTCTTAAACGAACAATTTAATCCTATCATCGCCAGGAGTAAAACATAAAACAATGACAAATATGCAAAATATATGTATATTTTAATGTTATAGAGGTATGGGAACTTTTAAATATTCATTGCGCATGTCTAATTGTCTATAAGAGGTGTATGCAATCAAATACCTTTCATTTCTTTTTGACGTTACTGCCGCAAATATCATCACATTTTCTGATTGTTGTATCTTTTTCGATATTACTTCTGGATAACAGTTTTGGTCAAAATCAGGACCATTTTTTCTCAAAGCTTCATCAATTCGACTTGGTCTTGTTGGTCGTTTTATAAACAACTGAGCAATATCTAACTAGGGGCGAAATAATTTTAGCCGTAGCCACAGTTAGTCAAGGAAGAGCAATGAGTCCTCGTTTATTGATAGCTGACGACCCCTGACGATGACAGTCTATTTCTCAAAACATATTAAGACCCTTTTTTCAAAAAGAAACTACCATAATTTTAGCATATGTCATTGATACCATGTACATCACCGGTAAATCAAACTGTTGATGTAGTGATTACGCAATTTCTCTTGTTGTTTAAGAAAAATAACTTCAAATTAATAGCTGAGAAACTTAAAACATACATTCAAAATTTATTTTAAATGGTTTTGAATAGCATCATGTACCCCAAATTTTTAAAATGGGGATTTATAATAGAAAAACAAAAAAAAACTGGACTCAACTGGTTAACAACTCCTTTATTATATTATATCCTCCTAAGCAGGTATCCAGAATCCGTACCTCCTTCTTCCCCCTGCTATAACCAATTTGGAAGCGCCCGCCCGATTAAACTGAATCACGTGAGCTTATTATGCGCAGTGACTTTTACATGATTTCTGTCGCAGTGTTGCGACAGCCAATCAGATTGCGAGTTCTTAATCGGGGAAATGCTAACTGCTTATCGCAGGGGGTAAAAAGAAAGAATATATTCTGGATTTTGAAGCCGTGTGATCGGAGGATCCCATGATTAGGCGTCCTAAGAATTTCATACCATGGACTAATTAGTTTTCCTATTTTGATTTAATTACTGATATTGTTTATTGTTATCAATTGTGTGTGTGACACTAAAATAAAAATATATGCTGTAGATTAACTGAATTTTAGGATTGTGAGTCAATATTGCCAAGCTCGGATTGTAAGCAAGAAGGAACTAACTAATCACATGGGAAGCTGGTCGGGAACAAGTTCATAACAGAATATCTGGTATTGTTACAGATACTTTACAAAGGACATAACAAAGTGAAAATGGTAGCAGAAGAATAATGACCGTCTCCTAATATCGCCAGCCTGGGATGGCTCCGTGTTCAGTGAGTTAAACTGTCGATGTGCCATTCGAAATTCAATATCAGAGGTATCCATGAATAGACGTAAGTATACGGTCAAGTGACGTGTCAATGGTGATCCTTGAAATCAGTCGGTTCAGGATGGTATTCAATTTAATTTTAAGTACAACGCCAGTTTTTCTACTCGACATCTCTTTGAAAAGTCCACTATTAAAGATTTGCAAGTAAGCGTATTCAATTAATAGCAGTTTGTTATTTATTTTAAAAATAATGTATTAATAGGTAAATTCTTTAAGATATACTTATACATTAATCGCCAGCCCCACCAAAGATTTCATAAGAATAACTTTTTTAACGCCTTGTCTCCAAGATAAATATTTTAAATGAATTTGTTTTCATACCTCAAAAAGACCTCAAAAACTGAGCTTGAATTAGAAATGTGTCTTCTAAAATCCTCGCCTGGACCTGATGGGATTCTACCATCACATATTAAGTTTGCAAGGCAGTTTTTAATTGATCCACTATTGTATATATTTAACTTATCTTTTAAATCTGGTATTTTCCCAGATGCCCTCAAATTGACCAAAGTAACACCTATATTCAAAAAAAGGTGTCACTACAAATCCTTTTAACTATAGACCAATTTCAGTTTTATCGGTATTTTTTAAATTGTTAGAAAAGCTCATACACGCCAAACTCACTGGTTTTTAGAACGTTTTGAGATTATTTTCACTTATCAATTTGGATTTCAGAAATTCAATTCTACCTAGTACATAGCCATTTTATATTTCATTGAACAAGTTCGAAAATCAACTGATTTGGGAAAAACAAGCATTGGCATAACATTAGATAGTGTATATTATATAAGAATTATGAAATAAATAAATTGAATTGATGAAGAAAAAAATTGAATCTGAGGCTTGAATCCCTGCCTAAAATCCTATTATTTGTCATAGATTAAGTGTTGGGATGAATGAGAAATCATCTTATTCGGCCAACACTATGCTTGTTCTAATCTGTAAGGTAAATAGCAGCAAAGTAGTCAACCTCATTTGAAGACAATTAAGGGCGTTAAAAGAGTTGAAATAGAAAATCTCCAATGAGATTCTAGATAAAACAAACAAATCGCCAGATTAGCACACGTTGAATCCCGAGCACCCATTCTGATGTTTGTTTGTTTGTTTGTTCGTTTGTTTGTTTTTCAGATAGAAAGAAGGTCGAGTGATACCAGTGTGATTGAAAATCTTGTAAACTTGTAAACGGGTATGTACGTTACTCCCTAAAGATTAATATTTAATTGGACAATATCGTTTGTTTAGCTAAAAGAATGTTATCGTCTTACTATAAAAGCACGATGGTCTGTCCTTCATTCTGTCTCTCTGGGCATCTCCTCCTAGACAGTTTGACCTTGGGCCCTCATACATGGTGAACGTACTAAGTGGGCCAGTGGGCATTCTACAGTATTTGACAACTTTATGGGTTAAGGTCATTAGTTGACCTGAGAAAGGTCACTTCTTACGCAAAGGTCAAGATTTGGGTATTTGGTGATTAAAGGTACTTGGGGCTGCTATGACCCATGGCGACCAATGATTATGTGACCTGAGGCCAAGGTCTATGTTTTTATGGGTCAAGGTAATCTCAAGGCCAAAGGTCCATATCTGAGTACTAGCGTTTTAGGGATCTTTGGGGCTGAAGTGACCCTTGGCAACCCTTGTTTTGTTGACTTGAGGTCAAGGTCAACCTTAAATTGGACAAGGTCATCTCAAGGTCAAAGGTCAAAATTATAACATTTGGCATTTTATGGCAATTGAAGGATAATCTGACCCTTGGCAACTCATGATTAGGGTGACATGAGGTCAAATCAATCTTTATGGGCCAAGGTCGTCTCAAGGCCTTCGAAAAGTTAACCTCAATTCAAGAATCAGTCAACATCAACCAATTAATAAACATGATTTAGCATTTAATGGGGTTGCTGCCATATTTGGACTGCTGTGACCCTTGGTGACCTACTCAAACGGGTAGATTGCTAGATCCATCTCCAGTACTGTAGAGGTCATGAACTTGCAAGTCACATACTTATCTCCCTGGTTATTAAATGATTTACTGAACAATGTCGTTACCATCCTGTTCATCACATATAATATATTGGAACCTTGAAAACTGCGTCATTTTTCATTAATAAACGAACTATAAAGCTCTTGTTTGCTCAACTTTAAGCTTTTTATTATAAGAAATACTTCGACACTTTAAGCTATCTCCCAATATTGCTTCATTCCATTGTATTTCCATTGTAGTTTCAATAATGCATCTCCAGTAATGTAGAGCTCATTTGAGTCAGGCCTAAAGTGTATATTGGTCAAACGCGTAGTTGGCAACTTTAATTGACAAGTCGGATTCCCTCCATTTATGTCGAAGACGAACAGAATACTAGAGTCAGTGTCTGTCACTATAAGGTTCCCCTTCTCATCATAATCAATACCATCAATATTACTTTTGGCTTTAAGTAGAAATGAACATTGAACTGGTAAACTAACACCTTCACAACTAGTTTTATAAGATAATCAGTAATTTCTATAGCATGTCCTCTCGATGTACATTAAATTATTGATCGGATCAGATCCCTTTTAGCAAGTACATTTTTCTCATATAAATGATTTTGCTTTCAAGATATCAGACTTACCAGGAAGGTTTCCCCAAACTTGCTTGTTCTCAATTTGACAAGGGCCGACTATATCAAAGCTCCATAAGGGGGCAGTTATATTGAATGCCGACCCGACAATTAGTTTCTTCGGAGTCCCATTGCTATCATGTTGCACAGCTATACCATTAGGAAATAGGATTCCCTTGGCAACTTTAATAATCTCGTTAGTTGTCATGTTATAGCAGTACACACTTCCAAATGGATCCTGGAAATGATGTTCATGAAAATAGAAATAAATGAAATAATTATCACAATGGCATCTTAACATATCAACTATGCGCACCAAGGCTCGCGGCTCACTGATTATCGTACATTCAAGATCCCATACCCAAAAAGTGCCTTTCTAGTTTCAAGGATCTAGCAAATGGATGGACAGGTGGCAGGACAGACAAAGATATGAGCACATATGCCAACATGTGAAAGACCAACACGCATTACAACAACTGTACAGTGAAATATAAGAATGAATCGTAGCAGTCTAGCCAGTTGAGAACTAGGTGGCTTTAAACAACTTTCCCAAAATATTGAAAAATTTCGTTATGAGATTGTAAAATGTATAAATAATGATTCTAAAAAAAAACAAAAATTGCGGGGCTGGACAGGAATGAACACAGCGGGATGTCCTGAAGCTCAGTGACAGAAGGATACTGTATACACAGAAATATCCATCTCGCTCCCTAGATACGTTATATTGCAACACGTTTTGTACCTAAAACTTCAGTAGGTCCACGGAATATTCTAAATTAGTAATTGCATGCCACCTCAGGGGACACTATCAGTCAAATATGTATTGCCATAAATATTACCTTCCTTGATTCTGTTAAGTTATTTGGGGCAATGGGGCCAAACGGTGCAGTGATCCATAGATTACCATGGTAGTCAAATATAAGGTCATTACATCCTTGCATGGTTTCATTCTGATTGTCTTTAGTTGCTACCTAAATTTAGTGTAAATAAAAAAAGGTTATGGAAGTGTATATAAAAAAGACCAAGTTTGTTTTTCAAATAGAGCTGACATGCTTTTTGAAAATTAGTGTTTATGCGGAAAGTGAGGCGCATATGGTTATAAACAATTCTTTAAACCAACATCATAATCTATTTTGTTTGTGCTTGAAAATTATAAATTTGTTGAAAAATAAAATAAATTAATTTAAAGAAATATACTAAATATATTTTAACAAGATAAAAAGTATTTTGCTACGCAGCATTGCAAACAAAACAATTGTATTTTAAAAACCTATGTAATCTCCCCCCCAAAGTAATCAACATAGTTGAAAGTATTATATTCCAAAATATCTCATGCTGCAGCTCCACTATCTTATTTTCTGAGATACACCATGATATATAAGGGAAGGGTAAATCATTAATTGTGCTAAATAAATCTCCGTTACTTCTGATATTATTTGTACTAATCAATGTAACATGCATGTTGGATTTCCTAAAAACCTTACATTACCTAAGAACAAGATAGAAACGTTTTGATATACGATATACTGTTTTACAAATATGTGAGAATGGTGTATATTACAGTCTCTATAATTCATTTACCATTCTTCGATGTCACATAACAAGTTATCGTTTTTAAACGAGACTCTCTAGTGGGGAACATAAATTAATAACAATTTTAAAAAGTTTTCATTACAATTTCTCAATTATAACTTTCATGGAGTGTAATGATCAGTGTCTATTTATAAAATTGTGTATGGCTGTAACGATGATTATAAGTAAACTTTTATGATACCTTTAACTATTTCAAAAGTAAGATAGATGATTTGTTGCTACTCTTTGTGTCTGTGAGTCCATCAAAAAATATCCTCCAAACTAACACACGAATTAGGTTCATTATATCTAGTTTATACAATAAAAAAACATTCTGTAATGGAAATTATATCTAAAACGTCAAAGAAATGTACAAAACTGACTTTCTTAAAAATAAACGCTTGTGAAGGAACAGCTAAAATGTGTTTGCATTACAAAATTGCAACAACAACTCATAAATCTTATTTTTGAAGAAGTATAGGTATAACCGAGATTATATGGTACCATGATAGGAATGCATTACGCCTTTCTTTACAGGGCAGAATGCAAATGTTTCAATTGTGTATTACAAAAAGTCAAACAGACTGGTGTTTTCTCCAGATTAATCCTACAAACGAGTAATAACTTATTCATTTGTCTGAAAAATAAAAAATGAAATTTTTTGTTTTGTTTTACATCGGTTTAAATACTGTCACATATATATTTTATCAATAAGACAGGACAGTTATCATGGTAATAAGCAAAATACCACTGTAACGAAAGTTATGCATTTTACTTCAAAAACAGCACATTTGATTTCAGTTGCCAATAGCCATGGGTTTACTAAAATCCTCATGCACCATTGTAATTTGTAACATATCTTGTTGTTTCCTCATTTGTACAAACAGCAAAACAATGTACAAGTACCTTTTTCAAATTAGTTATTACATCTCATAGATAGGAGGTGTCTCAATAACAACGGTTTTTGTAATTCGGCGACAATGACGTTCATTGTTAAAGTTCATTAACTGTTTTCAAACATCAACAATATATACAGGTTACTGAAAGACTTGGTATGGTAGGTAAAAAACAAACCATGAAATGACAATGAGACATAGCAATGAAATATAATTTCAACGCCATATTTTTTTGCACCTTTGATCGGCGACAGTATCGAAAATGAGAAAATACGACTTTGAAAGCCTCTGGCTACATGGAGCTGAAGGAAATCGTTTCAATTTTAGGTGTTCTTTTTAAAGTAACCTCATGTCTACAATATCCCTTCAAGCATTCCTTAGTTCAATGCATATATTTTATGTGACATGTTGGCGACAGCGTTTGGACCTGAAATTTGAGAATGTGCTCTCCAGGTTACAATCCATGTATATATATATTAGAACTATGTTAAAAACTTTCTTATTTCTTCCTTACTTGTTGGAAAGAGCCATCTTGCTTCACTTTCAATAAACCAAGCCTTGCATCAGCAACCCAGATATTGTTCTCCGTGTCACATTGTAATCCTGCTGGCATCCCATTAAACCCATTTACTGATGGGGCAACAAACGTGCTAGCCTGTGAAAATAGTAAATCTTAAATCAATGCGTTCCCTTAAATTCAAAGGTTTTTTACATGTATTTTCTGAATTAATTTCCCCTTGATTTTTTGGGGAAACATTTATAATTTATAACTTGGTCCATCATTTTGCCCAGCGACCATCTAGCACCGAAATATTAATCAAATAAGTGAAATTGAACAAATGGGTGGGGGGTAGAGGAGGATAGAGGGAAAATTGTATGTAGAATTTGGAAAGGGGGCGGGGTAATCACTATGATTCTAATTTTTGAGTGATTTTCTCCTTCATGAAGAGAAAGCCATTTAATTTGCGAATATTTTGTGATTAACTGTATTTCACCTTTAAAAATTCACAGGACAGTCAATAGTGTCTCGATTTTCATTAAGCCATTAAGGTAAAAAGTGATATGAAGTTATAAAGAAATTATTTACCTGCTTTTTCTCCAAGTCAACTCTGCTGATCTCACCCGCCAATGGTAAAACAATGTAAAAGTGCCCATCCTTTGTGAAAACTGGACCTTCCCGAAGCATTTTGTCTTTCAGTATTTTGATGAAGCCGGCTTAAAAGGATTTTTCAACTTTAATTAAATTAGAGAGTAAAAACTTTAATTCCACATTCTGTTGCCACTTAGGATATTTATTTCAAGTTCAGCTGTCAGTTACTACAACTACTTATGTTGTATGGTGCCTTTTAAGTGTACATCTAAGTTAACCCATCAATTTGTGAACTAGCGAATCAGTCACCGAGCTACATAGCAGGTTTTATTCATATTTGAATGAGTTTGACATCAGATTGCAATCAATCCGGTAGCTGCTAGCCGAAAATTGCATGTGCGAATACATGCTTAAACTGTCCATGATCATGTTAGAGATAAGATATTGTGTAACTATTATTGGTTTACTTTTGTTAGAAGCAGTTTCACAAGTTTTCCCAACTCTACATTGTTGGATACATCCACGAAGGTCATTTGCAGCATTTGAACCATTTATAAAGACTGAGCAGTTCTTCCAACAAGGCAAAGCAATGGTATCACCCTACAGGCCAACATATTTGTTAAAGTTGTTTTAATTGAACTATATATCAAAACAATTGTTATATCTATAGAAAGCAGTGGTCATTACAATAGTTTATGGTTTACTACATCCAAATGTTTGTAAAAGGGAATATCAAGGTCATAATCGACTTTAAAACGTTTATTTATTTTATTTGTTTGAGTTATGATTTGATTAATAATTCATACCACAGCACTGACTGTCAGAATGAAGAAAATATCACAAGTAGTGAGCAATTTATTTGCAAGGGAGAATCAATAAAATATAGTAAGCACTCAATTTATTCGGAAGGATCTATATACATTAACACAGGCTGGTATCGAAATATTTGTCCGCTGTGACGGAGCATGCTATTTTTCATAAAAACACTAAGAATACTTCACGATTTATTTTTAACTCATATGTTTCGTTATACCATACAAAATTACTTACTCCATGCAATGGATATATCATTTGCGGGTAACTTTCACTTCTGTTTGAAGTCCAATTACGCTGGGAAGAAAAGCTATTGAAAATGGCGCCGGAGTATCATACTTCAAAATGTACCATTTCTTGTTTAACTTTCTAATGGCACGATATAGTGACACGATAATATTTACACATGGTTTCAGCATAACTATGAAGGTATAAATGAGATGTTGATGTATTTGGTCTTTTAAATTATTTTATAAAAAATAATGTTTAATTTTTTTGTCCGCTGTGACGGAGCAGTTGCAAATGTGAACTGTGAAAATGCTCCGTCACAGCGGACAAAAAATATTAATATTATTTTTTATAAAAGAATTAAAAAGACCCAATGCATTAATACCTCATTAATACATTCAGAGTTATGGTGAAAACATATCTTTTAATATTATCGTGTCACTATATCATGCCATTAAAAAGTTAAAAAAGAAATGGTACATTTTAGAGTTTGATACTCTGGCGCCATTTTCAATAGATTTTACTCCTAGCGTTATTGGACTTCAAACAGAAGTGAAAGTTACATGCAAATGATATATCCATTGCATGGAGTAAGTAATTATCTTTGATATAACGAAACATATGAGTTAAAAAATAAATCGTGAAGCATTCTTAGTGTTTTTATGAAAAATAGCATGCTCCGTCACAGCAGACAAATCTTTCGATACCAGCCTGTGATTAAACATTGTCATTACATTGTAGAGAAGGCGTAATGGCCTGGTGCCTGTTACTTTGATTGCACAAATGTAACCAAACCGTGAAAGTAAATAAATCTCTTTCTGTAAACCATTTTAAGGTCCGAAGGACCGTGGTTCCTAGGGTAGGTGTTCCTAGTCGGACCATAATTTAAGCTTGTTGTTGGACCACAATCCCTAGGGAAAATAGTCCTAAAATATCATATAGAGGGTAGGACCATTTACTAGAGTAGGACCATAATTTCTTTCACACCAGTAAAAGAGTAGGTGGTCCCTTTAAGCGGGTGATTAAGTTTATAGACACATCGATTTGGTTGGTCAGCATCGTTTGCAGTGTAGCTCAGTTGGTAAGGCGTTGGACTTGTTAGCTTATGTATATGTTATTGTATGTACTTGCTATTATGATAGTATTTCCATTGTGTATCTTTCATTCCGCCAGGTACAAAGTTCGAATCCTATTCCAGTACATCTAAAATAATTGCTAAATTTGCCTTTTCATTTCTTGCTCGATTTTTTTATTAATTCTTTCATTTAAGTGTCAAAGTCAAAGTTGTATTCTGGTCGTGTGTTTTCACATTATTTGTTATGGATTAAGTAACCTGCTCAATAAATCTTTTTGGGGAATTACTATGCTAACTAGTTGTATGCTACATTTTTAATAGATTTCATGCTGTTCATCGCACAAAAAACCCACACAGCTCATGGTCATCGCACAAAAACATCACACAGCTCATGGTCATCGCACAAAAACACCACACAACTTGTGGCAATGACATGTATACGCATAACAGAATAAAATAGTTGACAAGATATACATCTTAAATCGTTTTCTATTCAATAGATATTAAATAATATAACCCGTTTCCAAAGTGAACATTATTCCCTTGAAAAAAGCCATAGGACCAATTTCCCCAGGAATTTAGGTCCAGGACCAATATCCCTAGAGATAATGGTCCAGGACCAATAACCCTAGGAATTTTGGTCCGATTAGGACCACCTACTCTAGCAGGTGGGACTGTATTCCCCAGGAGATTTACAAGGGATAATGGTCCGTAGGACCATATTTAGGTAGGACCAGAAATACTTTCACACCGGTGTAAATAATTCAATGTTGCGCTTGATAAAGCATTTTCTAAAATCGCTTTGTCCCAGTGTGATTGCGAAAAAATTGGGATAAGTTGATTTTAGAATCTGGTTAATCCCAGCACCCTATACATTGCTGTCGATAAGTGGGTTTGAGAAATCTATTTATCCCGTTCCCGTCTTTGAGATTTGCTGGGAATGGGTTATTAATCAGATCGAGGAGTTAAGTGTCTCAAATCTTTTTAATTTTGGTAATTTTAGTTTCTGATAATGTTCCTTGAGCACACATACATCGACGGCTATTTGGAATTATTAATGTAGTACGTCATGGTTTTTGATATTTCAGGTGTATCCTTTTGCATACTCCTTTTCAATGATATGTCATTTATGCACATCTGGCCATGTTTGGCAGAATAAACACTCATTTTGCACAATGTGCCAACGTCGGCTAGAAACTAATTTTATACATTTTCAGGCTATTTGACAAGATCTCACTGGTATAGGTACTTCCTTATTTTATTGTCGCAGTTGTGTGTAATTATATGAACAATGTGATAACATACATGGATACTTCAATACACAATCAATCTTGAAACGCAAATAAATTTATGAAAACATGACGCCATTGTAAACTCCTGTATGAAAACAAATATGCATTCACCCATTTTCCAGATGCGACCTCACAAAAAGATTAAAATAAACATACTGTTGCAATTCTGCATATCTTGAAACATTTCCGCAGACCTAGAGATCTGCATCTCGCTTTACATGGTCTATATTTTGATGTTAATCCTGAAAATAAAACATAGAGAGCCATCTTACCATGATATATTTTATGAGAAATTTCGTGCATATATATACAGGTTGTCCCAAAATGAATCGCACCGAAACAAATATAAAATAACTCTGATGATGAATCAATATTTTTGAATTAAGTTATCTGACACTGTGTTTGATCAAAGGAACATTTTTGAAATTTAGTTATCTGACTGACAATTATCTATCATAAATGTCTTAAAATGAATAAACACAAGGACCACATGTGTCTCGAACTCGCAACCTCGTAGTTACGGCACCCAATCGCCTAGCTCGAACGAGCCGGTGTAAAAGGGTAGGAGGTCCTATCAAATTATGGTCCTACTCTCCATTAATTTATATGGTGACCTAAATACAACTCTTTCCCTCATTATCTTATACATAATCAGGGCCAGTAAGGGCCGTTAAGAAAGGGGACCATAATCCCTGGGGGACCATCCATTTTTCACACCAGCGCTCAAGCCCTCTCGGCCAACTTGACAACCCCAAAAAAAGGTTGTTTTGTCAGTTGATCTGACTAGAGGCAGCTGGTGTTAACGCTCGAACACACCAGAGGAAGCACAACTGACATTTCACTCCGACGAAGGCCATTTAGAGCAAGTCGTCTAAAAATTCACTCAATAAGTCTAAGAATTTTAAATGTTTAGCTTTAGAGCAAACCATCACCCATTCGAGGTTATGCGGAGCACATCATGTCATTATTGGAAAATGAATTTTCTTAATTTTATTATTATCTTACTTTATTTTATTTTTTTCAATGCAAGAAAAGGAGTAATTTTCGTTTATTTTGGGTATCACATTAAATATGTTTTACTGCGTGTAAACGATTTGTCAAAACCTTATCTCCACCGCTCTGCACTAGATAAATTGCTAATACATACTTAATCAAAAACTACTGCAGGAAGTGCCCTAAGTAGAATCTTTCAAGTAACAGCCATATTGAAAAGAAGATAAGCTAAGCAACATTCAATCACTTTGGATATTCCTAAAGCTACGAAAAGACATGGTAGATACCATGAATGATGCGGGGAATGATGCCCCTCACAAAATATATTTTTCCTCAAAATAATAGCCATTATTGTTTTTTTAAATGTCGGTTCCTCGATTTTCCCTATATCTTAAGGCCCAAATGCGTCAATATATGATGAGAAGTAATGATGCAACTTACCAAACCCCAAAAGTGTCATGGCAACGAAGACCCAACCGGTTTTCATCCTGTAAATGTCCAATTATCAGGTGTTAAGTGAAAACATGCGATTTCTCTTCCTGTAATAAACTAGAAATAATGTACATAATTCAAATACAATAAATAAATACATAATTTGTTATCATGGCCTTCATTTGAACAGCAAATGAGTTACGAGTGTATGTTTTCAAAGCTAGTTGCATTAATCACGCCTGGTGATGGGGAAAATGGGACGGAAAACAAACGGTACCGTACGGTAATGTTACAGATTAGCTGTGTAGCCCTGCCTAAGTCGATGTCTTAATTTTTTTATTTGAATATTAATTGAAAATCAGGAAAAGAAAAGATAACAACGGCGTGGCTAAGGCTACAGTTGAATTTCAAAACCTGTCTTAGTGCTTAAAATCAAAACAATAGATTTACTTACTTTCATATTGGAACTCGCGTACATGTGTAAAATACTGACGTGTCGCAAAAAGGTGGCGCATTTGTTTTTTAAGGGTATCGCGTGAATTAACTTTGATTCCCCGGATTATAAGATAATATTCTAATTAAAGTTATATATCATTTTAAAGCTGTTTCGATGAAGATTTTAGATCAACTACACTCCGTTCACATTTTTTGCGCGTTCGTTTTTAAAAAAGAGTTTTTTACCAAAACATTTGGCAAATATCCCATGTTGACACGTTACATTTTGAATTATTTTTCGTCTTTAAACGCTCATAACTCAAACAATATATGACTATTATACTTATTTTTCGTCTTGATAAAGGTAGATGGAAGTTTTATTTCAAAGGATGAATTTTAGTAAGCGTCCCATATTGTGACGTCATAGAGTCTGAAAAATAGAATCTGTTGACAGCGACCTTTTTTGCTCATTTTTTGGTACCTTCAACTTTTCAGGTGTACATAAAACAAAAAATACGAGATCAATTTTTAATAAATCATACATGATTATTTTGCTCCTAAACTCTAGTTTATCAATAAAGAGTTGATTTTTTTCACAAAAGTATGTGTTTTCTGTTGTATGTGGAAAAGTGGAGGACGAAAGGTTTTCAAAATTCATTAAAATAGGGCTAATTTACGCCATTCGCCTATTTTCAAGCACAGCAACACGTATATTTATTTCACCTAAAATATCAATTGATTCGTGTTTTATGATGCTCCTAACCCATTGTTAATACATATACAATATCAGATTTATTCGCCTTAAATATTTTGAGATATAGAGGCAAATGTGGAGGACGAAAGGATTTCCATAAGTGCTCATTTTTCTCAAAAACGTCACATTCTATCATGTTAAAAGCGAGAATCCTCTGGATTACGCCACAAAATGTGTAACAATGCGTGCGCGAGCTTTCTGCGACACGTCACTATTTACTGTAGTAGCTGAACCTGAATTCGTGCAAATATGGAATTTGATTTGATAATTTATTTATTTATTTAGATGGTGCTCAAAGTGGAATTTATTTTTTTGAATGGGCGCTACCTATGTAATTAAGAGATGTACATGTACGGTTGTTATAAAACCATAGCAAGGGTAACGGTTAAAAATACAGGGTGGGCCAAAAAACCACCACTTAGCCAATACAACTCCCTATAGAAACATTACCAATTATGTGAAATTGGGGTCAAAAAACACCTTCTCAATTTTCATAGATTTTACATGCAATAGCCTATTTCTACCAAATTTTACTGTTCGGTTAAAATTGCAGAATTGTCATGAGTCTTTTATAATTGGATATTATATATTGTTTTCATTCAGTTTTTGAACCACACATGCTCAATATACATGTGAAGCACCCCAGGGGCAGTGCGCTCTTAAATTACTGATAGATGTTGGTAGCGTAGCAAATAAAATAGCACAACCTACTCCTGGGGGTGCCACGGGTAATCCCCAGATGGCGCTCCCTCTCTGAAGCCGTCATGGAAAAAAAAATGGGAAAAAGCGAACAGAATATTTAATTTTAATTACAAATAAGATCATAACTTTTATCAACTCAAAGAACATTATTTTGCTTGATAAGAATCAAATAAATTCCAAGAATTAATATGAATTGAAATACATAATTACAGATAATTACAGATAGCACT
This sequence comes from Owenia fusiformis, assembly GCA_903813345.2. Classification (NCBI taxonomy): domain Eukaryota; kingdom Metazoa; phylum Annelida; class Polychaeta; order Sabellida; family Oweniidae; genus Owenia; species Owenia fusiformis. The sequence goes on along the minus strand of CAIIXF020000006.1, from coordinate 38,986,474 downwards.
AATCAAATTACCCTCAAAATAAGGCTGCCAGATAAATGCAATGTCATGTTGCGACTTCTTAGCCGCTCTCGACCGCTCCTGGGGGAGAACTGGCAGCGCTGCTAAGTTGGATGATCGCTCCCAGTGCAGCTACGTTCCCAACGCTTGGCCGAGCAGGAGGGGGTAGCGCAGAAAGACAGCAATACACCAATGTCAGCCATGACTTGCAGAATAAATTCAACTAATTTCAATTACATTGATTATTCTATAAAGGATATGCGAATGCTCAGGCTAGGATGTTGCAGGTTATGAATTTGAAATAAACTGATGAGTTTTACATTTTAGAAATTGTTTCTGCTTTTAACATGAAATTTAGCATCGAATTACGTGAATTAGAATGAAATGAAGGATGATTAGCTTACCAAAACAATGATTTATCCAAATAATATCCTAATTATATCCAATTAATGTGATTTAATCCATGAAATGATGACAAAACGCAAGAATCTAGGACTACATGTTGTGCCTGCAAAATCCCAGCAGAAGAGACAGTTGGTTTGAATTGAGCATGAAACTAAAACTTTACTGGCATGAATCTATTAGCTAAAAATTATTACGTGAAAAAACAAACTGAGAAATTCTATGGGGCTGCTACTGATAGGTGTGAACTGTTAAAATATACAGGGCTTGACAATTAATGTACAAAATACAAGATAGCTATAGTTAATATCTGAGACAGGTCCAATTAATTGATATTATTCCATAATAACATGTTTTCCCTGGGAAAATAACAGGGTTAAAAGTGTTATTTGAAAAATCCCGTATCAGATCCCGTATCAGCCAAAATCCCGTATCAGATCCCGTATTGGATCCCGTATCAGCAAAAATCCCGTATCAGATCCCGTATCAGAAATATTCCCGGTAATTTCTCTCGAGTTTTACGCTTTTCGTCTAGCACATCTCTACAGGAAGTAAAAAAATCGTTTGGAAAATTGAAATTATTATCATCTAGTTTACGTCTATTACTGTGACAAAGGTCTATTACTGTGACAAATATGTCTAGGTATGCAACAGAGGATGTTGATGACTTCATTAAAGGTCAAGAAAATATCAATACTTCGAAGAAAACTAAAAGTGACATAAAAATCCTAGTAGATTTTTTACGGAGTGAGAGGAATGAACTCAGACCGATCGAGGAGATAGATCCCCAATTTTATGTCACAATCATTGGATGATGACATACAAAAATTGAAAAAAAAATATTATGAAATAAATAGGTTATTGATGGTCGTGATGGAATATGGATTTATTCCTTGAGAAAATATGATATTGGCCTCAGAAAATATCATATTGACACTCGGGCTATCGCCCTCGGTCAATATGATATTTTCCTTGGCCAATATCATATTTTCCCTCGGAATAAAATCCATATTCCATCCCTCCCATTAAATAACCTCTATATATTTAAAAATATTCCTTAATAAAATGAAATTATTACAAAGTGATTACAAATCTAATCTTTAATTGAAATAAAAGTAACGGCACAAAAATATTATATATTGGTGGGTCGTTACATACCTCCCCTCTTTGAAAAGGCATGGCCTAACCTCACAAAACTATGAAACATAACAATAAGTCATTGAATACCACTCTAAATATACATCAAATGTTCATAAAAATGATTTAAAAGTAATACATTGTTTATTTCAAAATAATCCTGGCATTTGCCCTGCTGCTCCACCATGTGATGGATGAACGTAATCAATAGGAGCGCTGGCTCTTCTTAGCGCATCCAGGCAGCTGCTATCAATTTAATGATGTAACATTTGCATATATTCTGGTATCATCATATAATAAGTCACTGGATACTTCACATATAGTATCACTGGATTAAATAATAGAGAAAATCCCCATCCGGACTGTAGGTTGTTTCCATAAATAATCACTGGATCGTCCATATGGTATACCACTAGACTGTCATATATTTCTCTGGATCGGTTATTCACTATGAAGTTCATATATAGTTGGTCCTAGAGTGTTCATGATGTAGACTTATGCGTGACAGTGGGGCAGACACCTGGAAATACTAAACATAGAGTGGTAGACAAGACGTTTAAAACTTATCTTAAATACAGTCACATTTGTAACAAAGTGAGTGCTAGCTTAAAATTACAATGATAGATACTAGTAGTATTAAATATCTAAATCACCATCTACCATAATGAATGATAAAGTTTGGCGAGCTATTCTCAGCCTGGTTAGAAAATACCATATATCAGGTCTTTAAAATATTTTATACAAAAATTAGAGAATAACTAAATAGCATAAAATAAAAAGTACACGTGTGCTATCAATCACAAGCAGCAAACATCCTTGTAGACATCATAACTGCCGCTCTGTGAAAGTTAGCTGACAGGCAAATGTAAGCTTCACAAATCAGAGCGCATTGCTGCATATCCTGTCATCAGGGTAAAACATTGGCTGATCCAGATTATCTGTGGAAAGGTCTTTCCTGCACACATCACAGTGCTTGATCAGCCCAATGCTTTACAAGGTGCTCCAGGTCCACTCGTCTCAAACTAAAGACCATTGCAATTGTCCCCTGTTCAAATCCACCCGCACCAATGGAGGGGTCTACCTCTAGCCCTAATACAGCAAGCCTGGTGCCCTCGTGCGGTCTGGCAAGACTAGATGGGGAAACCAACCCAAGTTACTTAAAGGCTCATTAGCAATGTAGGCTACGTGATTAAAAATTTAGGTTTGAAGTATATGTCTTCATTTAATTCATTTACAAAGCATCCTGAAGCCAATAAATGGGGTCCACTCTTACCTCTAGCTCGCCTTTATCTGCCCATATGCCTTCACCACACGAACGTAACAGACATGTCCTAGTGGAGGTGGGACAAGCATCAGTTTGAGACCACTTCAAACAATCGTCCAGGGTCAACAATATCAAGCGCTTCAGCAAGAGCTTTTGTGAAACACAATGCTTTACTGCGATAATTATCTTTAACGCTAAATTTTTTCATCTCAACATCGCTGGGGTGATCAGTCCAAGCGAAATGTATCGCTAAAGCCACTCAATGCAATCAAGAGGGGTGGATCATTGAGTGTCGGATGACATAGCTTGATACACGTGAGACGTAGCGCCTCCCCAAGACAAGAGTTTAGCATCAACTAACAGCAAGATATCACCATTGCCTTGCAGGAAACGGGACGATTCTAGTCTACAACAACTGCTACTGGATTGTAGATCCATTGCTATTCCTAATATATTTCAGCAATGATAATAGCTTGGCCTTTCCAAAAGCGTTCAGCCAAAGTGCAGCTTGGGTGATTCAAGCGCAAAAAGGCAAACAACTTTTAGCCTAGATATTTGTGGAATTACACACGATTTTAAGAATGTAGGCCTTCTTTCATCTGTACGTAACTCCACCACAGCATCATCTTCCCAAGAAAAATATGGTCAAGGCGTTGAACCCATGGCCCAAGACATGTATATTGGATCAAGGCGAAGACGAAATGCGACCAAGAATGCACCATGTGCAATCCATTGGCATATGGACTACATCTAGGGGCGATCCATTGGCGATCCCCAATTATGACATCTGAATCACAAGATGTGTATAATTCTATTGCAGATATAGGATGTACACAGTACATAGGCAAATCATCAGTTATTAGTTCCTACTCCAATGTCCCCTTAACTATTATATACACAGAACAGACTGTTCTCATAGCTGGATATGTACATAGTACAAACTGGTTCGATACTGTACGTAAGTGCAGGATCCAAGTTTAACGAATCCTAAGGCTTACCAATAGCCAAAGGAACCGGCTCTAATGCATCTGGCGTGACTAAAATCACCATGTCACAGCCATGGGATAATGCAGCACAATCACTGAATGCGCGTATTTTAGCACAATCAATTTGTGCTAAAATGAAACAGCAGCATAATAAATACGTGTACATGTATGTGCTTAATATACGATGAAAGCAGCACAATCAAAACATGTCCATAGCACAATAAATGTGTGCTTTACTGCGTAAGAGCGGCACTATGAAGGCGCTCAATCCCACCGCTGCCTGACCAATGTAGCACCCCAGGGGCAGTGCGCTCTTAAATTACTGATAGATGTTGGTAGCGTAGCAAATAAAATAGCACAACCTACTCCTGGGGGTGCCACGGGTAATCCCCAGATGGCGCTCCCTCTCTGAAGCCGTCAAATGGGAAAAAGCGAACAGAATATTTAATTTAATTTTAATTACAAATAAGATCATAACTTTTATTAACTCAAAGAACATTATTTTGCTTGATAAGAATCAAATAAATTCCAAGAATTAATATGAATTGAAATACATAATTACAGATAATTACAGATGGCGCTAATCAAATTACCCTCAAAATAAGGCTGCCAGATATATGCAATGTCATGTTGCGACTTCTTAGCCGCTCTCGACCGCTCCTAGGGGAGAACTGGCAGCGCTGCTAAGTTGGATGATCGCTCCCAGTGCAGCTACGTTCCCAACGCTTGGCCGAGCAGGAGGGGGTAGCGCAGAAAGACAGCAATACACCAATGTCAGCCATGACTTGCAGAATAAATTCAACTAATTTCAATTACATTGATTATTCTATAAAGGATATGCGAATGCTCAGGCTAGGATGTTGCAGGTTATGAATTTGAAATAAACTGATGAGTTTTACATTTTAGAAATTGTTTCTGCTTTAAACATGAAATTTAGCATCGAATTACGTGAATTAGAATGAAATGAAGGATGATTAGCTTACCAAAACAATGATTTATCCAAATAATATCCTAATTATATCCAATTAATGTGATTTAATCCATGAAATGATGACAAAACGCAAGAATCTAGGACTACATGTTGTGCCTGCAAAATCCCAGCAGAAGAGACAGTTGGTTTGAATTGAGCATGAAACTAAAACTTTACTGGCATGAATCTATTAGCTAAAAATTATTACGTGAAAAAACAAACTGAGAAATTCTATGGGGCTGCTACTGATAGGTGTGAACTGTTAAAATATACAGGGCTTGACAATTAATGTACAAAATACAAGATAGCTATAGTTAATATCTGAGACAGGTCCAATTAATTGATATTATTCCATAATAACATGTTTTCCCTGGGAAAATAACAGGGAATAAAAGTGTTATTTGAAAAATCCCGTATCAGATCCCGTATCAGCCAAAATCCCGTATCAGATCCCGTATTGGATCCCGTATCAGCAAAAATCCCGTATCAGATCCCGTATCAGAAATATTCCCGGTAATTTCTCTTGAGTTTTACGCTTTTCGTCTAGCACATCTCTACAGGAAGTAAAAAAATCGTTTGGAAAATTGAAATTATTATCATCTAGTTTACGTCTATTACTGTGACAAAGGTCTATTACTGTGACAAATATGTCTAGGTATGCAACAGAGGATGTTGATGACTTCATTAAAGGTCAAGAAAATATCAATACTTCGAAGAAAACTAAAAGTGACATAAAAATCCTAGTAGATTTTTTACGAAGTGAGAGGAATGAACTCAGACCGATCGAGGAGATAGATCCCCAATTTTATGTCACAATCATTGGATGATGACATACAAAAATTGAAAAAAAAATATTATGAAATAAATAGGTTATTGATGGTCGTGATGGAATATGGATTTATTCCTTGAGAAAATATGATATTGGCCTCAGAAAATATCATATTGACACTCGGGCTATCGCCCTCGGTCAATATGATATTTTCCTTGGCAAATATCATATTTTCCCTCGGAATAAAATCCATATTCCATCACTCCCATTAAATAACCTCTATATATTTAAACATATTCCTTAATAAAATGAAATTATTACAAAGTGATTACAAATCTAATCTTTAATTGAAATAAAAGTAACGGCACAAAAATATTATATATTGGTGGGTCGTTACATACCTCCCCTCTTTGAAAAGGCATGGCCTAACCTCACAAAACTATGAAACATAACAATAAGTCATTGAATGCCACTCTAAATATACATCAAATGTTCATAAAAATGATTTAAAAGTAATACATTGTTTATTTCAAAATAATCCTGGCATTTGCCCTGCTGCTCCACCATGTGATGGATGAACGTAATCAATAGGAGCGCTGGCTCTTCTTAGCGCATCCAGGCAGCTGCTATCAATTGAATGATGTAACATTTGCGTATTACATACCTAGCGAAGCATTTGTATGGAAGTCAATGGGAAAGTTAGCGAGCTATATCCACCGATATTGCCCGATTACCCCGATATAGCCCGCTTACCTCGTTTTGATATTAGATTTCTTTAATAACCATGATAATATCATGACGTCACGTCATTGATACAAAGTAACCATGGGAACAAAGGCATGTAATACATCAGTTATGTCACTATGACGTGAAATATGCCTTCGTTCTTGCCCAGATATAGAGCCTCCCAAGGTCGGCCTATATTGGGAGAACTCAGGCATATTTCACGTCATAGTGACATAACCTCTAAATATATTCTGGTATCATCATATAATAAGTCACTGGATACTTCACATATAGTATCACTGGATTAAATAATAGAGAAAATCCCCATCCGGACTGTAGGTTGTTTCCATAAATAATCACTGGATCGTCCATATGGTATACCACTAGACTGTCATATATTTCTCTGGATCGGTTATTCACTATGAAGTTCATATATAGTTGGTCCTAGAGTGTTCATGATGTAGACTTATGCGTGACAGTGGGGCAGACACCTGGAAATACTAAACATAGAGTGGTAGACAAGACGTTTAAAACTTATCTTAAATACAGTCACATTTGTAACAAAGTGAGTGCTAGCTTAAAATTACAATGATAGATACTAGTAGTATTAAATATCTAAATCATCATCTACCATAATGAATGATAAAGTTTGGCGAGCTATTCTCAGCCTGGTTAGAAAATACCATATATCAGGTCTTTAAAATATTTTATACAAAAATTAGAGAATAACTAAATAGCATAAAATAAAAAGTACACGTGTGCTATCAATCACAAGCAGCAAACATCCTTGTAGACATCATAACTGCCGCTCTGTGAAAGTTAGCTGACAGGCAAATGCAAGCTTCACAAATCAGAGCGCATTACTGCATATCCTGTCATCAGGGTAAAACATTGGCTGATCTAGATTATCTGTGGAAAGGTCTTTCCTGCACACATCACAGTGCTTGATCAGCCCAATGCTTTACAAGGTGCTCCAGGTCCACTCGTCTCAAACTAAAGACCATTGCAATTGTCCCCTGTTCAAATCCACCCGCACCAATGGAGGGGTCTACCTCTAGCCCTAATACAGCAAGCCTGGTGCCCTCGTGCGGTCTGGCAAGACTAGATGGGGAAACCAACCCAAGTTACTTAAAGGCTCATTAGCAATGTAGGCTACGTGATTAAAAATTTGGGTTTGAAGTATATGTCTTCATTTAATTCATTTACAAAGCATCCTGAAGCCAATAAATGGGGTCCACTCTTACCTCTAGCTCGCCTTTATCTGCCCATATGCCTTCACCACACGAATGTAACAGACATGTCCTAGTGGAGGTGGGACAAGCATCAGTTTGAGACCACTTCAAACAATCGTCCAGGGTCAACAATATCAAGCGCTTCAGCAAGAGCTTTTGTGAAACACAATGCTTTACTGCGATAATTATCTTTAGCGCTAAATTTTTTCATCTCAACATCGCTGGGGTGATCAGTCCAAGCGAAATGTATCGCTAAAGCCACTCAATGCAATCAAGAGGGGTGGATCATTGAGTGTCGGATGACATAGCTTGATACACGTGAGACGTAGCGCCTCCCCAAGACAAGAGTTTAGCATCAACTAACAGCAAGATATCACCATTGCCTTGCAGGAAACGGGACGATTCTAGTCTACAACAACTGCTACTGGATTGTAGAGCCATTGCTATTCCTAATATATTTCAGCAATGATAATAGCTTGGCCTTTCCAAAAGCGTTCAGCCAAAGTGCAGCTTGGGTGATTCAAGCGCAAAAAGGCAAACAACTTTTAGCCTAGATATTTGTGGAATTACACACGATTTTAAGAATGTAGGCCTTCTTTCATCTGTACGTAACTCCACCACAGCATCATCTTCCCAAGAAAAATATGGTCAAGGCGTTGAACCCATGGCCCAAGACATGTATATTGGATCAAGGCGAAGACGAAATGCGACCAAGAATGCGCCATGTGCAATCCATTGGCATATGGACTACATCTAGGGGCGATCCATTGGCGATCCCCAATTATGACATCTGAATCACAAGATGTGTATAATTCTATTGCAGATATAGGATGTACACAGTACATAGGCAAATCATCAGTTATTAGTTCCTACTCCAATGTCCCCTTAACTATTATATACACAGAACAGACTGTTCTCATAGCTGGATATGTACATAGTGCAAACTGGTTCGATACTGTACGTAAGTGCAGGATCCAAGTTTAACGAATCCTAAGGCTTACCAATAGCCAAAGGAACCGGCTCTAATGCATCTGGCGTGACTTAAATCACCATGTCACAGCCATGGGATAATGCAGCACAATCACTGAATGCGCGTATTTCAGCACAATCAATTTGTGCTAAAATGAAACAGCAGCATAATAAATACGTGTACATGTATGTGCTTAATATACGATGAAAGCAGCACAATCAAAACATGTCCATAGCACAATAAATGTGTGCTTTACTGCGTCAGAGCGGCACTATGAAGGCGCTCAATCCCACCGCTGCCTGACCAATGTAGCACCCCAGGGGCAGTGCGCTCTTAAATTACTGATAGATGTTGGTAGCGTAGCAAATAAAATAGCACAACCTACTCCTGGGGGTGCCACGGGTAATCCCCAGATGGCGCTCCCTCTCTGAAGCCGTCAAATGGGAAAAAGCGAACAGAATATTTAATTTAATTTTAATTACAAATAAGATCATAACTTTTATTAACTCAAAGAACATTATTTTGCTTGATAAGAATCAAATAAATTCCAAGAATTAATATGAATTGAAATACATAATTACAGATAATTACAGATGGCGCTAATCAAATTACCCTCAAAATAAGGCTGCCAGATAAATGCAATGTCATGTTGCGACTTCTTAGCCGCTCTCAACCGCTCCTGGGGGAGAACTGGCAGCGCTGCTAAGTTGGATGATCGCTCCCAGTGCAGCTACGTTCCCAACGCTTGGCCGAGCAGGAGGGGGTAGCGCAGAAAGACAGCAATACACCAATGTCAGCCATGACTATCAGAATAAATTCAACTAATTTCAATTACATTGATTATTCTATAAAGGATATGCGAATGCTCAGGCTAGGATGTTGCAGGTTATGAATTTGAAATAAACTGATGAGTTTTACATTTTAGAAATTGTTTCTGCTTTAAACATGAAATTTAGCATCGAATTACGTGAATTAGAATGAAATGAAGGATGATTAGCTTACCAAAACAATGATTTATCCAAATGATATCCTAATTATATCCAATTAATGTGATTTAATCCATGAAATGATGACAAAACGCAAGAATCTAGGACTACATGTTGCGCCTGCAAAATCCCAGCAGAAGAGACAGTTGGTTTGAATTGAGCATGAAACTAAAACTTTACTGGCATGAATCTATTAGCTAAAAATTATTACGTGAAAAAACAAACTGAGAAATTCTATGGGGCTGCTACTGATAGGTGTGAACTGTAAAATATACAGGGCTTTACAATTAATGTACAAAATACAAGATAGCTATAGTTAATATCTGAGACAGGTCCAATTAATTGATAATATTTAAACATATTCCTTAATAAAATGAAATTATTACAAAGTGATTACAAATCTAATCTTTAATTGAAATAAAAGTAACGGCACAAAAATATTATATATTGGTGGGTCGTTACACATGTGTATGCTTATAAAACTAATTCATTCCTTCTTCAGTCTGTCCAAATATCTTTTACATTTCTTCGTAGAAGGCGAAGAATTTATATTAGGGAGTTTTAGCTTGCATGTAAAAACAAAACGCCAACCTATGTGTTGTACCTTACCGTAACCGAGCATCATACCATATACTACGTTGATAGTTTGTGAAGTTGGAACTAAAACATCCACAGTCAAGTTCACTGTCAAGAATGTTGTAACAGACATTTACATATGAAAATATCTAGAAACTAGATCAGATCTTTCTGAAACGATGAAAACATCAGTTTGCTCAAATGTCATCACCTTCGTGTTGTACTTATCAAAGATGACGAAGTTAAGGGTCATCTAAAACATTTCAGACTTATTTCTACACGTAATTACTTTTGTTAACTACGTACAAACAACCTATCCCCAATCTTACGAGCTCCTAAAATGGCATGCTTACGTTTTTGGTGTTATGAAATGGTTTCACTATTCATCTATCAAACAAAAGTGATTGTGTATAAAGTGTCAAATTTACAGGGTTGTCTATGATAAAATGCACATCAGAAAGAATTGCTACAAGCGTACGTGTAGTATAATGTAAAGCTAACATATCTTTTAAATCCATACCTGATTACTGTTGACACAAACTTATGTTAATATACATGTAGATTTTAAATATTTTACGAAGTATTAGTTCAATTCCATGCAAACATCTCCTTTAAGTTGAACTTCTACAATACAGAAACTGTCCACATATACAATTCCGTTCCAAAAGTTTGACAGCACAGACTCATCATTGGATAGCATGTTAAAATCTATTTAAACATGACTGTTTTTATGTCACCACCACACATGGTGATGTTATATTTCATGCATACTGCAAATCCAAACCTACTTTTGGGCCAAATGATTATTAAACCGATAATTGCCGAATTTGGTTAGTTGCAATGTTGATATAAATTGTTTTTACTTTGTTATTATATGTAAGTGCAATGTTTGCAGTAAAAATATAATGGGGGTTGTAAATAAAAAATATCATTTAAGAATTTTTAATTATTATCAATAAATGCGTAGATGAAAATTGTCCTGCCATGTAAATCTTAATATGGCAAAATGGTATTAAAAATATTCTGGCGATAATATTATTTTTATGGTATTTTATGTTTAGGGATTGATGTTAAAACAGCTGAACAATTTGGAAAATATATTTTAGAAAGGTGAGATAACTTTCTTTTAAATTAAGGTTGAATTTCATTGTGGCCTTATTGTGAGAATCAAGTCAGAATGTTAGAATCATTTTTATGTTAATTACCACCACAAGTGGTGACATATTGTAATAGTAACTCCAATTTTTTTTGTTGGTGTTCAGCATTCTTCGGATGGTGTTTTGCATCTGTAACAAATGACAGGTGGTGACGTTGTGCATGTTAATGCCTTGTTTGAGTTTTGTATAATTTTAACATTTCCATACAGAGGTATTTCAAAAGGAACTTAATGGAATCAAAGAGAATTTCCCATATCAATCTTATTAACAAGGACTAGGAAAGCCTTGCTCAAGTTGGTATTGAATTATTACCGGTGGTCATAATAGAAATCAAGATAAGTAAAAGAGACCGACTTGGGCAAGGCTAGGACTATGACTACAATATAATATATAAAATGATTCAAACATTCCATAGGGCTTTTATACTTTACAAAGTTTAAGATAACTTCTCCGTTCATAGGATATGTGAACCAGTAACTTTATTAACACTTTTTCATTTTGAGTTGAATAGCATCAGTACATCTGTTTATGAAAAACAACTGATAAAATATCTACCTCTAAACTCTAAAGTTTAAGTTTCTGTGAACGCTCCAGAACACATATCTAGATGACAGATCCTAGATCTCATGTTTTTGCACTAAAGATACAGACCCTAAGATGCAGACCCTAAGAGGTACAATGTGAGTTTAAGTCATTGATTATTCTTCAAGTATATAAATCACATGTGCAGTGAAATGGTTTGGTCTAAAAATAAGATAATAATTAGCTTACTCATACTTAGCGGACTAATCACAATTTAAAAATGCTGAAGAAGTGAACAAATTTTGAGATTTAGTATTTAGGAAACAAGAATGGATCTGTATGTTTAAGTAATTTACATAACGGGGGACAATTTGATTTATGATGTAGATGAACTTTTTAGTATAAAAATGTAATAATTTCATTTTAAACATTCAGACAGCTGCAAACTACTGGGAACTCAAAGGCTGTAAACAAAATATACTCAACTATAGTATAAAAATATCATAAATAAAAACACTCGCCATTTGCAAGCATAGGGGAATTTAAAGAGTGTAAACAAAGTACAACTATGTTCCCTTTCTCAAGTATGCATGCTATATGGATGGGAATAACTCTGCTAAGCGTTTTGGATCTTTACTCTACTGATGTTGTGGAAGTCCCAGATGATGATGCTTTCAAAAAACTAAGTGAAAGAGTGGATGAGCTGGCAAGCACTGTAAAAGAACAGCAAAGAGATAGTGATGATCAAGCTACAGAAATCAAAGCTTTGGAAAGAACTGTTATCAGATTGGAGCTTCTTGTTGAACAATTGGAAGAAAAATGTGATGAAAAGTGTAAGGGTATTAAAGGTGAACCTGGCGAACAAGGTGACGCTGGTGAAACTGGTCAACCTGGTCCCCGTGGAAAACGTGGATTTTCAGGGAAGAGGGGGGCACCAGGAAAAGCAGGAAAGAAGGGTGATGTAGGTTTCAATGGTACAAATGGCAGTCAAGGGCCAATTGGGATTCAAGGTGCAATTGGTCCTCCTGGGACAAAAGGTGACCGAGGACCAACTGGTCCTGCTGGGTCAACTGGTGCAAAGGGTGATCAAGGGCCAACTGGTGCAAATGGTGATCAAGGGCCAACTGGTCCTAGTGGTGCAAAAGGTGGGCGAGGTCCAAATGGTCCAAAAGGTGATCAAGGGCTAATTGGCCAAAAAGGTGAACCAGGGTCAATCGGTGCAACAGGGAAAAGTGGTGCAAAAGGCGATCGAGGGCCAATTGGTGCAAAAGGTAATCAAGGGTCAACTGGTTCTACTGGGCCAACTGGTGCAAAAGGTAATCAAGGGCCAACTGGTTCTACTGGGCCAATTGGTGCAAAAGGGGATCAAGGGCCAATTGGTCCTACTGGTCCAAAAGGTGATCGAGGGTCTACAGGTCAAACTGGTGTAAAAGGTGATCGAGGGCCAACTGGTTCTACTGGGCCAATTGGTGCAAAAGGTGATCAAGGGCCAATTGGTCCTACTGGTCCAAAAGGTGATCGAGGGTCTACAGGTCAAACTGGTGTAAAAGGTGATCGAGGGCCAACTGGTCCAACTAGTGCAAAAGGTGATCAAGGGCCAAGTGGTTATACTGGGCCAACCGGTGCTAAAGGTGATCGAGGGCCAACTGGTTCTACTGGGCCAATTGGTCCAAAAGGTAATCGAGGGTCTACAGGTCAAACTGGTGTAAAAGGTGATCGAGGGCCAACTGGTCCTACTGGTGCAAAAGGTGATCAAGGGCCAACTGGTCCCAGTGGTGTCAGAGGTCAAAAGGGTCAAAGTGGTGAAAAAGGCGATCGAGGGTCAACTGGTCCTAAAGCTACAAAAGCCGAAAAGGGTCAAAAGGGTGATCGAGGGTTGACTGGTCCAATTGGTGTAAAAGGCGACCGAGGGTCAACTGGTCCTACTGGGCCAACTGGTCCTACTGGAGCAACTGGTTCTACTGGGCCAAAAGGTCAGAAAGGTGAAAGAGGAAACAGTGCAGATAGTAAGTTTATACTTAGACTTATTTCACACAACACAAAAAAACAATTGCTGGTGATAAATTATAGCATATATTTTATAGAAATATTTTTGTTAACATTTTTTGTTTTTAGTGCAATTATTAAAAACGTCATACACAAACTATTTTTATAACAAAAGGAAGGTTTTAAAAGTTGATTGATGGTGCAAGTTAGATGTCATTATGAATTAAATTTTTTTGTCATTTTGATATACACGCGGTACTAACTCATCGGGGCGTATCGAAACCAAAACGCCCCGCTAAACCGTTTTTTTTAAAATTTCAAACCAACCCTTTCTTTAGAAAATCAATGATTGTGAGTCTCACAGTATACGGTTTTTCTTCAAACTTGTTCCATTAAAACCTTCAAAGAAATACCTTTCACTCGAGACATTGCTTTTGTGTACAGAGTCACTCGTTTTAGCGGCGTTTTGGTCCCCAGATGTGAGAAGATGCAAATCTTCAGAGATTTTAACCATAAGCCTCGATATATCGCCAGTTCTTCTATTATTCTCCCCTATATTTTGCACAAGGACTCCAATTACAACCCTCCATCTCTGCATCAACATATTTATAACATTAAACACAGCAATTTCCAAAAGTCCTACGCATGTGTTCGAAATTGATCAAAACGCCCCGTTCTCTTCCAAAACGCCCCGTTGGATCTACGTGTACACGTTTGTAGTCATAGACTCTGCGGGGCGTTTTGGAAGACAACGGGACGTTTTGGTCAATTTCGAACAGTTGCGTAGGACTTTTCAAGATTGCTGCGTTTCGTGTGATAAATATGTTGTGTAGCGATGGAGGGTTGTAATGGGAGTCCTTGCGCAGAATATGTAGGAGAGTGAACTGGCGAGATATCAAGGATTGTGGTTGAAATATCTGAGGATTTGCAACTTCTCACATCTGGGGACCAAAACGCCGCTAAAACGAGGGATTTTGTAAACAAAAGCAATGTCTCGACTGAAAGGTATTTCTGTGTAGGTTTTAATGGAACAAGTTTGAAGAAAAACGGTGTAGTGTGAGACTCACAATCATTGATTTTCCAAAGACAGGGTAGATTTGAAATTCAAATTAACGGTTTTACGGGGCGCTTTGGTTTCGATACGCCCCGGTAAGTTAGTACCGCGTGATATACTGATTAAATTCATATTGATCCAAGAATGTAACAACTATATTTATAATACTCTGTTCTCCAGATTGCCAATGGACAGCTTGGTCTGCATGGAGTATTGGCCGATGCAGTAGATCATGTGGAGATGGAACACGCCGTGATACGAGAACCAGAGGATACACTCATTGTGTGTCTGGTACTGCTACAGAAGCAAGAACCGTGACATGCAAAACAATATGCAGTAAGCACATTTATAATTACAATTGTATATATTTTGCACAAATTGTATATCCCATTCCTAAGACCAGTTCCTCTTTTAAGTTTCAATCAGTTCAATCGTTTTAATACATACATCAATTCTTCCATTTCAATCTTTGCGTTATTTCGAGCATTTCAATCATTTCGATGCACTCATCAATTCCTCAATTTCAATGCTTGCGTAATTTCGAGCATTTCAAGCGTTTCACTTTGCCTTCGAAAATGAAATTACCAATTTATGAAGCAAAACTAAACAAATGAAAAGAAAAACGAACACGTAAAGCTTCGACCAAAACTTGATACTGGGATTTGCATTATTATGAAAATATTCAGATTACATTTTTACAAACCATGGCAGCCATTTTGAATTCAGTGGGCATATTGAAAATTCCTTCTCGAGTAGAGGTCCTATTCCCGTAAGGCATCAGTCCTTTATTTGAACTCAGTCTGTCAATCAGTACTTGAGTTCCGGACGGACGAACGGACGAACGAACGAACGAACGGATGTAAAAAACAGTAAGGCGGCAATGGTTAAGCTTAAGTGAAAATTTATCAAAAATATATTTTTCACTGGTAAAAAAATACTTATTTTTATTTGTACATGATATCCTATGAATATCACAGGGATTATATAGAATAAAATTTCTACTTTTTTCATATCGACTTTCGACTGGTCTTAGATTGTGATATTGATTCTTGAATGGTGGGGGGAAAGGGGGTATTAGACATTGTTTCTTTTCACGTTAGATCATGGTTTCACGGGATGTCATCGCCTGATTTGGTCAATGTTAGGGAGCAGGTCGTTTTTACAATAAATTTCAATATTTTCACACAAAATATTTTTTTACTGAAAAACTGCTCATTCGCAGAGAAAATGTACTAGCACATGCAATGACAATGTCAATCAGGCTTCTGTACGAAATTCGGCGGAAGTCTTTTATAATCTAATACGAAGTTACTAAAAAAGGCGCGAACGCCCTACACTCAAAATGATCGTTTTTCCATTATAACTTTTTAACGTAATTTAACGAAGGCTTCTAATTATTATCCAAGATAGTCTAAATACCGATTAAAATATTTCTTACTTCAAACAGATACGCCGTCTTTTATTCAATTTTTTAAAAAATAATAAAAAATAACTCTTGTCAATGTTAGGGAGCAGTCAATGTTAGGGAGCAAAATGATTTTATCAGAATATTAAAAATGTAGCAAATGGCCATTTAAAATATGTATGGCATTTATAAACTAAACAATATTGTTTGAATGGTTATTTTAAACCCCTTGCCTTAACAAAATTTAGCCCAGTATACACAAATGGGGCAAAATCCCACTTGCCCATCGAGTCCGATCTTGCCCTATCGAATCCTAACTTGCCCCAATGAGTCCAACGGAGTCCCATGGTTGATGACTTTGCCCCATCAAGTCCCAACGTGCCCCATCGAGCCCCATGGAGTCCCATCAAATCCCACCTTGCCCCATTGGTGTATGTTGGGCTTCACATAACATGTGACCTGATCGGAAATCCCACGATGCCCCATGGAAAGAATGAACATGTTCATTCTCGATGGGGCAAGATGGGACTCCGTGGGATTTTGCCCCATCCTGCCCCATCGAATCCCATCGAGTCCAACGTGGGACCTCATGGGACTCGATGGGGCAAGATTATATGCAAGTTGGGGCAAAATCCGACGGAGTCCCATTGATTCCCACGGACTTCATGGGGCAAAATCCCAAAAGGTCCCACTAGGTCCCACGCCATGTTAAGTCTATGGAGGTCCCAACTTGTCCCATTGGTGTATACCGGGCTTTAGAGTATCATTAGCAAGTGGTACACATATAACAGAGATCGGTTATATACTGCATTGTCTGAGTATTGACAAATTGAAGTATACGTGTAAAAATCTACTATCATACATGTAACTGCGCAATGAGCCCTTCATAGCGTTTGTGCCAGCTATCAGGTGATACCCGGTCGTAAAGATAAGTGCGAGACTAACTCTCTTACTTTAATACTAGGAAAATATCAAATCATAGAACTGAAGGATGTCGGAGATTTCTCAAGCCTATATATCAGTTCAGATAATTTATCATCCACAATTTAGGATTGTGAACTGATGACATCATCAAAAAGTGTATATAACGATACATCCATTCATTTACAGTTAGAGGTCAACGAATAAAGAAGGAATGGTTCGCATCTAAATATTTCTAAAACGAACGTAAACAGGATTTAGCTGAAAATAAAAAATGCAAAATAACCTTTTCAATGATTTTCTTACAATTTTAACGCTTTCCTCCCCAAAGGGTATCAAATAATCATACAAACAAAATTGTTCAGTTTATAAATGCCATACATATTTTAAATGGCCATTTGCTACATTTTTAATATTCTGATAAAATCATTTTGCTCCCTAACATTGACTGCTCCCTAACATTGACAAGAGTTATTTTTTATTATTTTTTAAAAAATTGAATAAAAGACGGCGTATCTGTTTGAAGTAAGAAATATTTTAATCGGTATTTAGACTATCTTGGATAATAATTAGAAGCCTTCGTTAAATTACGTTAAAAAGTTATAATGGAAAAACGATCATTTTGAGTGTAGGGCGTTCGCGCCTTTTTTAGTAACTTCGTATTAGATTATAAAAGACTTCCGCCGAATTTCGTACAGAAGCCTGATTGACATTGTCATTGCATGTGCTAGTACATTTTCTCTGCGAATGAGCAGTTTTTCAGTAAAAAAATATTTTGTGTGAAAATATTGAAATTTATTGTAAAAACGACCTGCTCCCTAACATTGACCAAATCAGGCGATGACATCCCGTGGGTTTTGGGCTATATGGGGTTTGTTTTTCTTAACTGGTATGCACTTAGAGTTTGCTTTTTCTTGTTAAGTTCCATTACAACTTTTGGTCCTTTCCCTTTTTGCACTAGTGCTTATATATTCGTATTTTTTCTTCTATAAATCCCTGTCTTTGCTTTTTATAAATGGTGCAATAAAAACCCGGAGATGAGAATCCGTTCATTCAAACGAAAACCAAAATAATCGAGTGTTTTATTTCTCTAGCCTACTGTTCATGGGGTCGATGGGGGCCTTGGTTACTTGGACGCTGTAATGATCGTACATGTAGGCAGACAAGGAGAAGAAGTCGTTCTAAAATATATTCTCCTTTAGGCAAAACAACAGTTTGTCTAGGATCCTCAACTGAGTCTTCAACAACACATTGTTTTGGGCCAATACCTGTAGACGATGGGGATCCTGGTGCAATTTACAGACCAAATAGGTGCGCCTACTTGCAGTGAACAACATGTACTTACAACCCTATCATATCGTTTCTTGTAATCTTATGTATTATCGGTTCATCACTTCTAGTGGTGACATGATATATGGAAGAGATTTAACTATAAACGTCATAGAATTATTATATGGCATATCACATACATTTAACCCTTTTCTGACATAAATATAAGAGGACAATGTTGTCCCTGGTGACGGATAAGTAAGAGTGTTTTTAGGGGGAAACTGCAAATTAACTATGCCCCGGGACCTATGCCTTGAATTTTATCACTGAAATACAATTTTTAGTATGAATTAGAACTGGAGATATTGTCATTTCATTGATGTATATAACTAAAAATAATGGTGCCAAAAGGAGCCTACCGTCCTGAAGGTACATAAAAGGGCTCCACATGGAGCCTATCGTCATGAAAGGGTGAAGCAACTTCAGTAATATTCAGAGGAATATGAAATAGACCTCAAAAACTCAAGACAAAAACATTGATATTTGTGAAAATACTTTTACTATTAATGGAAACGTGATTTGACTTTATTTCTAATACCTCCAAATTTTCTAATTTTTTTCCTCAATTACAATAGGTCGGAAATTGATGATAAATTTGATGAATTTTTGAAAATCGTTATTTCCGTGTAAACCAATGGGAAATGGCGGGTTCGGGGCAAATCAGAAATCAGGATATTTATTCAGTAAAAGATTTAGCAAAAAATATTTTTATATAGAAAATTGAATTGTGTAACTTGTTTTACACTAATGCCTGGGTCACATTTGCTCCGATCCATCGGCCGGCGCCCGGCCGATTGGGAGTTTTGCTCAATAGTGTATTCAATTCAAAATACTCAATCGGCCGGCCGCCGTAGTGAAAATCGGAGCAAATGTGACCAAGCCATAAGTGTTTGGTTTACTTGATGAATACTAAAGCTACATAGCTTCAAAGTCATTTTGAAAATCATTTTTCGTCTCCTGTGTTATTTCAATGGGAGAGCTTTTTTGAAAAACATTTTTGACTTTAAAGACCTATAACTTTGTTGAACCTGGAGAAACGTATCAATGTTTTGTTAAATAAAGTTAGCAAATTCAATTGCCTACCAAACTTGTATTTTTTGCAATGACTCGGATGGATGGATCTTCTGCCATATGACTTGCGGCAAACCTACCATTTCACATTGGTTAAAATGGGAATGTCGATTTTCAAATAATCATCAAATTTATCATCAATTTTCGACTTATTGTAATTGAGGAAAAAAATTGAGAAAATTTGGAGGTATTGGAAATAAAGTCAAATCACGTTTCCGCCAATAGTATAAGTATATTCATCCCAGGTTAAGTAAATAAAAATTCAAAGGTAAAGAGGCTTTAATACGTAGTTCAGTGGAGGAGCAAAGGTTGCCAAGCTTATGGAGGGAAGTGTGTATATATCTTTGTCATTTTAGGAAATTATCATTCGCGTTCCTACCACCCTACCATATTTCATGACCATCAGACCGATATTCACAATTTTACAGCACTTTGAACAACATACTTCAAGATTGGGCAATATCACGCTGTAGTCAAACCTACACAGTTGTCAACGAGCCAAATGCATTCTTCAGCAGGTATGGCCTGAATGGCACAAATTATCTCTTTTGAGGTCTGCAATTGCAATTATAACATGTAATCATGCAACAAATAGATTATTTACATTTTTACATATCAATTTCAATTTGTTACATTCAGATCTCTGTTTGTTTGATTACTGTTTTTACCATTAGATCTATAAAAATGTGCACTATTCAATAGGAACTGTTCAATTGTAACATCTTGGCAATTTTGTAGTACATCAGTCGTTCCTCGCAATAATATGTTTATATTGTAATATCCTCAGAACTGTTCACTAATTGAATAGAGTGAACAGATGAGTTAATAGTACAATAACGTCATTTCTAAGGGCAATATTAAACAAATACTGGATGATCAGGAGCTGGATATGGCAGAATACCTATTCGAGAAAAAATATTCGGCGAGGCGGCAGCCGAGCCCAATATTTTTTCGAGGATAGGTATTCTGGCCATATCCAGCTCCTGATCATCCAGTATTTGTTTTATTATGCACCTCCCAATCAAAGTTAAGTGGAGTACTTACTGGAGTACAGGCTTAAACTGTCGTTTAGTTGACATTATTTTGACATTTATTTATTTTTTCTACTCAGACGACTTCCGGCCAGTTTATTCGCTACACTGGACAAAAATATTTGCCCCGGGAATTTAATTTTTATTTATTCGAGACGTTCTTGCAGAATTATATGTAACTTTTGAATGATAAGGGTAATTGTGATTGATTAAGTGCATTTTTCTTCTATTTTCCGCCAGTTTCAGATGTAAGCTTTAAGTAGTACTCCAGTTATTAAGAAATAAAACTCTGAAGTGGGAATGTTGCAAAAACATTAAAAAATATCCGACCCTTTTTTCTTGAAAGGGTCAGATATTAAAAAAATATCCGGCAGTTTTCAGAAAAGAGCAGAGTATTGCCAAATTACAAGCAACTAAGAACCAATCAGATTTGAGTATTTTAATGAGGTGCATAATAAAGTGAAATATTGGACCGAGGTGACTATATCTTGTCCTACAATAAATGGGCAGGTTAGAGTATAATGCACACAGTGACTTTGTTCCGGAACCGTTCCGTTCCGAAGCCAAATGATCCGAACCGAACCATTCTGAATTTTTTGTTCCGTGACACCTCTATAAAATAAAGTATTTACATGCCAATGTCGTTTTGAAATTGAGAAACATGGTAGATCAAGAAATAAAGAGACTCTTGAATTGTCTCCCAATCCCATGTACTATGGCCCAATCATTTTCTACAAACACACGTGCTGCCATCTATTTTTCCATCTATCTAGACAGTAGGCCATTATTTGTGTTTGGCGAAAGAATAAAAGATGGCGAGACAGTGTAGACTTGGGATAAAATTAATTTATTTGCACATAGCCATATTTAGATAGATATCTCTCAGGAGATAGCTTTGTGCAAACCATGGGCTTTCAAGTTGAAAGCCCATGTGCAAACTAAGTAAGGATAAAAGAATGGAGAAAACAGATTTTCAATCGCTACGACCAATACCCATAGGAATAACTGCATAGGAATAAATGTATTGGAGCCAATCCCCTTCCCTTCAACTTAATCTGCTTCCGGGGGTACTTTACTATTCTAATGTGCGAAGTTTGACAGGGAGTTGCCGAGATGAGATACTGTAAAACGGGTAATGTTAGCGAGGGGTAATTGTTAGCGATTGTTAGCGATCGCTATAGTTTCGCTAAAAATTCAATTGCTAAAATAAACCGGGGTTAAAATAAACCGGGCGCTAAAATTTGTAAATTCCCGGGAAACTACATGAATACTAGTATTTAAGGAGCTTTTCGTTCAGTGCTCGACTTCCGGTTTGTAATTTGAAAAAGGTAACTATTTTTAAATCGTATGTTTCTTTCAATATCTGAAGGATAAATAGCCATCCATCCAGTTTGAACCAATATCATGTGCGTTAGAAGTCTTACATTTTGATAATTCCTCTGTCATGTCCGTTATTCATTCTTCGGCCATAAATGATAAAATTTCTAATGCATTTCGCTAATTTGATATTTTAAAGATTAATCTTCATTTCGCTAAAATTTCCCGCGCTAAGACCCCCTAATATTGAAAAATCGCTAAAATTTCCCGGTGTCAAAATTACCCGTTTTACAGTATTCCAGTTCTTGTATAGATGTCACACGAAAATAAATCTAAGAATTTAAAAACCTCGTTTGTAAAATATAAGATATTCACTGCATTTTAGGGGCGGATCTGAAAATGAAGAGGCGGTGCCAAAATTATCTGCTCCTATCTGGAAAAAGATTTTGGGCCCCCGGGTTTGGGCCCGAATTTTGAAATGTTGGGCCTCGATCTGCTTGATCAGACTAACAATAATATGCCCAGTGATGCCCGTTTGCTTCCTAAATTGCCCAATTTATGTTGAGAGCATTTGATTTTGTCCCAAATTTTGGCCTCAATTTTTACATTTCATAATGAACATATTCCACTATTTGAGGAGGATAAATGCGTTCATTTTATTAGTATTTATATTTATATTTTATATTTATTTATTGACACAACCTAGTAACATATTACATTAAATACATACATGGTATCGTCATGCTATGAAAAGAAAATGAATGTACAGTTTATATAATGTAAAAATATTATATATATAACTATCTATCATCTATTATCTATAATACTGGTTACAAAGATCTTTTTCTGAGGCATACAGTTATGAAGTGTGAGATGTCGCTGAGGTTAGATTTGTAGTTCATTATGTGTAAAAATTTACTTTCATTAGTGTGTTTAATGAATAAATTGAATAAAAATCTGATTGTTGTATCAGAAAGGGTAAACGTCTTCTGGGTCACTGTGAATGGCATCCATGCATACTGGAAATGTTTCGTGTCGTTCCACTACTGCTAGTGCGTGGGGGCTCGCTACCATATTGTATAACTCTCGGGGTATACAGTCTACTAAAGCACGTTAGTGGAGGAACCAACCACAGTCTCACAATCTGTCCGACTAGACGGCGGCCGTAAGAGAACCAACCCATGCCAAGGACAAAATTTTGAGCCCAAATATTTTGTTGGGCCTCAATTCAATTAGTGGGCCTTTTTGGCCAAATCATTAATATTTGATTCATTTTGGATTTAGGCCCAAAATTTTATTCGGTGCGCCCCCCCCCCCCCCAATCCTATTGCGGACACACTAAAATCTAAAATGGTAGAAGGTTTTCATTACCACTACCATTATTGAAATGAAAACAATATGTAACCTTTTTCAAATAAAAAGTTTCTATAGTCATTAGCCTATGAATGCCAGTCATTGTAATTCCAACTTACGGCGCGTGAACTACACAAGCGGATTGGAACGTTTTCTTGGTCCACCCTGTATACCAATTAGACTTGGGCGACATCTTTTGATTGGAATTTTACCCAGCATGCACTGCGAAGGCTAGTCTGTGAAGAAGCTAAAAATGGAGCGAAAGTTTAGTAACTTTTGCCGGACTTTTAACGTGGTAGGATCAATTAGGAATCTCAAAGTATTAATTGGATTAGTTTCTTTAGGATTACTCCTAGATGTATGCAGAGCTCAGGGAGGCAAGAGTCGTTGTTATGACTCGCAAGGACGGGCGCAAAGATGCATGCCTGAATTTGTGAATGCTGCTTTTAATGTTCCAGTCATTGCCACAAACACTTGCGGCGAAAAAAGTATTTCTAATGAATATGGACGGCCAATTGAGTACTGTTTACAAACGGGTGTTACGGGAGCTACCAAATCTTGTTCTACTTGCGATGCAAGTGACCCAAGGCTTGCCCATCCAGCTAAATATTTGACTGATTTCAACAACATTGATTCTATGACATGGTGGCAATCTGAAACAATGTTACAGGACAATGTGCAATATCCAAGCATGGTTAACCTTACCCTCAATCTAGGTACGTATACTCAAGCTTAACATATAAATCTACCCTAATATCAAGTAATTTTGCTGGTATAATACATAAGGGAGGGGTATTCAAACTTTAAAAAAAGTTTCAAAGTTTACAAAACTTTTACTTTGATAATGGCCGCCCACACTGAGCTGTCTGCACTGAAAACCACAAAATGTGGTTTGGATTAAATTGCTATTTTGGGTTCGTGCCATACTAACAGTGTCAGAAGTTTTACTGAGGTAAAGTACAGGAAATAACTGCAGTTTCCGATGGAATCCCTCAGTTGTTGGTAAAGTTGCACTAATTTCCAGATATCAGCTTGGGACCGAATTTAGGCAGTAGTACTAATTCTTTCTCTGACTGCCATTTCAGCAGTACAACATCACCTTGCATCTGAGACAGAGAAAAGCACTATTGAAATGTTTTAATTATGTCATGTCAATCATTCATTCATCTTTTTCATCCTTTGTGTACATGTATGTGCAAATATTTATATTAGTACATTAGGACACTTTTGCGCATTGTGTTACATAATCCTGGGTTCAGCCTTTTACATTATTATTGCATATAAGAAATCTATGCATAGTGCATGGATTTATTTATTTGTAGAAAGTGCTAACACCTGTTGACTCTTTTAGGGGGGGGGTGACCTGTTGTTATTTGTATTCATGTTGCGTATCTTGAACATCATTCAAAGTTACTCAAATTATGATTATTACAATTTTATTATCGAGGAAAAGATTGAAAGACAGTTTTTATAAACAAATTTTATTCTTTTATATGCCACTCTTTGTGAAAAATTGGTTTCATTAACTTCATTAGGTAATAGTGTTATCTCTTATTTTGAGAGTGATAAGAATAAAATCAAACTCATAAAAAGGGTATTTCTTCTTGATGTGATTTCCCATTTGTACTACCGTTTGGAGTCCATCTCAAACAGTTTGAATGGTAAATATTATCGCTATATATGATGATGTTGGAACACTGTTCTCATCTCTCCAGGACATTGGGAGGGAGTTGTTGCTAAGGATACCATAATGATGTTTAGGGGTGTAGCGAGGCATGAGGCAAACGCCTCACCAAAATTTAACAGAAATATTTTTTTTTACATTGTTCAAATTTATTTCCATTAATCAATTCAGTAGTTTATATATGTTCAAATTACCATTGTTGACAAGTCAGCATTATTGGCAATCGAAACAATGTTGATAAATAAAAAAATTGATATCCAGAAATACACAATATGTTTAGAGAATAATTTCTCTTTATCAGAAATATAATCTGTTTTTCAATTAGAACTGATGAAATGAAGTTTAAAGGTAGTTACATTCCTCTTTTTATACATTCCTCTTTTAGCCTAAATTTAGATGCTGCCGATTACATCCCATTCCCTCCCCAATACAGATGGTAAAACAGTTTTACATTCAGATCTTTCATGTTTTATTGTGAATCAGGTTAGTTATATTCCATCTTCGTTCAACCGTGATAAGGCTGTGTCTTACATGTTTAAGTGTTGAAAGAAAACTATGATGGCTGTCTTTGAGTATAATCAGATAGCACTGGCGGATCTGAGGGGGGGGAGGGGGCAGAAAATAAATTTGGCCCAAAACATTTTTGGGTCTAAGCCCCAATAAGTGGGCATTTTAAGGCCATATATTTTTTATTAGACTTGAAATTTGGGCCCCCATTGTTAGTTCCCATACCCGCCCCTGGATGTAGATATAACCAAACTTATCTAGAGCTTGAAAAATATACCGTTGGTTTGTTCTATCTCTACAAAGTATCTGACCAGCAAAGAAACCTCACAGCTTATGTTTCCGGCCATGTGTATTGAGAGATAGGAAATTGCTAATTGGTGCAGAGAGGATATATTTAGCTTTATCTATGCCTCCAGACCGGCAGGTCAAGTTTCTTACCAAGCCAGTGCTTTCTTCCTAACTGTATGCAATGTAGAGTATTGATATACCCATTGTACACATCCATGCTATATTCTTAGAATGTTCCATATATGTAAATCTAACAGACAAGCTTTTGTGAATTCAGAGGAAAACTTTATTGTACTGCACTCTTCTCTACTGTACTATATTATATTGTACTGCATTGTACTCTACTATATTGTGCAGCATTGCAGTGTTCTCTACTGTACTATATTGTACTGCACTGTACTCTGCTGTACTGATTCCGATCCTTATAATTGAAAATCCGTAATTATTCACATTTTCTTTGATGTTGACTTTAATTGGTATATGTCACCTGTTTTTAATTGTTCCATTAATGTGTTATCATACCTTGATTAACATTTCATTTTTTTGAAACAACATTATTTAATATGCTGAAGGTGGAATTTCAAAAAAAACAATATTTGGTACATATTATACTGTTTCTGTTTTCTTGGTTTTCAGGAGCAATTGGGTCATTTTGAATTTCAAGAAATGAGTACTGAGTAGGCCATAATCAGGTTATAGATAGTGTTGAAATAAAAAATGTGAGCAATTATAGAAAATGAAGTTACCTTATATTGGAAATTTCAAAACTGTTAACATGATAATTTCAAAATTATTAAAAATTCCGTATTTGGCTCTAAAACTCATCATTCACCCCTCCCCTCACAGAATAAACTTAACAATTGGTAACACGTGCGTATCATCATGCCCTAACACTTTTGATTTGTCCAGGTGTACATGGACAATAGTTCAAAGGGGTTGCTTATTATGTCTAATTAAACTGCAATTGGGGTACTAATGTCCTTTATCAATGTTTAGTGTCATGACCCCATCCTAAATGGTCAAGTATTCGTCTTCATGCAGAACAAATTGTTTCCCAAGCTGCATTCCCCTTGCAGAGTAAGCAGTACATCATAGAATGATCTGTTGGAGGGAGTGTGGAGACTAGAATTACCCTTTACGGTCACATGGGCGGGGGGGGGGGGTGTACCAATCTGTTGATCATAGAACCATCTTACATTTTTTGGTACAATTGTTTGAACTATTTCTGAGAGGTCTTAGACTTTACTAAGATAGAAACAATGGTATGGCTTTGGTAAACAGGGTACTAATTATAAGTTTTACAGTTTTACATCAATATTGAAACATTTCATTGAGAAATAGTTGAATTGTCGAGATTAAGAGTGATTTGCCAAGGAGGGG
The DNA here is from genome assembly GCA_903813345.2 of Owenia fusiformis. NCBI lineage: Eukaryota > Metazoa > Annelida > Polychaeta > Sabellida > Oweniidae > Owenia > Owenia fusiformis. Next base: position 38,959,454 of record CAIIXF020000006.1, on the reverse strand, counting down.
GACGGGGGCTGACAGGAGCTGTAACATATTCATTGAACTTATTTTCTTCTAAATGCACTGTTTGTACTTTGGCTTTTTTTATTTGAAAAATAAACACGAGTTTCGAATTTCATTTTGATTGTCATCAGTATCCTTGGAAAACATACTAATTAGCTTGTGATTGATACAATAACATGTATTAATTTAGTTGATACATCCTGTTATTCTTCAGAGTGTTTTTCTCAGGCATGTATTAGACAATAAACATCTTGGAAGAACTACATACATGTATGTTCTAACCCTGGGGTCTTTTTATGGAACCATCGTAACTAAGATTTGTTGCTTGTCATGGTTCAACGAAAAGTAGACAATGGAATCATAAGTTAGGATCGTACCAAAAACAACCACTGAGTATTACCACAGGCTGGTATCGAAAGATTTGTCCGCTGTGACGGAGCATGCTATTTTTCATAAAAACACTAAGAATGCTTCATGATTTATTTTTTAACTCATATGTTTCGTTATATCAAAGATAATTACTTACTCCATGCAATGGATATATCATTTGTGTGTAACCTTCACTTCTGTTTGAAGTCCAATAACGCTAGGAGTAAAATCTATTGAAAACGGCGCCAGAGTATCAAACTCTAAAATGTACCATTTCTTTTTTAACTTTTTAATGGCATGATATAGTGACACGATAATATTAACATATGTTTTAAGCATAACTCTGAATGTATTAATGAGATATTAATGCATTGGGTCTCTTTAATTTTTTTAATAAAAAATAATATTAATATTTTTTGTCCGCTGTGACGGAGCATTTTCACAGTTCACATTTGCAACTGCTCCGTCACAGCGGACAAAGAAATTAAACATTATTTTTTATAAAAGAATTAAAAAGACCAAATACATCAACATCTCATTTATACCTTCATAGTTATGCTGAGACCATGTGTAAATATTATCGTGTCACTATATCGTGCCATTAGAAAGTTAAACAAGAAATGGTACATTTTGAATTATGATACTCCGGCGCCATTTTCAATAGCTTTTCTTCCCAGCGTAATTGGACTTCAAACAGAAGTGAAAGTTACACGCAAATGATATATCCATTGCATGGAGTAAGTAATTTTGTATGGTATAACGAAACATATGAGTTAAAAAATAAATCGTGAAGTATTCTTAGTGTTTTTATGAAAAATAGCATGCTCCGTCACAGCGGACAAATATTTCGATACCAGCCTGTGATTACAGCCATTTGTAGATGAAGTTCTCTTTTACAGAATCAAACTCGAAACTACATGTTGGAAAGTGTATGTTTTCCTCAGATAACTGTTTAAGGCAGTATGGTAAAGCATTGTACTATAGCTATAATAAATTGGCAAATACACTGCCAAGAGACATAAACTGAGATAATACATAAATATATGTTAGATTATCATATATTACCCAATTTCTCTGAAACGGGGCCAGTGTCTGGACTTTAAGAGGTTTGCACCAACTGTGTTGAATGAACTCAATAGCGAGCTAAGTGAAAATATGCATTCGACCAGATTTTACATTGAATTTCCTATTGAAACAGCCATACTGAAACTCCAAGTCTAATAGCTCCTGAAGTACAATCAACATTATAAGGGGGTGGGGGTGCTTTCTATTCTTCCCTGTGATTGAAATCAATTTTTCGTATTTTCAATTCATAGCTGTAAAACAGAACGTTGAGTGTATAGAATAGTAAATTATGTTTGACAAAGTGGTTTTATAGTTTATTGCAAAGTGTCCTCATATTTCTGTCTTTAACAGAAAAATATGTTTTACTGCAATATTTGTCCTAGTTCATTGATAAAATAGATCATTACCCCCCCCCCCCCCCTCCCATTTTAACCCTTTGACTTCTCAAATCGACTGAAAATCAACTCACAGAATTTTCCAACAAAATCGGTATCACCTTGACAGTATTTATCATCTACCCACAAATCATGTTTTAGAATATGTTTAAATAATATTTACTAGATCAACAACTTGTCCAGAATACATTATGTATTAAAGTAACGAAATATTATATACTGCCCAAAAAATGGTTTGATATCTAATGGGTTAATTTCCAACTATGAAATGGTCAACTCAGGGCCAATATATAAATCAAAATAACTTCACTTATTTACTTAAATACACTTCAACTCTGATTTTCATTCATATTTTTAAACTCTAATCTGTTTTTATGAATGTATAAATACTCTAGTTTATCACACTTTAACATCTTTTTGACATTTTAACTGTATATGGACACTGTGCAGGCCCATATTTATGTTTCAATATTGGTAAGTTGCAGGTATACATGGTGGTATCTGTAAAATGAAACACCTCACTGGAGAAACCGTCTCGACTAGCTTCAGCTTTATCGTCAGCTGAATATGTTGAAATCAATCTTGTATCACATCTTTGTCCCCCGTCCCCCCATAAAATTTGACAAGATCTAGAGGTAATTTTATCTGGATGGGGTGAGAGGTAATCATATACTGGAGCTTAGCCATTGACTATAATGTATTGCAATTGCATAGGTCTCTAAGTCTCCCTTCACTCCTCATCTAATTCATCTAAACACAAAAATAATCTTAATGGGGGGGGGGGGTCACAGAGCCTTGAAGTAAGAGTGCATTGAAAAACTTTGGATGGCAGTATAAGCACCAAATTGTGAAGATTATGCCACCATATGGAAGTATTGCTCTCTATCTTGAAATGTGTTTGATATCAAAGGGGCATTTGTGTGCCTTATTTTGTAAGACCCCCCCCCCCCCTTCCTTCTATGAAGGAAACAATATGGTTTCAACATCCATGAACATCAGTGCCTACTATTTATAAACAAAAAATTGAAATTGGGAAGGAAATAGCTTCCCATAGCATAAGAAATGTATATCACTCAAGATTTTTTCAGTTTCAAAAAAAGTTTGGCAAATTGAATCTTATGGTATAAAAAGATAAGAAGTGAAATCTTAAGCAAGTAAACTAGTAAGTGTTTGTCATTTTAACCCATAACTTGAAGTGCTCTCCAGAAATTTTGATTTGGAAGAATGACATTTTCTAAGTTTTATAAATTTTGTAACCATCTCCCTCCAGGTCCTCTGAATTTGTTTACTATCCATCAAAATGTGATGTGATTATGGACCTTGTGTAAGCAAGTACCCAAGTCAGACGAAGCTCTCTTTTAAGAACCAAAATCCAACTATTAGAGATAGTAGCTGGCAAGATCATCGCATGATCTAATTGAAATTTCCCCAGTATCTTGTGAACTGCAATTCCAATGTAGAAGGTTTGGTAAACACTAATTAGTGCATCCTACCTTAATAGCCACTGTATCTGTTTACTTAGTACATAGGTAAACAGATGAACATAAGGTAGATAAGTTAAACTCATACCTTCTATTGCACAAGCTTGAGTCTTAAGAACAAAGCTTGTAATCTCATTTAAGCTTTTTTGCAGAATTTTACTGTTAGTCTAGAATGAAGTCGTCCTTCAACACTTTTAACCCTTTATCCTCCATACTGGCTTTCCAGACTAAAAACTCTTAACAACTAGCTACTTGATTTGAACTACTATATAACTACTTGGTTTGAACTACTATACTACTTGATTTGAACTCTAACTATTAACTTCTGTTATCTTATTCAATGGAGTAGGTTCATTGGGTTTCAGAAATTCTGGGAAAATGGAGGGGAGAGGTTTCGATATTGTTGCATTTAGGATAGGAGGTAAAACAAATAAAGACAGTGTATATGATTTGAATTAATGATAGAAAGTAGTTCAACAATTTCTCAAAACACGCAGGAGATTTGGCTGATAATGCTTGAGAAATCCCCCCCCCCATCCCTTCTACCAGTCATGTACATGATGTATATGGATATAGAAGTCATTTCTTGTGAAGTACCATCATAAATACATCTAACCCAATCTCTGTTATTATCTAAGAGGTGTATATATACAAGATTATGTCACTTGTGGTTTTAGTGATAAATATTTGATCATATTTGTATGATTGAATCAACCTATTAGAATAGGTAAACATCATGTACAGGGTGTCCAAAAAGTACATGCTCTCTATCTATCATTGAACACACAACCTTCTCATTTTCTCAGGGTAATACTATAATAAATACCCTAAAATGTAACATGCATGCACTTTTGTGGGATAACCCCGTATACTCCTTAAAATTTAAATGTATCTTTAATCTAGTTCTTATTAGAAAATGTAATTATGTTAAGAAATCATCGAGATATTAACAGCATCAAAACTGTAAAATATTATCTGACTTAGTTGAGTTCCTGGTTGAGTCAGAAGCTTGAAATTAGGAGCATAGTTTAATATAAAAACATATGACTTTATTAACCCATTACTAGTATATGTCTTATATACTCTAATTTTCAATGATTAATGACTTCAAAATACTGCACTAGAATTATTTCCTGAGGAATGAAGGAACCTGTGGTTGATGTCTAGATCCCTGTGGTAAATATGCTTGGATGGTGCTACCAGGAATGTATGTGCTAGTCTGCAGATTCATTGTCTTGTCTGTACTAGTGTTAACTATCCTGATAGTGATATCCATCGCATATCTTTTCTTTTAATAGTTTCCAAATGAAGAGATCACCATGGTAACCCACAATGAGATTCTTGTCTTGCATATGATCTCATTCTATCCTTCCCCATGCTATCTATTTCTCAATTTCTGAGAGGTTTCTCCAACCTTTGTTGTAGGTTCCGTCAGTGGCTTATTGTTACATCTGCTTTATGATCCCACAGATACTTGACCGATATTGGCAGGCCCGTAGCCTGGATTTGCCAAGGGGGGGTCAGTTTTAAAAAAATTTCAGGGGGGGGTTCATATTTGACAATTTTGGCCAAAATATGGCTAAAATCACTTGAGAAGTGCTCAAAATGGTGAAAAACTGCATGATTTTGAAAGAATTTTTGGCCGGGGGGGGGGGAAACCCGAACTCTGCAAACCCCCCCCCTGGCTACGGGCCTGATTGGTATATACCCTAGAAAAAGTGATTGTTGTAACTTTTGTTATCCTAAAAACTACGACTATTGGACATTTGACTTTTTTCTGTTTGCAGGAAAATTATTTGACATTACCTACGTGAGATTAAAGTTCCATTCGAGTCGTCCCGAGAGTTTTGCCATCTATAAACAAGAGACTGAAGACAGCGATTGGCTCCCATACCAGTTCTACAGTGCGTCATGCGAAGGAACATACAGGAAACGCACACGCGGGATTATCACCAAAGATGACGAGACAGAGGCTATTTGCACCAACGAATACAGCGATATCTCGCCATTAACCGGAGGCAATGTTGCGTTCAGTACTCTTGAAGGACGACCAAGTGCTTACAACTTTGAAAACAGCGATGTTCTACAGGTTTGTGAATATTATAGCTGAACACCTCTGTAATTTGAACACCTCTTGATTTGAACACCTTTTCTCAGTCCCAATTTTGTAATCTCCCATTGACTCAATGGCCAAAGAAGCCAGATTTTACTGTTCATTTATCGTTACCTCATATTCTTAAATTAAAATATGTTCAGTTTCAATCATCGCTGAAATCAAAAGGATGTGATATTCAAACAAAAGACAACCCCTAAAGTACATGTAGTTCTCAGAACCCGTAAATTAGCCTTCAAAACCTATAGACTATTCTTAAAACCAAATAAACTAGTCTTCAAACCCGTTCACATATTTTCAAAACCCATAGACTAGTCGTTAACAACAATTAACCTGAAACTAACCCCGGCATTTCCTAGAATATAGATAGATGTTGACACGACCTATACTGTACAAATACTAAATAAAAACACAATTTTAACACATGTCTAACATGATATATAGCCTGGGTGTATTCACTCTACAATACTACCTGTCCAAGTTGATATATGCTGCCAAATGCCAGAGAGTCAAAGGTCAAGGTCGAATATTGTTTTATGACTTAATGGTACCTGTTACTTAAGAGCAAAGTTAAATCGCTTGTTAAAAGTATTTTGACTGAAAGCTTAATTAGGATTTTTGCATATTGATCCATCAAGGTATTACATATGACTAAAGGAATACACTGGTTTAACAGTATGGGATGTTTGAGTTAACTGTCAGTAAAGGAATATTCTTCGTGGAATGTGTGTTTGACTCTCTTTATAGTTTGTTGGGCTCGTATATGTTGCCTTTTAACAAATAATCTCCCCACCCCCTGTTCACATACTTTCTTACCATTTATGACCTTAGAAATCCAAGATGATTCAGACGATATATCATATAATGATTTTACCTCCAGTTTGTATTGGATAGCAATGCAATTATAGCATATGAAAATCTGCCCACATTTAAATCTTAATTTTATTCCTTAGTAACAATATTTCGCCATAGTTACCAAACTTTTGGAGGGGGGTGTAAAATGAATATCTTGTTGAAATATTCTTATACTTGAGTTTTGTTATAGGATTGGGTAACGGCCACAGGGATCAGAGTTGTCCTGAATCGTATGAACACATTCGGAGATGAAGTGTTTGGAGACCCCAATGTGCTGCGATCGTACTTCTACGCCATCTCAGACTTTGCCGTTGGTGGAAGGTAGGAATCATTATGTTAATTTTTATATCTTTGGAGGCTGTGACTTAATTTTCATACGAGGAAATCTGTATATTTGAACACCCTATGTTATCCAAACACTTCTCGATATAACCACTTTTTCTTAAGTCCTAATTTTGTAATCTTCCTTTGACTCACATATGAAGAAAAATGAACACCTGATGATTGCTATTTCAAACAATTTTGGCCAGTCCCCCCTGTGTGAGGTGTGGGGGATTACAGGGATTTGTAGCTGGACTACATTTGACATTTGACTCACTCGTGTCTGTTTAAGAAATGTGACAAAAATAAATGTTCACAGCCGACTTACCAGGAATCATCCCAGCATTAAATGCAGCCAGAACACATTGTGGCTGCCTTAATATTTCCATGATCATAGTTGCAAAAAACATTTAAAAAGATCAAAGTACCATATGAAAGAACCAGTCAATCTAGCTTGCAGACCTGTGCTGAGAAATCTTCTTTAGGCATAAGGCAACCTTACGATTTTAACAGTACAGTAAAACCTGTGGGATGTGTAGGTAGGGGGTGGGTCACGGGGGTTTGTAGCTAGGCTAGTGTTTGGACTTTGTTTAGTATAAGCTGATGGGATGTCACATTTGACCAAGTTTGGTATTTAACAGTACAGTAAAACCTGTCAAAGTCGAACACTTTTGGTGCCACTAAAAAGTGTTCCACTTGGGAGGTGTTCCACTCATAGAGGTTCATCAAGTCAGTTGGTCTTGGGATTCTGAAAGGTTTTCCACTAACAGAGGTGTTCCACTTTACAGGTTTCACTGTTCATTGTATATAAGTAAGAAAAACCAGAAAAAAACAGAATGCTTTTATGCATTGAGTTTTGTACAAAGAGAGATGCTGAGATGCTGATATGCATCCTAGCTTTAACCCAAGAACCTTGAATCTTGCATATCTGACAGTTGAGAACTCCCAGTGATAAAAGACTCAAGTATGGAATATATTCTTCAACAGGCCATCTTGGATTTCTAATGTCTGAATGTAGATTTCATATCTTGGAATTAGAGGCTGAAATCCTAATATTTTGGTGTAATGGTCAAGGAATAATGAGACATCAGCTTGTCTATTCTATATTATGTTAATTTCTATGTAAATGCATTTATCTAATAGACATTGCTACGTAATTAATAATTGTAGTCACCACAAATACTTTTATAAAGTTTATGGGAAATGGGAGTCTAACCTTATTGTCTTTGGTTTATTCCAAAGCAAATACTTACATTTTCCTAACCTGAAAATTCTCATCTTATACAGTACATAAAACTTGAGAGGTACTGCAAGGAATAGTATAAATTGGTAATCCCATAATGAAGCAGGGACGGATCCGAAGACTTGGAAAGGGGGCCCAAACTTCAAATCTGAAAAAAATCTTTCTCAATTTTTGGGCCCCTAAAACCAAGCATTTGTCCCAAATTTTGAAAATTTAAGGCCCATTTTCTTGATACTTTAGCCTAAGATGTAAAAACAAGGTCCAAAAAGGCTCAGTAATACCCACGAAGACCCACTAATTGGGCCCTAAGAAATTTTTGGACTCACATTTTTTTCCCACAATGTGATAAATCAGATAGAAAATGTCTATAGATTATTCCAATTCTTCTAGTCCTGAATCAAACTTCCAGAATGGCAAGCCAGGCCTCTCGATTTACTGAATGAAGTTTGAGTTGGAAACTGACCCTACTTTGAGTATATTAGGAACTTGGAAAGAATGTACAAACTAAGGAAATACATAAACAATTAACCCCACAAGTCAGAGAAATGTTTATAGTGGACTCACCAACCTGTAAACTTGGAAGAAATTGACCAGCCGGCTGGAATTCTATTTCCTGACTTGAATGTTTGTTTTAATTCCATAGTGCAGTATCAGAGTACGCTGTAGGCTTTATCTCATTTGAAGTTATATGTGTTTCAGACATCCTTGGCCCAAAAGAATATTTCTTTCATAAATATGGTTTCTTTTCCTCATTTGTAGTCTTCAATCAAGCCATCGTCCCCCTCTCCGACATCCTTGGTCCAAGAGTATTTCTTTTCTCATAAATGTCGTAGCTGATGCCTGATCGAGGAGATTCCTCTCCCATCCTTTCTCTTATATCTTTGCAAGATTAGCTCATTGCTTGGGCCCATGTAGGGTTGAACCTGAAAATTGATGGGAGGGGGATTGGCAAAAAATATTTTTGAAATCCCTTCTTCTGGTTGCTCCTGAAAACCTGAAAAAATTTGATCTTAGTTTTCTTAAAAAGGATGATAATCTCCAAATGGGAGCCTAACACATTTTAAGCATTCAATCTAAAAATCTACCCCCCCCCCCTCTTCAGGTCTGCGAACATTGCTACAAGAATGTTTCAAGTTGCTCCAAAGAGTGCATACATTTTATAAGAAAAATTCTTTGGTATGAGCCATATTGAAATCACAATTGGATATATTGAGGAGGTAACAGACAGAATAAGTGGGTATAAATATGTGAAATTATGAAGTGTGCTATATTTATAAAATTTCCTCCGTTTTAAAGAAATAACAGTTCTTTGTGTCTTTGAAATCTAGTTGTAAACTTATTCTCCAATTTTGTTCATGCTTTACTTTACATGTTGATAATGGTATTAAAGACCTGTGTTTATATTTAGATTAAACCCTTGAAGTCTCTCACAAGTCAATGGACTCCTTTCTCAATTTCTTAATCTTCTTAAAATACTGTAAAGCTTAAATTCTAGTACTTGGTAGATGGCTGAGAGCACTTGCCGATACTTGAATTGGTCGAAAATAAGAAAAATACTTCTGAAAAACCACTTAGATTTTTTATGCATTTATGTTTCAATATTAAATAATTTTGAAGTTTTATTTTAAAGTTGAACTTATATAATCTAATGATGTACTTTCTATTATATGTTAATACAATTTCAGGATCAAAAATACTTTGATTTCTATAATTTTGACTTTGTAGTTCTTTGTATAAGAGATTTGATCGAGGGACTTTCGGCTCTTTTTTCTATTGTTAAATAAATTCAGGACCGATTGGCTTAATTTTTGCATACTTCTGCCATATGCAGTATTTGCCAGTTGTCCATTATGCGATTATTTCATTACATCATAAGCCCAGATTTTATATATAACATAACCTAAAATAACATAATACAAGCTTTTCTTAACACACATGCTTAAGTTTGTACTGTACTCCCATTCGCCAAAACTAACATAACTGACTTAATTCAGAATCTGATAAGCCGGCTCTTGCCTTTTTGATAAAAAACAGAGATTTTTTGTCTCATTTACGTATGTTGAGTCTGAAATTCTGTGCAATATACGATACAAGGGCCGATCAATTTATATTGATAAAGCATGTTTTCATTTTCTTAAAATATAGTACATCTTTAACAATTGTAAATATGATTGTGATATAAGTGCTTTCTTTTAAACAATGTTGTCAGTTAAATTAATTTTATATTTATTTATTTATTATTTATTTATCAATCCTATAAAAAGTATGTACAAAAATGCAGCATGATGAATACCAAGACACCAAAGAGCATATATTGGTATTAATCAAGAGCTTAATCATTCATTTTTCATAATGAGAAAGTCCATTTAGGGTCTGACTTCTGAATGACCTTTTATGGTGTTCCGAAATATATACCAGTATACATTTGAAGTACATGAGGAACATGATGTATACACGAATGTACTTTGGGTATAGGTGGTATATAAGAGGAAATGCTTATGATTTTATGTAGCTTTAAACCGCAGTAATAGACTTAACTCTCAAATGTATAAATAAAAGATTTAGATTGACTGCTTAGGTACCTAAAACCAAAATTGGCCCTTATTTAAACATCCCCCTTGAATTGTCCTGTCAAACTTCACTTTACCTTTTTTGAAGAGTAATGACTATGCATCTTCATAAGAGGGTCTTGTCAAGGTAGAATTTTGTTCGAAGCATTCTGAACATTACATGTTTTCCAATAGTTTTGATTTTGATTCTTAAAAGAGAGCTTCGTCTACCTTATGTACACGCACCATTCAGAGTAGGCAGATAATACAGCTCAGTAAAATCTACATGGATACCATTTCTGAATGTTTGCTTGGACACATTTATCTGTACTCCATATATGGAACTGAAATCTGAAAGTTCTAGCCTTTTCCATAGAGAATACTCTTTGAGAAATGATACCTTGATGAATGTCAAGATTTGAGTTGAAGCCATGGGAAAATATTCTCTAATGGATTTAGAGTGGCCCATTATCAATATAAATGTTCTCTTATCCATCAGTTCTCCCATCATTAGCAGATAGTAGCCTTTTCATAGGAAGGTGACCATGTAGAATTGGCCACCTGGTTACCTGTGCTGTGTAGTAGTGGGAAAGGAAGGGAGGGGGGTAACAGGGGCTTGTACCTAGACTAGTCCCTCACAGGCATTAAAATAAAGAGAGACTCTAATAATCTAGAATTTGGTCCTGCATCCACTGCTTCGCTAAAAAGAAATAGTTCTTGATATAGAGCAGCCCGAAGCCAACTTTTGACAAGGAGTGGGGTCAGTTTCAAATAATTCTTAGGGGGCTCAAATTAGCCCAAAATCACTTCAGAAGTGCTCAAAATCTTGAAAACGGCCTAATTTTTTAAGAATTCCTGGCAACTGGACTGGCAAGGAATCCTGGGATATCAAAATGGAAACTTGTTACATCCCCTCCTTTTTCTGACAAAATATCAATTTTATATATGATTTCACAATTAATATATTTTCCAGTTTCCCACTTAAATTTTTCATATGCTTATAATTAGACTCTCTCTTCAAGTTTTACTAATGTAACGCCACTTCATGAGTTATGTGTAGGTACATACACCTGTGAATACTTGATTCAATGAAATTACATTCAAATATTGTGCCGATATAATATACTGTACTTGGCTTTCATTTAAACCATTTAAACTTTTTAATGGTAATTCAAACTTCTTGAGTATGTTTTTACTACAACTTGAGATTTTTTTAATGTTTTGTGGTTATATTTAGTCTGTGTTTTCCCAAAAGTAAAACTTCTGTCAACAAAGGAAAAACTTCTATCAACAATCTGCACATGCGAAAAAGTAATTTAGAACTCAAAATTTTCAAACTTTTTTCTCATACAGTTGGTTATTGTAAAATTCCCAGATTTATGAAACAAACATATAGTTTCTTTGATTTTCTTTTCAATCATCGCCAAAAAAAACTTGTAACAAAACCTATTGTTACAAATTGATTAAAGTACATTGTTACAGATTGAAAACAAAACACAAAGCTATTGTTACAAATTGAATGATCGCATCTCCACAAAAGAGCTAATAAAAGCACATTTTGCCAATTTACTGGCAGACTTCAAGCAATTGATGTCAGATGTTGAAATTTTACTTCTAAGGCTATTCATCTTGGGGCACCCAGAAATAAAACATTAACCTGGCCATGATATAAACGCAAAACAGTGAAAGAAAACAGAAAAGACAGTATGTATAGTTAAAACGTAATTAGCAACTCAGCTTGATGACCCTTCTCTGATTTTTGGGTTAATGACAGTATTTCTGCACTTAATACATCTCAAGGACTAATCTTTAAGAACTGTGATATTTTAAGCACAGGTATGCCATGAGGGGGTTTATATGTCAGAATAGAACCCATTTGTCAACATACACTGTATAGCTAAAACAATGATACCTTTCTTTTATGGCAAAGTATATGGTTGGAGTTTTTCCTGTTAGATTGTAGATGTGAATCAGGTCTCTTCTAAAGAAATCAAATCTCTTGATTCTTCTCCCTCTGTAAAAATATAGAATTTTTAGTTATGTAAAAACATCTTGTAGTTTGACTTTTGTCCTCTTGTATAGTGTCTGTGAATCCTCCTCCCCTCACAATACTTCATCATCATAGTTGTGGATGTGGGGTATTTAGAAGGGGGGGGGGGGGTATTGTCACAATAGCACAAAGCAAGAATATAATGATGCTTTATAAATGAGATCTATCTATCTATACAGACCCATGTGATAGATAAACTTCTCATTATATGTATAGAAATTCAGACTGAAATTAACCCGAAATTCTAATAGCATGCTGACCCTCTCCTCCAAGAGAGGGCTTTGCTGAGCTTATGAAAAGAAGTAAAATACCCTTGGATGTACTGACCCCTTGGTGCCTTCCTAAACCAATAATATGTCTACTAATGAGAAGCAAACTTTTTGGAAGTGGACATCAGAACCTGAGGTTTCCTCCTGGATGCAATGGAGCCATATAATCATATTAAATCAGAGATTAGGAATTTACATCCCAAGATCTTCATATGCTACTCTGAACCACCCCTGGTTAGCTATACTTGTTAACCCTCTGATTTCAATGAATGATTATTTAATGTTTTTGATCTCGATTGGAGTATTTATGCATCCTAGATCCTATCCTTTTCAATTCCATTGACTTAACTTCTTGAAAGAAAACTTTTTCTGTATTCTTAAGTTCAAGAAAAACTTCTGAACTTGCCATTCAACCACAGCTTGGTCTAATTAGTATATTTCAGTTCTGAGCAGTGAAACTTAGTGTTGAAGGATCAATTAGATTAAAGAAAACCTGCACTGTATAAATTGAACACTAAGTTATCGAAAAAATGGTTTCTTTGCAACATGATAGTGAAGGATTGATTAGATTAAAGAATTACAGTAAAACTTTTGTAAATGGAACACCCTTGGTCTGTCATGAAATCAATAGATCATTGGACTCTGATAAGTGTTCAACTTACAGAGGTGTTCCACTTTACGGCTTTACCATATCTCTTTTTAAGAGTATAGCTAAGTCAATCTCTTGTGAATGGTATATTAATCCATATTCCATGGTCTTCAGTTGCATAGTTGAGGTTTGGAACAAGGTCAGAGTTATGTTGGTTGCGGATAATCCTGAAGTCTCTAACCGCAATGCACTCAATGACATCTTGTGCTTTGTCAAGAGGGGGGATATCCCAGAATTCATAGATGAAGTTATCGACATATCAAGGTATACCTCTACAGGGAGGTGGGTTCTTCTAAGCATTCTGGGTATTTCCTCCTATTTTCTTTGTCTTAGAGCCATTTAAGTTTATGGACATGGATATTGTTGAATTTGGAAGATTGTATCTTTGTGATATAGATCTCTCAAAACCAAATCTGGAAGCCTCCAAGAACAGTGTGGTATCTACTTCCATATTGTATACTGTTTTCTTCAAAGTAGATGTTAGAATCAGAATGCTTCAAGGGGATTTAACTTATTAAGATAGTCTGGTTTTGGGATTGTTGTCTCATTTTGGTTGGGGGGAAGCTTCAGAAAAGAAATGATGATTTTCAAAAATGAAGGCCTCTAAGGCAATATATTTGAAATTAATATAAAAATATAAGAAAATATTATGAAATAAATGAATTGAATTGAATTGAATATATAGAGTAAACTTGTCTTATCCAAACACCACACTAGCCATAAGTATTCAGATTAACCAATAAGCTGGTGTCTAATTATGTAAGTCAATGGAAGGTAGCAAACTTGCGACTGGGAAAGATGTTCATTCATGCAGTTCACCATTCTGAGCACGTTTCAAGTGGTTTCGGCTTTTTTGGGCCAAAGTTGTCAAAAGTGAACCCCCCTGGCACTGAAAATGTGACCCCCCTTGGCAAATCCTGGCTACGGGCCTATACTAGGAGGTGTTTTGATATACAGGTTTAACTGTACATGTACATGAAATAAGTCTACTGTTCTACTCAGAGAAGCAGGCTAGAAGTTGGTAGGTCCAACTAGATAAATCAAGATATCATCACCTCTCACCTTCAGAAATACTCCTCTTTGTAACAAAAAACCAGCTTTATTTTTTCAAATGAAATAAATGGCCAGCTTATGAGTTGGAAAATATAGTTCAGTTTAAAAGTAGAAAATTGAAAAAATGTGTAATGAGTAGGGATTATACTAAGAAAACGTGATATCCTAATTTGAAGAATGTTTTGAGGAAAGGGAAGGCCTCTAGCAACCACTAGGGTTCCAGGCAGAATTACAGCTTTGATTAGCTTCTAATAACCCCCTGTTTTCCCACATAGATTTGACCCCATGAAATTAACTCTCCCAGCTGATGAATCATACATTCTGGAACTGACCCTTTGTTAGAGCCCAATTTCGTTATAGCATATGCCCTCTTTAAATGAGAAATGATTCTTAAATATTAAGCCAAAAATCACATAACAGTAGGATCTGTCTAATCTGAATGCTACTGTGATGGCCAAAAAGTCTTCAGATTTGTAGGTGTTCACATTTTCAGATTTTAAACAATGCTTAAATTTATCAAATTAAAAAATGGGACCAAGAAAGTATTCATTATGGGAAATTAATGAGGTGTTCAGATATACAGGCTTATTCTATCACATTCTCTCTGGCTATAAATAGCTAACATTCATATATAAATATAAATAAATTCATAACTAAACTCCCATGAAATGTTCATTTAGATCTTGTATACATCAAAACTACAAAATCATCCATAATACTCAGAGGTGCGGTGTAGCTAGTCAGTGATATTAAAGGGTAACTGAAACTAGGTTTAGTGGCCATTAGTGGCTCAGTTTCTTTTTATCTGTATGTACAGTGTATTAATATCCTTAGTAGTAATTTTTTAGCTCTGTAAGTGTTTGTGGTACACATTTACTTTCGGGTCTTTTTGAGTTTATGAAGCTAGATGGAGATAAATCATTTAAGGCGTGTAGGTACATTGAACAATTTGCTGATTTTTAGAGTGACCTTAGTAAATGTATTGATCCTAATGTTGACCGTTTGTATACCCCATGCCTGTTCAGAGATAGCCTCATTTTCGAGAACAAGTACTGGTATATATAACGACAAAAATAATTATTAAGCATATTTGGCGAAGGGTGCCTATGATTGTTTCCTGGAAAAATTTTTGTTCAAAAGAAAGCAACTTTTATTCAGAGAATAAGATCTATGAATGTTCAGTTATATTTTTTTAGGGAACGGAGAGGAGGTGGGTCAATTTGAAATTATTATGACGACATTGACCACATTTTGTGAATAATCATTTGTTTTCAAATTGATCTGAGACAACATTAAATATTGATCTGCTCCCTCACAGGAAATGCTGTTCTGGTTAGCCAAGTTCCTAATCAGACATATCTGAAAATCTGTAGGGGAACTATCTCCCTGTACATTTCAAAAAATAAAAAAATACATAACATAACCCCCCGCACTCCCCCGGGGCTATACCTGCTATGTACAGAAATCATGTCAGTAATTTCTTAATGCGATGTTTATAAAACAAATATTTGTTCCTGGCTTTTAGTATGAATTAGTTTGTAAAATCTGTGGTAGATGAGATCATAAAAAGCTGAGTGGGCTCAAACTTAATTTATAAGTTCATTGTGATATACAGTACTACCCTTTTCAATATTGATAAACAGTTCCTCTACTCTTTGTATAACAGATAAACCTTTGAATTTGTTGAGCCAATCAGAGCTTGTTATACCTCGCAGAATAACAATGATCCCACAGTGCTTGATCAAAATAAGATCATCAGGCCAGTTATTCAATTCTAAAGACTATTCCTGCCAGTCGTGGTGTCATCCTTCAAGACCAGCCCTTCACTGTTTCATAATGTAGTGCAATGAATTACTCTTGGGCCAAGGATTTGCCATGTTTCTTGAAGTGACTTCTCAAACGCTTCTGTTGATGAAGTCAGTAAAACCTAAGATAATTGTGAGAGTCTAGGATTACCATTGTTCATAACAGCACTTATAACTACATGCACACTCCCCTCCATAAGTTTGGCAACTGAAAATCTTTATTGATGAAGTCATTAAAACCTAAGATAATTGTTAGAGTCTAGGATTACCATTGTTCATAGCACTTATAACTACATGTACACTCCCCTCCATAAGTTGGGCAACTGAAAATCTTTGATATTTTTGGCAACTGAAAATCTTTAATATTTTTGGCAGCTGAAAATCTTTGATATTTTTGGCAACTGAAAATCTTTGATATTTTTGGCAACTGAAAATCTTTGAAATCATGGTAAAGCCTGATATTGTTTGAATCTTTATTTTGTCCATTAATTACAACTGTTCAGAATTTTATGACAAATTTGATGAATTTCTTTAAAACGCCAAATAAAAACAGACTTTGATATGTGTATCTCGAGTTGCCAAACTTATGGAGGGGAGTGTATATTATCTTTAAAATACAGGCCCACATTGTTGTGGCTAATAACATCCTGTGTCACAATGTATGTGTGATAACAAAACACGATCTTAACTTTACATGTTCATAAACATGTACTTAATATATGTCATTATGTACACCCACATTATGACATTACCGAGACAATGATGTCATGATGTTAGACAAGTAGAGTGAACGTGTATATCTGAACACCTCTCCAAATTGAACACCTTTCGATATGAACACTTTTCTTGGTCCCAATTGGGCTACTAACTATTGACTCACATATTAT
Source organism: Owenia fusiformis (assembly GCA_903813345.2). Lineage (NCBI taxonomy): Eukaryota > Metazoa > Annelida > Polychaeta > Sabellida > Oweniidae > Owenia > Owenia fusiformis. Next base: position 38,942,353 of record CAIIXF020000006.1, on the reverse strand, counting down.
GAACACCCTGAAATATGAACACCTGTTAATCCGAACACTTTCATCTAATCGAGCAGTGTTCGGATTAGATAGGTTTTACTGTATAATGAAAACAGAAGTCTAAAATCTGCTTGTTAGTTTTAATGTTTACATCTGAGATAGATTCCAGGGCTGTTGATAACAGGTTGATTCGAGCAAGTCTGGTTTCAGATTTGGGGTATTAGCTTTGAGTTCCAGAAATTGTAGAAGAATGGAAGAAAAGGCATTTTGACTTTGTATTTAGAAGTTCCATTCTGTGTCACTGGAGAAGGAATTTGAAACTTGGGTTATTATTGGTATTACATGACGTTGAGTCTGACATTTTCTTTCCATTTGAAGTTGATAAAGGTAGGCAATTTAGGCATAAGCCTCCAGTTTCAAAATTTATGGAAGTATGACTTTGTACAATGTACATGATGGTTCCATTGTGTTATTATAATTATATTGCTATTTGAAGATGAAGATCTCTTTTAGAAACTATGACGAACGAATGTGCAAAGGGTATGAAGCTAGCTACATGGCATGTAAAAGCAAACTAGAGATGCCACCGTGCTTCAGTCTAAATTCCCAGCAAGCACTCTGATAGGTTCAAAATATTTATCCAGTCCTTCCAGAGAAGTGCCATATATTTTGTTTACCCATATCAAAATACTAATTTGTAATAATTTAGAAGTACTCAAACATATGGGTTAGAGTTGTTTCCTGTTGAGATAAGGTTTATTAGTTGAAAATGAAGGACTTAGCTAGGAAATGTTGACATCCGAAATAACGCATAGGCTGAAAGATTATGAATTAAAGGATGGCATACAATTATCAACAGTCATGGAACATATAAGTCGATTTTGTTATGGTTCCTCCCCCCCCGCCATCTAAAGAAATTTTGAAATGTTGATTCGTCTTTCACTTTGAAAAATCAAAAACTCTTCTTCAAAGAAACCATCATCTTAGCATATATTCACAGATTAAAAATTTGGCCACAAAAATGTTCTTATAAAGGGTTGTTCAGATTAGACAGGTGTTCCAATATTCAGATTCAATTATATAGGATATAGTTTTGACTTGTTGGGACCTATGAAACATGTATTTTTGTCTATAGAAAATATGTGCTCAGAATACTGAAAAACATTTTATTTGAAAAGTAGACCAACGTGGTAACTAACTTTGATAGTAACTGCCATGAGTTTAATATGTTTTCCTTTATTTGATTGCATGACATAACCCTACACTAAGATTATATTTGTTATTTCTATATATTATGCATGGTATGACTTTGATAATTGACTCAGTTAACATAATTCACCCAGTTATAAAGCCAGTAAGTCACCAGCTTAACATAACTGTCTAATCAGAAAATTGTGTGGCATTCAACAGGTGTTAACAGTGATATATTACAAAAGCACAGGTTGAGCCATGAAATATGACACTGTAAAGTTTGATAAATTAGTTTGGTGTTTATTTAAAGATGGCAGTAATAGCATGGTTAGAAGTCTTATATTGCAGGATTAGAATCAGACCACATTTTAAGGAACATAAATATTAGTATTATATGGGGAGATGAAAATGTATACTAAAGCACATTCTCATATCTAATAACCATTCTGATACTCATCGGAACTTCCTGCTTATTGGTGAGAACAATAAGATGTTAAAGTTTATCATGGTACAAAGTGTTATAATGTATCGAGTCAATTGAACCACCCTTCCTATATTTACTTTACCTGGGGGTGGGGTCTGTAGGGAGAGTGGAGTTATATGGGCCTGAAGTAAGATCAACATGTACATTTTGTATAATATATTAATACCTATAAATTGAATCAGTAGATTTGTATTCTTTTAGGTATAAAATGGATTGACACAAGACTAGCACCTACATACATTTTCTTTCACATATTTATCCCATAAATTAAATCGAATCATCGTGTTTTTGCAGATGTAAGTGCAACGGCCACGCCAGCGAGTGTGTTAAGAGTACAGGGCAGGGGCTAGAGGAGAGACTGGTCTGTCGATGTGAGCACAACACGATGGGACCAGACTGCGGAGAGTGCCTCCCATTCTATAACAACAAACCATGGCAGAGAGCCTCTGCTACTGACGTCCACGAATGTGAAGGTAAATTTAGGTTATTATTTAATTATCGAAATATGTGTTATATATATTGTTTATAATGGTGTGAAGGACCTTGGCTTGAGAATCCTTATTGGCCCAACCCCAGCTTTTGGCACAAAAACTTTGATAATCGCCAAGCCCTAGCCCTATTTATAAACCCTAACTCTAAAAGAAGAATCTGAAATTTGCTCCGCTATCTTCAGTTGTCAAGCATCAGTGCTCTCTCATGAAGGTAAATGTCATACAGTGAAACCTGTCTTATATGAACACTACTTAAACTGGAAAAAGTGTTCAGATTAACAGGTATTCACATTGTGAGCTTTTGTTTTGACATGTGAGTCAATGGGAGATTTCAAAGTTTGAACAGAGATAATATGTTCACATTGAGCGGTGTTCAGATTAGAAGGTGTTCTGATATAGAAGTTTTACTGTATATCCAAACATCTTTCTAATCCAAACACCTTTCGATGTGAACATTTTTTCTCAATTCCGAATTTGTCATCTCCCAATTGACTCGCATATTTAAAAATACTTATGTAAACACCTACTAATCTGAACATTTTTTGCCAGACCCCGTGGTGTTTGGCTAAGACAGGTTTAACTGTATATATATAGGCACACATATTCCTCTAAAGCTCATAAATAAGTCATATACACTAGACCATAAACTCCCAAAATTGGACATGAACCTAATAAAGATAAGACGTAAATGAGAATAGCAGAATGTTGCTTTTAGAACTGAAATTAAAACATGATGGTTGACTTGAGTAGAAAACCATGATAGATAAATATGGGTCTCAATTTATTTTCCCGTTTGTTCTGCAAAAAAATTCTTAAACTAATGCATAAATGTGAGTCTACACTTATTTTGACAAAAGAAATTTCATAATGTTGCACAGAAATGTCTTCAAAGCATATAGTGTTGGGGTAATTTGGAAAAATGGGCTTTGTTAAGCTTTGTTAATTGAAAATTAATGGGGTGAATCTACTCTCCTAGGGCTAGTATATGGGATCAATTTATTTTAATGTACATACCATGGATTGTGTTTCACCTAGGGGGTTATCTCTATACAAAGTCTAGGACATGAAGGGAGATACACTGACATACATGTACATGGTCCTGAGTATGCAGTTTTAGCTTGGAAAATAGGCCAACACTAGGATTTGCAAAAAACAACAAGAAACAATGAATTTACTACAAATTAATTTATAGGGTTTATTAGATAAGTCTCATGTAATATAACAGTTTTTCGGAGTACTATAGAATATATGTAATAATAGGAAAAATATGGATTTGTATCAGTTATTATTGTGTGTTACTCTACTGAGCATGTTTCAAGTCTCAAATGGATATTGGTATCGGAAAGATGGAAAATGGATGCGTAAGTCACTTCCCTCGTAAAATTTGTTGATAAAAATGATGCGAAAAATTGCATATTTGGATGTGATATCCATTCTGCAAGCCTATGCATGGAATAACATATACATGATATCTTCTAGCTATTGTTATTCTATGGCAGGATCACAGGATAAATTTAATATTTACATATTTGTTTCTTTTACTGCTATCAGAGGAAGCTTAGGTAAGTACAGGATCATCAAAATTGATTAACTAAATTAAAAATGAAATTGGGATGCTAGAGTAGGGAGATTAGAAAAATAATATCCTTAATATAACTTCAGCAATTGCTGCTCTAAATAAAGCTGAGGGAATACAAAGAGAAGAAATCATTGCCATCTATGATAAAATGGGGTTTATACTACTCAACATAATCATGTCTTTGACAGATCTGAAGTATTTTTTCAATTTTTAAATTTCTCTTTGAAAAATTGCTATGTTGCTGTTGTCTTGAACTGTTGGGCGAGCATCTTGGAGGGCATACACCACATAAATCTGGGAGGGCATACACCACATAAATCTGGGAGGGCATACACCACATAAATCTTGTCATAAAAATTCAAGGAAAACCCCTTATCCATTCAACTTGAAATTTTACAAATGCAAGAGCAGACAAGTGCCAGGATCTGATTAGGTTTTGGGCATGCTGGGATATATCACTCCTTGCCCTGTTTATTTTTATTTTATTTTTTTGTGAAAGTTGATATTTTGACCTCATATACCATAACCAGACCCCATATAATGAGGATGTTTTATTACTTCACTATAATATGAGCTAAATGTAAAAAGAATATCTAGATTATGTCTAAACTATTGGTATAATAGTGAACACCTGTTGCAGGCCATGATCAAAGGCATCAGATTGTCAAATTAGTTAAAACATTGACAATGTTAAAAATTTAAAAGCGAGACCATAATGTTATTCAGATCAGGCCATTTAATTAATGTTTTGAGTTTTCAAAAGGATTATGTTTATTTTTAATTCTTGGCTTACATAAAAGATGAAGCATCTATGAACTCTTATCATAATTAGATTACATTTGATTTTGTTAAATGGGAAAAGGTGCCATCATTTGCAGATTTAAACATATCAATTTCAATTCTAAATTTTAAGATACCCTTATATGCTGATCAGTCAACTTTAATGCTTCCAATGGCTGCATTTTAACAATGTTTATTCAGAGCATCATATAAACTCATCTATATCATGCCTATTCTGACCTCAATATAGAAATAAATATTTGATATTTCTGAGAAATGTGAGCCTTACATGACCTGAAATACAGTAAAACTGGCCCTTCAGTAGTCCAAAACACCCCTGAATATGAATACTCCCATTCCCAATCTTGTTATATCCATGACAAAGAAATATGAACACCTAGTATTACAAACACTTTTGGCTTGTTAAATTAGCGTTCGAATAACAGGTTCACTGTACTGTATACAGTAAAACCTGCCAAGTAGAACACATGTAAGTAGAACACCACCATAAGTAGAACACTTTTCAAAGTCCCACAACCTATTGACTTATTAGGGAGTTTAAGCTTGCAATGTTTTTCACAACCTAAACGTGAACAGAAAATATTTAAGCAATGTATTTATATGGGTGATTGGTCATACATATAGGTTGGTGTTTCGATTTTATATGCTAGCTTAAACTCCCTATTGTAAAATGAACCTCTGTAAGCAGAAAACTTCCCAAGTGGAACACTTTTTTTTGTTGTCTCAAGGGTGTTCCACTTACACAGGTTCTACTGTACTATAATGTAAGGTTTAATATAGCCTTGAACTGAGAGATTTGTGAGGAGGTAGCCTTGGAAACTGTGTTGTACTAAGTTAACATGGAATAGCACTCCAGAATCCATCAGTCTTATTGAACATACTGTGAAGAAAGATGGAAGATTGAAGAATGGATGTATGTGGTTAATGTTTTAGCTCCATTTATTTATATTGTCTACACAATATGAAGTTCTTGAATATGGAAATGCTGAATGTTTCAAGAATAGACGATGGAACCAATTACTTTTTGGTCTCATGTACAGAAAATAGTTACGAATTGTTGAAAGCATTTTGTCACAATGAAAAAATGAACAGCTCAAATTGAGATCAAGACCTTTTCCACCATTGTTATATTTGGGTGTTCCTTTAAATCCATCACTGTCTAAATATAGACATTTTTGACAGTTACGGTAATACTGATTTCTTATTGGCCAATGCCAAGCTAAAATGACATTTCTAAACAATATGATATCTAACGCAATGTAATTATTGACATTTCCAATATGCTATAATATGGATTATGAGATACTAAGCCAATGTCAAATGTAAAAAAAACAATATTTAAAACCCTATGATATCTCTACTTCCAGCTTGTGATTGTAATGGCAAATCCAGCCGTTGTTACTTCGACAATCGTCTTTACGAAGCTACTGGTGAGGGTGGCCATTGTTTGGATTGCCGGGAGAACACCGCAGGGCCTCATTGTGAGCGTTGCAAAGACAATTATTACCTCAGTCGCGAGGGACGTTGTGAAAACTGCGCATGTGACCCAACAGGTAACCCCATTTATTTTGATATCATTTACTTTTTCTTACTTTAAAAATGATTAACCGTTGGACAGTGCTTAATTTCATCACCATATCCAGGCATAAGGAAAGTAAAAAATTTGTCTTGCCAATATTTTACAGTAAAATATTAATTTTTTTTTTGTATTTATTTCATATTATATATTTGTACATTATTTCATTCATATTTAATACAGCAAATCACTTTTTTTTAATATAAAATATTAATGCTGACAATCTTTCCAGTTGAAAAAATAAAACCACTTAATGTTTAATATTCCCTAAAATTCCAAAATGTGATTTGTTGCATGATTATGTATGTCATGAGAAATTGTAATGAAATAGACCTAATGTTTAAAAATGTACTGTTTAAAGGTTCTGAGTCCATGCAGTGCGACAATAATGGACGTTGTCGCTGCAAGCCTGGTGTAGGAGGTGACAAGTGTGACCGCTGTGCTACCAATTTCTACGATTTTAGCATCAATGGCTGCAGGTAAAGGAATTTGAGAATTTTAAGCTTTTATTGTACTTAAATAATGGGGCAGAGTTTAGTTCTTCACTTCCGAATAGTTAACACAATTTAACAGTTCAGGCCTTCAGGGGTCCCGACCCCATCATTGGCGGCCATCAAACATGGGTCAAAAATCAAATACCTCATGGTGATTATATTTTCTAAACCAATCAGTGTGCAGAAAGAAACACATTTCGATAATGACATTAGAAGACCATATGACCATATATAAAAAATGTACTTATATTGTTGACAAGCTCTTTTAAGGAGCTCAGTCAATGAATGTAAAGGGTAACATTTTTATCCTGTAAGTCCTGTAACGTTGATGAAGCGTTTTGGACAATAGTCGTTACATTTGATGAAATTGTGCTTCAGACGATGTGAATGTTTGATTGCCGGGAGTCTCGATGGGCGGCCATCTTGTCAACCCGACTCAGGAACCTGTCGTTGTAAGGAATTCGTTGAAGGCCAGAACTGTGACACCTGTAAACCAGGCTACTTCAATCTTGATGCCGACAATAAGTACGGCTGTATGTCTTGCTTCTGTTACGGCCATACATCTGAGTGTATGAGTGCACCAGGCTACTCAACTAAGAGCATCGAGTCTGTGTTTGATACTGGCAAACAGCGCTGGACGGCAGAGGACAGAGAGGGTCAAAATATTGATCTGAAGTTTGATGGTTTCACTAGCAACATTGGCATCTCAGCTGGGTCGCAGATTGCCTACTTTGTGGCCCCTGGTAAGAAGACTAAAAGTCCTTGTTGGAATTTAACAAGTTAACAATTATTAAACATTGCATTTCTTACGTTATATCAAATAGGAATAGGGGATTTTTGTGTTCATCCAATTTTACATTTTGCTTACATGTTCATCCAATAATTGTTCAATTTATATGTTAATTGTAACCATGACATTATTTGTATGATGTTGCAGTCCGTTACCTTGGAGACCAACGCAACAGCTACAACCAAAATCTGAAGTTCTCCCTGAATGTTGGTGAGGAGGGCGCCAGAGCCTCTGCAATTGATGTTATCATTGAGGGTGACGGACGCGCAATTCGTGCCCCAATCTTTGCCCAGGGTAACCCAACCCCTAGTACCAGGAGCCAGGACTTTTCATTCCAACTGAACGAGCACCCCGATCTACAATGGAGCCCGAGAATGGATGGTTTGGAGTTCATTAAGATCCTTGCTAATATTACGTCTATCAAAATCAGAGGTGCTTACACACAAAGCGGTAAGTCACGATTTTCATTTTTTTGAATAGTCCTTTATGGAATAGTCCTTTAAAGTTACTAAGATTATTTAGGGTAGTTTATAGGGGTCAAACGATTCAAAATTCCAACGGTTCGGTTCGGTCACGGTTTTTAGGTTCACGGTTCGGTTCTTTCACGGTTCTCGCAGGTCTCGTAAATTGGTAATATTTCCTTATAAAATTGTAAAGACAGCTCATAAAAAACAGGTTTTAGCTTTCTTTCTAGCCTTGCCCAAGTTGGTCACTTTCTGGTCCCACTATCCTTTTTTATTAAATTGACTTGACAAAGCAAAGTTTATTGGCCTAATGGCCCACTTTAAATTTTAAACTTTAGAATTTTCCGTCCTTGATAAGATTTCTGTCAGATAAGAGCTGAGATCTACATGTAGCACAAGCAGTAACAATAGCCCTGCATAAAAAGATCGAGTCGAATACACCAAGTAAAGAGATCTCTTTTTGGTGTATTCAACTCATCTTTTTTATTATACATTTTCCCGGACCTATGAGCAGTAACTTGAGGAAAAAATTTACTTCATGACCTCCCTACAGATTCTGCATATTGATACATTGTCCTCTGATTTCCCATTTACGATAGGAAAACCCCAAAAATTCCAAACGTTGCTTTTGTATTTCAATAATTGAGATTTAATCTCGCAATTCTTGTAGTCTGTCAAAGCAGCTGAATCAGCACAGATGGCGCTGCGATTGTGCGGGAGATTTAAACACAAATATGTTTCAAGTTTTAAAACAAAGACATTAGTAATGTTATAATTTCTGTAATTGCAGTATTTTTTAAATAATATTGATTAAAAACTAACTCATTATAACAGACAAAACAACTCCACGAAGCAAAATTAATATTGTACTATGATTCAAGTATGAATAGCGTAATCTGGCGAGTCCAACTTCCGGTCTATTTAATGTCACAAAAATGTAAACAATTACTTGTCTATCGATTTGTGAGCGATCTGTTTCATATCTAAGGTAAGAATTGAATGTTCTCTATTGCTATAAACATGTTTTTAAGGAACATATACATGAAGAATAAGTTCATGTCGAACGAAAGAGAGAATATTGAAGTCTAAAAAATTTCATTTTTCTATTTTTCCTTGAACCGTGGATGAACCGAATCTCATATTTATGAACCGAAAATACCGTCCTAGCATCATTAACCGTAACCGCGTACCACGGTTAACCGTTTGACCCCTAGTAGTTTACTAAACTGTGATGAAATTCATGAAAGCTGGCTTATAAATAAGCTCAAATATAGCAGTTTTCCCAGTTTGTATGCAGTATTGAATCCAGAATCTGAACATTCTTCCCTAATGAACAAAGATCTTGATTTGCATCATTCTCCTTGCAGGTGTTGGCTTTTTGGACAATGTTGAGCTTGAATCAGCCAAGAGAGGTAATGGTGGCGAAGAGGCTTCCTGGGTAGAGCAATGTACCTGCCCTCCTGGCTATGTTGGCCAGTACTGTGAGTCATGTGCCCCTGGGTACAGACGTGATCCACCTAATGGTGGTCCATATGCCCGATGTGTCCCATGCAACTGTAATGGTCACTCAGATGATTGTGATGTCAACACTGGTGAGTATGAGTGTATTGTGATGTCATCATGAGTATGAGTACATTGTGATGTCAACACCAGTGAGTAAGCTTGGCCTGTAATGAATGCCATAAGGCAATTGGCAAGCAATTTATGTAAATGTTTGCTTTGCGAAATAGATAAGTCGCCATGCAAATAACAAAAAAAATAAAATAAACTGATTCCTCATTGCTCAGAAAAATCGATAAAACATACATTTAAACTTTGCATAGGGCCTTTAAGGACTTCAATCTGTTCCCAGTGACATACATTTTTTAACATTGTAGGCAAGTGTATCTGCCAACACAACACTGCTGGTGACAACTGCGAGAGGTGTAGGCCTGGTTGGTATGGTTACGCACTGGCGGGAACTGAGAATGATTGCAAACAATGTCCTTGCCCAGATGGTGGCTCCTGCGCGGAGATGATGAATGGTGACGTCGCTTGTACTAACTGCAAGGAAGGATACGCAGGTATGGTTTATTTCTTGCTTCATCTTAGCTGTGAATAACATATTTGACTTGAGCAATTTATATTTTTATCTCAAGTGAGAGATATAGAGAATCGGTCTGTCTATTCCTTTATCTGAATTTTATATGCTGATGCCTAAAGGACAATGGACTCTACTCAAGAAGGATATTTCAAGATGGCTGCTCAATTCAAATTGGCCACTATATTTTATGTATATGCATTTTTAATATTTCCCTGTATATTTTAGGCCTACACTGTGAAATTTGCGCTGATGGTTACTTTGGAGACCCCCAGGGTAAATATGGACCCCGCAGACCATGCCAAAAGTGCCAATGTAGTGGCAACATTGATCCCAACGCCATTGCCAACTGTAACACGTAAGTTGCTTTTGTCGAATAGCAAGATGCATTTTGAAAGAGAGTGTCATATGATGATTATATGTGTTTATGGGAGAATTTTATTGAATGAGAAGATACAAATATGAAAAAATATAGAAAATTAATCAAAATTAAAATACCATGAAGATCACATTATAGGCTCGTGAATTCTAAATTCTAACCTTAGTTATCAACAGGTTTCTGTGGGTTTCAGGAAAATATACAGTACACTGTAGAAATAATTTATATCTAGTACATAGTATAAGAATGGTTTGCTCTATTTTGCAGGACTACCGGGGAGTGTTTGAAATGTATCTACAACACCGCAGGCTTCTATTGTGATGCTTGTCTACCAGGTTACTATGGTGATGCTCTTGGTCTTCCTAAAGGACAATGTAAAGGTAATGACCCATTATCAATAATTACATCACACCTTATTTTTTTCTTTCACTATCCGAAATTACGATCTTCACAGGATTGTAATGGTCAGGGAAAATCAAAATGTGGACATGGGCGTGCCTGGGAATTTCAGAATTTTCTCAAAATTGATAAAACGAGAATTGTATCCTGTTTTAGCATATGACCCCAGAAATACTAAAAAATAATCTGTTGTGCTTCATATATGTTCATTTTTTCAGCTTGTGAGTGCTACCCACCTGGTACCTACCAGCCTGGTAACCCTGGAGATACCTTACTCTGTGAGTCAGGCACTGGCCAGTGTCGGTGCAAGTTCAATGTGATTGGACGCAAATGTGATATGTGCCGCGAAGGCTACTGGAATGTCGATAGCGATAATGGTGAGTTTGAATAGATATAATATTGCAATTGCAGTACTCCTGTATGGATAATAACATTTACATCTGAAGGATTTTTATTCTCCTTCCCATTCAGATTTTGTTAGACCTAAGATTAGTTTCAAAAATTCTTGACAAAATATAGTTAGAACTGAAAAATATTTAAATATCCAGGGGGTCATTAACAGAAACGTCATAAAGTTACGAATTCGTAAATCAATTGTTGTTACCATGGATATAATGACGTCACAGTTAGAGAACAATGGACTTTACGAATTCTTAACTTTGTGAAGTTTCTGTTAATGGCCCCCTGGACAATAAATCAGATCATAAGTTTATATATTTTTTCTGTTTGGAGTGAATTTTACGATTAACACAAAGATCACCCTTGTTTTTTCTCCATTTGTAGGTTGTGAAAGGTGCAACTGTGACCGTATTGGCTCATACAATGGTTCCTGTGAGATTCAGACTGGCCAGTGTAACTGCAAAGATGGCGTTGGTGGTAGGACGTGCGGTACATGCCAACCTCGATACTTTGGATTCTCAAATGAGGGTTGCCAAGGTGTGTTTAAAATTCAAACTATGGATAAAAAACTTCTTAAGTGCAAGTAGGATTCGGATATATTGATTCATAAAGTAACTATGATAACTTTTTTTTTTATTATTTATTTATTTATTTTTTAACCTCTTGAATCACAGCCTATAAAATCGGTTGAAACCAGAGAATTTTATATACACAATTTTAGATACTCAACCCTAGTGAAATTAAATGGCAGTGATAATTTCTACACATTTTAAAACAATTTTTGTGTAAATTGGATGAAAATTGTTCAAATAAGAGCAATTTTAGTGAAAAAGGAGGAGGGAAGTTAGTGCAACAGATTTTGGACAGTCATATGTTTGATTTTAGCCATTTCCTGTGGATTTTAATAGGTGCATATGTTAGGCGAATGCATTACCTCCAGGAAAATCACTTCTAGAGATGATAAAATAATTTCGACTTTGAGACAGGGTAGATGCAAACAACCAACCCACATGTTTTTTCTGAAACGTTTTCCTGATTTTCAACCCCTTCCATCCCTGCTTTTTTATTTTTTCTTGCATCAGTATGTTGCGTTTTGACACACAGTTAATCCCTTAAAAGGAATAAATGATTCCTTTTATATAAAGTGGAAAACAATATTTCCCATGTTATTTTCCCATTTTCCCATTGCTTTCAGCTAAGTTTGGTCACCCATAATGGGTATCTTTAAAACCCCTGAAGGAATCACTTATTCCTTTAAAGTGGTTAACTATGTGTCAAAATGCAACATATTGATGCAAGAAAAATTAAAAAAGCAGGGATGGAAGGGGTCGAAAATTAGGAAAACATTTCAGAAAAAACATGTGGGTGGGTTGTTTGCATCTACCCTGTCTCAAAGTCAAAATTATTTTATCATCTCTAGAAGTGATTTTCCTGGAGATCATTTCTGAGATGATAAAAAATCTCGTCACTTCAGGTAGTCAAAAGGTTTCACTTAAGGCACTTAAAATAACAGACATCTTTATTCAGTCTTTGATGTTAATTCCTTGTTTTTCAGTTGGTTCCTGTTTTTGTATTGACTCCTCATTTTCATATTTTTCAGGTTGATTTCCCTTTTCCTTTCTTAATTCTCTATCTTTCATGTTAATTTCCAATTATCACATTAATTCCCTATTATATAATTCCTTTACTATTGCAGCCTGTCAGTGTGACCCTGATGGCTCCCTTGACCTCCAGTGTGACGAGTTCAGTGGCCAGTGTCCTTGTAAGGCCAACATTGAAGGCCCCAAGTGTGACAGATGTCAGGAGAACAAGTACAACATCACTGCTGGCTGTATAGGTGAGTACTGTACATCATTGTATATTCAAGTGCTGTACTTCATTGTATAGGTGAGTATTGTACTTCATTGTATATTTGAGTGCTGTACTTCATTGTATAGGTTGAGTATTGTACTTCATTGTATATTTGAGTGCTGTACTTCATTGTATAGGTTGAGTATTGTACTTCATTGTATATTGGAGTGCTGTACTTCATTGTATAGGTTGAGTATTGTACTTCATTGTATATTGGAGTGCTGTACTTCATTGTATAGGTGTATAGGTATATACCTCATTTTATATTTGAGTTTGTACTTGTATAAAAAGTTCAATAAAATACTCTTTGTCTACAGTATTGTCCATTTGGCCATTGTTGTACATTGCCCATTGTTGTACATTGCCCATTGTTGTACATTGTCCATTGTTGGGCTAAGTTTGATGAATAAAAACAATGTTATAGAAGTAGGCCTTGTTAGTTAACTTAATATAATATTTTGAAGCTCATACAATATTTTTTCTGTTTTTCTCTATCAGATTGCCCACCCTGCTACAGTCTTGTGCAGGAGAAGGTCAACATACACAGACGCAAAATTAACGAACTTCGCATCCTCATCAAGAACATCGGCAAAGATCCATCATCAGTAGATGACGCAGATTTCAGAAGGAGGCTGGAGGAAATGCAAATCATAGTCGACGAACTTCTGCAAGATGCCAGAAATGCTGTTGGTATGAAAACAATTTTTTTATTCTTTTTTAATCATGATATTCTGTGGTTTTGTATTTTGACATTATGAGGCAGCGTGTGCATTGATATATATGGTGAAGTACTCCACAAGAAATAGCAATAATGTATTAGAATTGCCCATTGACCCATAATTTGTATATAATGAAGTCCTCCCATATTGTTGATAAACTTGCCAGTTTCATTGGTAGACACATAGAGTGCATTTATTAATCAACAGTTATGGGACATTTTATTCATTATTTGTTTAGTTTAGAATAAATCTGTGAGTTTTGAAAAGAGCAATCATTAGATCTTCATTTTAGAGGTTTATTGAGAATTGACCCTTATTACCAAAAGTATATGAAGAATTTAAAACATCAGTGAGCATGCTAATGATGTTACAGGGGTTGACGGACCACTAGCCGAGGAACTCCAGAAATTGAAGGATGCGGTTGCCATGGTAATTGATCGATGTGGCTCCATCACAAATGACGTCACTGACGCTCGTGATTTCAACGAAAAGGCAAAGGAAGGACTTGAATTGGCTGAACGTATCCTAATGGATACTGAAGAGAAATTGATGGCCTCTGCGGAATATATCGAGAATGATGGAAAGGACGCGATCAGAGAGGCGAGAGAAGTTAGAGACAGACTTGAAGATGAGGCTGGACAAGGTTCTAAGAGAATGACTGAAATTGCGAAACTTGCAAGAGATGAGGCAGACAAGTATGTATATAAGAACACCTCTGTAATGTGAACACCTCTCAATATGAACACTTGCAGTTTAAATTTTTTATCAATGTGTCTTTTATCACTATGTCATTTATCAATGTGTATTGTTAGTACCTCAGTGTAAATACGCGCATCTGATTGGTCAATTAGTGGTCAACATTTTTGCCTGTACCTCACCTGTGCATCATGGGATATCATATTATTGACCGCTTATGTTACTGTACTACACTTGTGAATTATGGGGAATATGACGTCATAATGTTTACAGAAAAAACATGGTAGATGGACATTTCGTAAACGTTGATGAAAGTGATATTTTGACTTTGCTAGAAGACAAGTATAGCAAAAATACAAAAAGAAACGAAAAATTAACATTAATTTACTTGTGAGTACGCTGCTATGTGCCAAAAACAGAGAGTTTAACTACCACTGTCTTCAGATTTTCTTAAAAAATTATTGCTGGCGTGGTTCGGAGAAAAGGTTGTGAAATGAAGCCATGATTGATGACTGTCGTCTATATGTGTATTATTAGTTTCTTCTGACTAACAAAACAATTGTAGACCTCTCCATTCGGTCAACCGTCAAAATCATATACCTCGACTGTAAACCTTGAAACTACTGTTGACCTCGACCTTCGGTCTCTGTCAACAGTAGTTTCTCGGTTTACAGTCTCGGTATACAATTTTGCCGGTTGACCTCTGGAGAGGTCAACAATTGTATATTGTATCACTGTCTCATTTATCAATGTGTCTTGTTTATTATAGGCAAACAGAGCAGGCCATGTCGATCATGATGACTGCCCAGAATGCACTCAACACCTCCAATGAGGCATTGAGACTGGCTAGACAACTGCCTGGTATTCCAGATGATGTCGCAAGAAAGATTGAAGGTCTGGGATTAGAGTAAGTTTGCATTTCTTGTGTGTTTATGTTAGGTGTACAGCAGTTCATAAGTAGAATGGTTACCTCAAGAAGGTAAGTAATAGCCATGGTTACCTAAAGTAGGTAATAACCATAGTTACCTAAAGTAGGTAATAACCATAGTTACCTTAAGAAGGTAATAACCATGGTTACATAAGGGAGGTAATAACCATGGTTACCTAAAAGAGGTAATAACCATTGTTTCATGAATAACTATACTTACCTGAATGTAGTTAACCATCGTTTCCCAAAGAAGGTAAAAACCATGGTAACCTGAACCATGGTAACCTGAAGGAGTAAATGATAGTAACCATGGTAACTGACGTGACATATTCTTGTACTTCCAGTTTCCAAGACCTTCAGGATCTGTTTGATGTAACCATGAAACAGGCAGAAGAGGCCAGAGAGAAGGCTAAAGATGCCTATAAAGACTCCCTTGACATTTATGCCAAGTCTCGTGATGTCAACGTACCTGAGATTGATGTTCCAGCCCTGGTTGCAGAGGCCGAGGAAATCAAAGAAGAGGTATGTGTTAAGCGTACTGCATGGCATAATGTATGCATGTGTGCTGTAGTATTTTTGTTCAAACATTTTTTTGTATTCATTATCATGTCATTTTATGGTTTTAAAGTAAGAATAAGTCCAGATTATTTAAATTGATTCTTAACCTGATTATTTCTCTAGTTTTTTGGAATCTTCATTTCGCTAACATTAATTGGAAACACTGCTGCAGAATCTTGGATTCTCTTAGAAATATTTTGAAACTTCTATGCCTATACAAATGAAGTACATGTATCTTATCTGATGTTTTAGGCAATGCGTATCAAGGCTGAGGCAGACCGTCTCATCGACCAGTACAAAGACCTCATTGAAGATGTGAGTGTTCAGAAAGAAGAGGCTCAAGGACTCCTTGATGATGCCGAGAGACAACAACAGGTAGATAAACTTGAATTGAATGTACATTTATTGAATGAATATACATTTTATTAAATTGTTTAATTGTCACCCTTATGAGGCCATTAGTGCAAACAAATTTCAAATATTACTTAAACACTCTCACGCAGGTTGAATATATTTAATGATTTCATATTTTCATCGCACCCTTTCAAAGCTCTATATTGTGAACGTCTTGTGCTGCTTGGGTCTGCGTCGGCAGGCGTGACATAAGTCATGTCATTGAAATTCTTGATTTTTATAGATGCAAGAGAGGACTTTGTGCGCCCAAGAACTGATATATTCCAGGCATGCTGGGTAAATTACTGGGTGGCCATTTTGAATTTTTCAATAAAAAGTATGATATCACTGTAGTATGTCTTGTCCTCTTTTTAGATCACAGATGAGCTATTGGCTGATGCCCATGCTGCATATAGCGAGGGACGTGATGCCGTCGAACGTGCCGAGGAGACACTTGATGATGCTAAGAATACACTTAAGACCCTACTTGGTGAGTTCTATTTCACTTTAACATGCATTCCACTATTTATTGATTTATTCTTCTTTAATCAAATTTTCCTCTGAAAAAATTCTTGTCTGTCCCTCTCAATGTATGCACAACTGTTTTTATAGTCTCCAACACTTTGGTGGATGGTGTTCGGTTTTTGGTGTTCAGTGACTGTAACAAATAGCAGGTGGTGATATTTTGCATGTTGATGCCTTGTTTAAATCAATGTTTTTGGCTTGCATGGTGTCACTATGGAAATGAATGATTATTTGGATTTATGAAAAATGAAATGTTTTTGTGCAAAAATGACATGTTGCTGATAGATCTTTTCTCCCCTCTACTGTATATTTCCTCACCCAGTGTAAATGATATATCTAAGTAGGGGTACACAAGCTGTGTCACTCTGGTGGAAGGCATACACAAGATGCCAGTAAGGGGGAGTTCAAAAGGAATTTTAGTGTGGAAAGGGCACAGAGGGCCTTGTTACAAAAGTGACCTAAGAACAGAATATCAGAATTTTAAAGATGGCCGCCAAATTCAAGATGGCCACCATTTTTGATAGCTTAAATACATGTTTGATTCGAAGAAGATCATGTGAATAGAATTTTTGCTGATCGAAAAAAATCAATATGGACACTCAATTCAAAATGGCCACCATTTTTGGTAAAACATCTTATCTTTTATTTATGAATCTTCAATTTCAGAATTTGACGAGAAAGTGAAGAGAAGCAAAGAAGAAGCAGATGAGGCACTCAAGAAGATCCCATACATCGAGGGATTAATCGAAGATGCTGAGACAAAAACATCTGATGCCAACCAGACTCTAAGTGGAGCCAGAGCTGATGCCCGCAAAGCTAGAGATTTTGCTAAAGAGGCACAGAGAATCGCTGAGGAGGCTTCCAAAGTAAGTGGTGTATTTAAAAGAGGTTTCACACATCTGAAGCCCAACGTATCTTATGTACCACATTCACCAGATTTATGCGTAGTAGTTCAATTAAAACAAGATGCAAAATGGCGGATATGTTTTAGCTATAGCCCATTGTGCGAAACCTCTTTATTATATAAATAGGATGTATACATATTACATATTGAAGCTCTCAAACATTGTGATCACTTGTTTTTGTGGTCATGAATACAGTTTTAAAGATATACTTATTGATATACATACAGGGTGTCTCAAAAAATGTACCCAAAGAGTATATCAAGAGCACAGATAAACCAATCAATATTTTCAGACATTTTTTGCATGGTCATGTAGCCAAAACAAGGGGGCTATAAGACTTTGTGAGGGCCTCCCTATTCACCATATTTGACGGCCCATACTTTTTTCTCTGAGGCTATTTGAAGGACCATTTTTATGCTAAACCCAAGCTAAGAGACCTAGAACTACTTAAGACCAGCATTCGAACAGAAATCAAAACATTCCACCAGAAATATCAAATGTGATGAACAATGTAGTAGTAAGGGTACAGACTGTCAACGAAATATGAGGTTACATTGAATATTTGGTGTAAAAGGTAACAGGTTAAAGTATCAAAAAGGCTAAACTGATTTAAAAACTGTGTATAGGGGAAAAAACTTTCATCTTTTATCTACAAGACCATGCAAAAAATGTCTGAAAATAATGATTGGTTTGTCTATGGTGTTGATATACTCTGGGTACATTTTTTGAGACACCCTATATGTGTACATACATTATTAAAAGAATCAAAACTGAGGAACCATATTTTCCTTACTAGTGAGATGTCACTCAAAAATGGTCCACATTCTTAATGTAACATCTCAAAAAGTGACACAAGAAGTTATTAAAAAGTACCATTTAGTGCCATATGTGCAAATTACATGGGTATGAACTAAAAAGTGCCATGTTACATGCACGTCATAGTCTTTCATGTTAAAATGAAATCTCAATATCAGTGGGACCAGCTAAGAGTGAACATATTTTCAGTTGTTTTTATTAAGGTTTAAGAAGTAGGAAAGTCCAATAGAAAAAATGAGACTGGGAATGAGTTGGCATTATGAGGTGTTTAGATATGCAGGTTTTACTGTAATCTTGTGTCAGTAATGTCTTATTAGATGCCAGCTTGATAGTCAATTGGTCCCAAGACAACTTGTCCCCAAGATGACAACTGGCGTCCAAGACAAGTCTTCCCCAAGACAACTCATCCCCAAGACAACTCTTCCCCAAGACAACTCTTCCCAAGTCAACTGGTCCCAAAGACAACTGGTCCCCAAGACAACTGGTCCCCAAGATGACAACTGGCGTCCAAGACAAGTCTTCCCCAAGACAACTCATCCTCAAGACAACTCTTCCCCAAGACAACTCTTCCCAAGTCAACTGGTCCCAAAGTCAACTGGTCCCCAAGACAACTGGTCCCCAAGTCAACTGGTCTTCAAGTTTATTTTCAGGTTTATGTTTTAAGTATATGACATGAATGATATATGATTTCAGGAAGCTGGAGTCATACGTACAGAAGCAGGGACAACAAAGGTCACTGCGAATGAACTAAATGATTTATCAGATATCCTTGTTGGTGATGTTGATGCTGCACGTCGTAGACTGGAAGCCTTAGAAGCTCAAGCAGAAAAAGATTCTAAACTTGCCAAAGAGGTTAGTTCATATAAGCTAGTTTAGTTCATATAAGCTAGGTTAGTTCATATAAGCTAGTTTAGTTCATATAAGCTTGTTTAGTTCATATAAGCTAGTTTAGTTCATATAAGCTAGTTTAGTTCATATAAGCTAGGTTAGTTCATATAAGCTAATTTCATCTTCCTCAGATGTTCAATTTTTGCAGATTTTAGTCCCACAATGAATCATACTTTAAGCTTCAGAGTATTAAAGAGGGAATCAGATATAGCAAGCAGGCTAAACAAAAAATTGTTTCAATTTTAGAATATTTTTGGCTCATGTCATTCCTTGTCATGTCTATTTTCTAAAAATCACAAAAGTGCATACTTTATTCCAGGAAAACTAAAGATTTTTACAACTAATGTATTATTTTTCTATAAGAATGGTTACCATTCTTATTATTTGGGAGAATTTAAACATTTTTCGCTCATTTTTGCACTTTGAATCATTAATAACTTCACCAATTTATAACATATTGTGAATCTTTTGGGAGATATTGTATTTGATATTATAAGGAATAGATTGGTAGGTCAATTATACATGTTGCTTGTAATTTTGTCACCCCCTATAGATCAGATTCTGCCTTTAAGCTCATAAAATCCACATATTTATTCACGTTTAAATATTTATAGATATATATCTGAAATGGTTTTGGGCATGGTGGGTAAATTACATAGCAGCCATTCTGCTCTTGAAAGTACAATATTCATTGCTGTGTGTCTTCTTCTTATTTCATTTTAGGCCCTAATGAAGGCAGAGGAGGCCAAGAACAGTGCCCAGGACTCCAAGTCTAAAGTCAGTGGGGCTCTGGATATGGTCAACATGATTCTAGACCAACTTGGTGAGTGAGATTGTAGTTTCACTTAAGTCATTAATATTATATAGAAGTTAATTTTGCGTGATAGAAAAATGTTTTGTCAGCTGAATGAAACTATTTGGTCTGTCTTTTCAGCGGGACTTGATAGCATAGATACCGAACGTCTGAATGAACTTGATGTCGGTCTTAAGAATGCCGAGACCGAATTGGTGAACATTAACTTTACGTCACGCTACAACGAACTAGAGGCATCAAGAGACAGACAACGTGGGTGGGTCAGTGAATACACCATTGACTACATCAACATTGAGAGAGATGTAGAAAATATCCGCCAAATAAATGCAACTATTCCCCGAACATGTTATAATGACGTTGACATTGAAGTAGGAGTTACACCCGCTCCGGGTCGGTAGGCAGTAATTTCATTGGTAGACATTATTTGTACAAGTTATATCATGCACAGAACTGGATCAAAATTTCCCGTAATAGTGCACATGTATTATAGAGGGATAATCAGGCTGGTTGCGACATATCTCAACTCCATTTCCACTCGGACTTCAGAGCATCAACGCAGTTTTCTTACATGTACCATTTTTACAAATCAGGAATGAGTAAAACTCCCATTTACAATGTGTATATAAGCACCAATTTGGGGGTGTGTCCAACCAGTCTGCTGTGAGTGGATGGAGTTGGGGGCGTGTCCAACCAATCTGCTTTGAGTGGATGGAATTAGAGGCATGTCCAACCAGCCTCCACAGTGAGTGGCCAGACCAGTGTCAGTATATTAGTATCATGTATTTATAATACTCAGGCATCAAGTTCAATGTTCACCAAATGTGTAAAGTGATAAAAATCTGGGTTTGGTATAGCCTGATATAGGGCCTGGTTTAGTGTATTGATTTAAAGTATGTCTTAAGGGGGGCACAGTGTTTCTAATGATCGACAGCATACATTTGATTATGCAGTAAAACCTATGTAAGTGACACATAGAAAAAGAGTTCCACTTAGGAGGTGTTCAACATATAGAAGTGTTACATTGTACATAATGTTGGATTTTGAACTGTTCCACCAATGCAGATGTTCCACTTTATAGGTTTTAATGTATGGCAATCTGCAATACCTGTATGTCTATACATTCTGGAATCACTGTAATTGGCTTACATTAATATGGACCTGTGTGTATCCCGAAACCATTTTTGATTTTAAAATCCCAACCAATCTGATATCAAAATAAATCTGTGGCTTCCCAGGACTTGTAATTAGACAAATGCCAGGCCTAATCGGGCTCCGACCAGATATGTTGTATGTTTAGTGCATAAATGATCCATTTTTCATCACACAATGCAAATCAAAATTTTATCTTAAATAGTGGTTGGGTTTTCAATAATTATTCAATCGCAATTGACAAATGATCACAAAAGCTTCTGTAGAAAGAACAACGATTTTCTACTTTTATATATTAGGTGCTATCCACATTGTAAATACAATAGCAAGCATTGTAGCCTTTGAGTATGTAATCAATCACCAAAATCGTCATAAAAAAATTATGTAAAAATCACTGCCAGAATCTGACACAGTAAGGACATATAACCCCCTAAAACTTAGATTTAGATTGAACTGTAAGGTCTATTTTAGATTTAGCTCAATCACTGCCACAAATTTTAAAAATTATTGTAAATACTGAATGATTCAATGGTATGATACAGGGTGTTCAAAAATCAATTTTTCAGACATCAATTACATATATTTTGGACACCTTGTACCTCATGTTAAAATTAAAAGATTTGCTGAAGTTATTTGTTTAAAACTTGCAACTGAGCCAATTTTATAGCATATTGCATTATGGCGAAGGCATATTCATCAAACAGTGTAATTGTTTTTAATCAATGGGTCACATTTCATTTGTATATAGTATTATATCAATATGTATTTTAATTACAGCATTATATGTAAAGCATGACACTACTATTTTACTGTATCATTTTTACCGTTTTCATTGAAATCATATTTTATTTTTAGTTCAGTGTTGATATTTTGGAGCATTTTCACGGGATATTGATATTAATGAGATAACCTACTAGTCAATAAAAACAAACTGCTTATATGCTTCCATATATGGTCATGTTCTCATACCATGCCTTATTTGGGTATCATAAAGTATGAACACAAAAATTCGGAATTCAATCTTGTTTCTGTAAGTTTATTTTTTTAAATGCATCGTGTATGATTTAATTTCATTTAGACGTGACGTGTCTTCACCTAACAGTGTCTTGTTTTTTCATATGAAACTGTTTTGTATATTTCTTGTATAGAGCATGTATTCATGTAATATTTTACGAATCCAGAGTATGCATTTAGAGATATTATAAAGTGTATCAAAGTTTCCAATTAACTACAGTTGTTTTTGGTGGTTCAGTGTAATGGATTTGATGTTAATACTACTCAACATCTGATTGGTTGATAATTCCATGACACACCACAAATATAATTCATTACACAGAAACATTACCTAACAACATGAACTAATAATGATTGCCCTTTCAAAGTTGTTTGGAGGGAGTGGCAGTAGACATTAAACATTGAAGGAGAAATGAATAACACATAAATGAACAAACTGTCACATAAAGTTTAAAAATTGTATTTTATACGAAAGTGAGCAGCTGGTTTTTGTGGAACTTGTGTACATTTGTAGAAAAATAACTATAACATATTTATTAATCACAGTAGTTCACGGTAGAAGACACTTGCACTGGACCCTGTTGTTAATAATTGAAAAGATAAATGTGAAAGGACTCAAAGTTTCATTATTGGAAATTCTAGAATAAAAAGTAGATCATTATTACAAATGCTACTGTCATTCTAGTTTTATTCTAATGAAAAAATAGATCTGTAGCATGACAGCCCTCATTGGAAATTTTCAGAATAGATAGTTATTTGAATTTCGATCTACATTGTTCTTGCAAGGTCATTTTAACTTTTTAGGATATATGAAATGAGTCCTGCGTGCCATCTTTAAATTAATTTTCAACGGGGTTATTAGCTATAACACAGAAATCAAACTGAGCTTAAAATAGTATTTATTATATCGTTTATAGTCTGCATACATCTCTATCAGCCGAACTACTTTTTTGTAGTCTATTTTAGATATTTTCACAATAATGGAGCGCAAGCGTAGTATTCATAATAAACAGTGTAAAATGAAGTGATTTCAATGTTCTTTTGTCTCTATATTAATCTGGATAAACACCACAACTCTCTTTACAATCAAAATACAAAGTAATTTGAAGTTGATTGAAGCGTAGAGAGAGAGTTCATGGACACCATGTATTTTGATGTTATTTTTCATATTTCATTTAACATCATTGCCCAATTCACCATATTGGAATTCAGTACCTAAACATCCACCTACCCATCCATCCACCCATCCATCCAACCACCCACCCAACCATACACCCATACATACATCCAACCACCCAACCATACACCCATCCATCCAACCACCCACCCAACCATACACCCATACATACATCCAACCACCCAACCATACACCCATCCATCCAACCACCCACCCAACCATACACCCATACATACATCCAACCACCCATCCATCCATACACCCATCCATCCATACACCCATCCAACCACCCACCCAACCATACACCCATCCAACCACCCACCCAACCATACACCCATCCAACCACCCACCCAACCATACACCCACCCATCCACCCAACCATACACCCACCCAACCGTACACCCACCCAACCATACACCCACAAATGAAAACTGCTCTGTCATTTCCAGAATACATATCCTAGTTTCGTATCAAGCCCCTGTGTTGCCATTACCCCACATGACCATATAAATAAGATAGCTAGAAGGTGGGGGGAAGGAATGACCAGATACATTATACAAAATACATGGCTCTGCTATTCGAAGACCCCCTGTAGAACCTATGCTAGCTTGCAGGCATGAAGTTAGGGTCTAAATAACTATAGTCTCCAGGGGTAAATCCAGTATAGTCTCTGTCTATATGACTGTCTTTGGATTGAGGTGGTTCCACTTGTTTTAATCTATGGCTGGAGTTGTGCTGACCTATCTCATATTGACTGAAAATAGAGAATATACAGAAGGTCAATTGATGTGACATATTGTTGATTGATGTCAAATGAGATGACACATTCTTGATAGATGTCAAATGAGATGACATATTGTTGACTGATGCAAAATGAAGTGACACATTGTTGATTGATGCCAAATATGGTGACAAATTGTTGATTGGTGTGAACTAAGATGAAACATTGTTGATTGATGCCAAATGATGTGACACATTGTTAGCTGATGCCAAACCAGAACAACGGCAACGCCAAAGCGTAGCGAATCCCATCGAACAGCCATGGATGGCATTTTTACAAACAAAGTATATAGCAAAAATGGCAGGCATTTTTCAAAATGGCTGCCTTCTACCAAAAGTGCCATTTGCCATACTTATAGTATTCACATACCAAATATGAACAAAATCGCTCCACTACTTTTCGAGTTATAGTAAAAGACGTTAAAATGGCCACCATTTTGAAAAATGGCCGCCTTCTACCAAAAGTGTCATTAGACAGTGTGCCATGCTTACAGTATTCAAAATGGCCACCTTCTACTAAAAGTGTCATAGGATAGTGTGTCATACTTTTAGTATTCACATACCAAATATGAACAAAATCGCTCCACTACTTTTCGAGTTATAGTAAAATATGTTTAAATGGCGGCCATTTTTCAAAATGGCCGCCTTCTACCAAAAGTGTCATTAGACAGTGTGCCATCCTTATAGTATTCACATACCAAATATGAACAAAATCGCTTCACTACTTTTCGAGTTATGGTAAAATAGGTTAAAATAGCGGCCATTTTTCAAAATGGCGGCCATTTTTTAAAATGGCCACTTTCTACCAAAAGTGTCTTTAGACAGTGTGCAATGTTTATAGTATTCACATACCAAATATGAACAAAATCGCTCCACTACTTTTCGAGTTACAGCAAAAATCGTAAAATAATGAGTAAAGGCCGCTATTTTTCAAGATGGCTGCCATGTGCTTCTTTAATATCTACATTTCTAGCTTTATTAATGTCCTATATAATTTTTACATCTAAAACATATTGCTATTACAGTTTTACATATTGCACCTAAATTACTGTAAATTCGGCACTAAAATGGCCGCCATTTTGAAATGAGCGGCCATTTTGAAAATCGGCTTTCACCAGAACTTCTACCCCCATAGGGTATATGTGTACAAAATATGAACAAAATCGGGCCAGCGGTATTTGAGTTATTGCCCGGACGGACGGAGGCGTTCCCTATATCCCTCCGAACTTCGTTCGATGGGATAAATATGCCAAATGAAGTGACACATTGTTGACAGATGCCAAATGAAGTGACACATTGTTGACAGATGCCAAATGATGTGACACATTGTTGACAGATGCCAAATGATGTAACAAATTATTGTTGACTGATGCCAAATGTTGCCAAATGACTGATGCCACATTACATTAGTAGTGATAATGGCTGCCTTATAACTGGTACCGACCTATCAGCGCAGTCATCACAGAAGTCAAAGGAATCTGGACTACAGTCAATACAATGCCATCGCTTGCCAATGATAGGATCACAGTTACACCTGTCACACTGGAATAATCAAAATCATGAAAACTGTTCAATATAATACAGGGAAACCTGTTACGGGAACACCTCTATAAGTAAAATTCCTCCATAAATAGAACACTTTTTTAAGTCCATTTACAATAAAATGAAGCACTTGAAGTGCAACACCTTCCAATGAATAAACCCAATGTACAAAAGTATAGCTACAAAAATTATATTAGCAATAATAATTTATATCACAGCATATAGAATTCATTTCTATCTTCCAATATTGATAAGAAACTACAACTTAGATACAATAACACATCTTATCTTTGCCATGGTTAACCAATATTAAAGGGTTCCGATAAGCATCCCGTATAAAAACAATATGGCGGCTCCAGGCGAATCAACTGGATCAGTCCATTTTTAAGAAATAAGGGGAGTTCTGTAAAATCCAGTTTATTGAAATTGTCTTTGAGATTAAGTAATCCGTTTATAATGATTTTGAAAACGTTATCCAAAGAGTGATTGCGTTCAAAGAATACATGTACAACAGCCAATATAAATCCTTGTATTAGAACTGCTTTGTTTCATTTGTAGGATATTTCATATGCCAAGCTGTGTGCTATTACGTTATGGGGAAATTTAGATGCCAATTTTTCCTTATTATACACAAATAGAAGATCCTGAAACTTCACCCATAAATGTGGAATTGATTTGTCAAAATAAAAATCACCCTTTTATAAATGTGTGATGATCTATAATATACTTATGCTATATAACAGTTAGAGGTGTTGGCACAACGACCTCGAACCTGTGAACCCTTGAGTATTATTCCGGGATCGGGCCTTTTATACTAAACGGTGAGCAACACCAGAAACGAGCGTTCGATTTGCTAAACGATATGCGTCACCCTTTAACCAAATTTTTGATCATGACAATCCCGCTGGAGTTCATACCTTAAAACCTTTGTGTTCAAAGGGAGGGGGTCCTATCTCTTTTATCTTGCGCTTTCTTAGAGACTTCAACTGCATTAGTTCCAAATATTCATTAGTCGATGCAAGGTGGCTGGGAATATCATCATCCTGGAGAAAAATCAGTGCAATAGGTAAATTGGGCATGTTTATAAAAATAATTAATACAATGCACTGAACTGACAACGGGCTCAAGAGGTGAATTATTACAACTCATGATTCGGTGAATTCCTTGTTGAAAATCAGAGAATTACATGTTTCCCAGTTGAAAACCTGAAAATTACATGCTCCCAGTTGAAAACCTGAGGAAACCTGAAAATTACATGCTCCCAGTTGAAAACCTGAAAATTACATACTCCCAGTTGAAAATCTCTCTGTAACCTGCCAAAAGTGTGAAATCATGAGATATTTTGACCAAAAACAAATATATGTAGAATGGAGATTTATCACCCATTTTTGGAAATATCCTGGGAAGATCACTGGACTAGTGAAAATGTGCATACTTACTGAGCTATCATCGTCTTTGCTTGGTAAGCTATACGCATCCCCCATATAACTCTCCCCATCATCATCAGACATATACACAGGGGGATTATAACTCTGCATAAATGTGGATGGCTGGTAGTATAGGTGTTTATGTCTGTGGTGATGATGAACAGGTTTATTCTACAAAGAAAAAAATTATGATTTTTTTTTTTTTTTTTTATTCATAGAATTTATTTTACAAATACATAAAGTACATACACATTATACACTTGTAGTGGCTTTGCTGAAGGCATTATCAGCCACTTGATTAATAATATATATATATAATATAATAATATGATTTAATAAAATCCATTGTTGCACAAAAACCCTGTAACCCCCCCCCCCCCCATCCCCCTCCTCCCTTCCCACTTTGGTGTTATGAGGAGGGAAAGGGGACAGGGTTGAACATTACATATTAACAATACACGTAGAAATGAATATCCAGGGGTTTCATTAGAATTCCTCACAACAGACTAAATAAATGTAAACAACAGGCAAAATCTATGGAAATCATGAATTCAACTTGGAAAAGTTGAAAAGTCCCTAAAAACGTCAGGCAATTTTGTGAAAACAACCAGTGAAAATGGCCTGTTGCTAATGAAACCCCTGATATCGATTTTTATCGAAAAATTCAAAATAACCCCCAAGTAATTTACCTAGCATGTCCAAATACAATACGATACAATAAATACTAGGTCTGCTGTTGTATTTGAAAAAATTCAAATTGAACAGGTTTTTTCTTGAATTTTGATGACAAGATTTATGCGGTACGTGCCCATCCATCCAGAGAGACGCAAACACAAGACAATGAGAACTTTGAAAAAGTTTGATAAAAACTTGATGTAAAATGAATTAAATACATACTTTGTCTTTATATGCTTTCATGTTTGGCATACGTCCTGGGATTGGTAGTCCAGCCTTGGCTAGCTTGATGAAGTATTTCTGTACCCTGCTTGCAACCTGAAAAAAATCCAAATATAAGTACAGCGCAGGGTTCTCACTAGGAAATTTTTAGACCCCGGATTTATCGCGGTATCGCGATTTCTCCTCTCCCATGTGAGATCAGTGATATCCTATTAAAGGTACTTTTCAAAATAACTACTTAAAATTATCTTCCTATTTTAATCACAATATACATTTCTAAAAGGTTTCTGACTTCCTATTCCTTATTTGTATCCAATTTTATGTATTTTCTCCGGAGTCTAAAAGCCTAGTGAGAACCCTGCAGAGTAATACTCAAAAAGTAATTTGTCACATGGGAATATAACATTAAATTAAATCAGCCTAAATTATTATAACAAATTTGAATAGAATGATCAAATAATCAGAGTAGTTTCTTTTGATGAAGTAAATTAGGAATGTTTTTTCTAACAGCCCAGAAAGCATTGCCCTCACTTAAACCAAACATAGCCCTCACTAACAAAGACCAAACATAGCCCTCACTAACAATGACCAAACATAGCCCTCACTAACAATGACCAAACATAGCCCTCACTAACAATGACCAAACATAGCCCTCACTAACAATGACCATACATAGCCCTCACAAACTAAGACCAAATATAGCCCTCACTTACCTGATGCATGGTACGGTTCCCAAGAGCATATGCAATCTTCTGGTAGCGATGTGTCTCGATCTCCTCTGGAGGATACTCGATTAGAAGAGCCTCTAACCGTTTCTGCTCCTCGTCCGTCCAGAGTTGGTTAAATGTCTGAGATTTTGACTCGTCTTTTAGACGTCCCCGGACAATGATATTGTCACTCGATTCTATATCATCCATTAGGGGAGATGGCACTTGAGTATCTAAAAACAACTTTATGTTGATAAATTTTTATAATAGCATTATATGTAAGTGCACAGCGATACTGGAAAACATATCTCAAAATGACCAACGTAGACTATAGATGCACTGCCAAAAGATAATGTGCCATATAATTCTTAAAATGTAATTAATGTAAATAGAATAACATACCCAATAAAGATTTATTCGTCCCCTGTAACGTTGCGGCAAGGCTATGGCTGTGGTCTCCTTTTTTGCCCCGTGTCTTGTGCCTAGTGGCCCCTAGCCCCTCGACTACCTTAGTATACTGGGCCCAGTCAATCTCGGGCAATTCCGCTATCTTACGTTTTGGCGGGAGACCAACATCTGCTTTCCTCTGTAATTTTTGTACAAACTCGATTGGGTCTTTCAGTGCTTCCTCTTTAATGTCAATAATGCGGTCTAAGTCTTTAATCGACTGTTGACGTTGAGATTCAAGAAGAGATATATTACGGAGGAGTCTCCGATAATCTGCGTTATCTTTTAAAGCAAGGTGATCTGTTTCAAAGTAATACGTAGAGTCTTCCAGATCTTCCAACATGTTCGTGGAATCCTTTACTACAGTAGCTGTTGCCAAACTATTATTGATGTCATCTGACATCGACTCCATTGGTTCAGTCTTGATTGAAACTCCACTTGCCATCTGGAAAATGTAAAATCAAATGCAAGTGCCAAATTTTCTCTATGATGCATACGCTCAGGTGAGGCATGGACTTAAAACAATTTTATTTCACATGCATTTATTTCATTTACTAAATAAAATAAATTTGCATGTGAAATAAAAAATTTTAAGGCACACATCCTAGTTTTCTGCATGAGAAAAATGCAAATTCTGCTCCAAAATTCTGCATGAAAAAGTCGACTTCTGCGCCAAATGGCAAATTCTGCACGGAATCCTGAATTCTGCAATAAATTCTACAAGCAATGGTTTCATCTGCAATTATAAAATTGCAGGGAATTCAAATTTTGTGACATACAAAGACGTAATATTTAAGTGCAAAAGCCAGAAGTTTATGAATTTTAAACTGATTTCACATTTCCCCTCTGAAATCCTCATAAACACCAGTTTCTGATGAAAAATGACTGTCTAAGATGTCAAATATGAGATGAGGTGGTTGAAAATTTCATGGTGAAAATTCCATGTGAAAAAATCAAATTCTGCATATTTTGTGAAGCAAAATTCTGTGGTTTTTATGTGGCGACGCGGATGTGATTTATGTTTACCAAAATTACAGCTTGCTACTGTATGAATGGATGATAGTATTTATATGATGTTTGGAAAAATCTATGTAAATGACCATGTAAAAAATCTGAAAATTGCTTTATTTAACGATCTCTACAGATTATGAGGAGGAATGTTGAAATTCAATTTCTTCATGCTGAATCTATCCATTTTTGACTGATCTGTCATACGTATAATTTAAAATCCCATTGTATTAGCGGAAATTCAACAACCAATACTGATTGCTTTAGGAAACTTTTAAGTGATGGAATGGGGATGGAATTTTATGTAGTATGTATCCAACAGACCGAATATAATATTCGGTCTGTTATGATTGATACCCCTGGCATGGAAATCTCGGCGATATTTTGTGCACATAAATTTCTCGTTTATTACAAGAATGTTCACCTTGAAAATTGGTGAATATGTTGAAGAGATGTTCATCTTAAACTAGAAGCAAAAATATTTGTATAAGGCGGGTACAAGTTGATATAAAATAATGAAATGTTCAGACTCACCAAAACTTCAGGATGTGTTCATAAGTAGATCGCGAAATCAATGTCAAGGACGTTTGAGTTCACGAGATCCAAACGAGATATGCAAATTTTTGAACTTTGACAACACATGACCACTTGATTACCTCGGCCTTCTTCATGAATATTTCCGCTCTATTTACTATAAATGACGAAAATTAATCGGGATAATGATAATAAATGACTAGATCTAATAAATTCCCTCATAAATGGAATTTATCAATACGCTTCCGTAATGTTGCTCCGTCCGCTCCACGTGTTATTTGTTTACAAATAGACTGACGTCACTGGCTAAATCTCGTTTATCGTGAGAATTGGCATTGCCAAAATGGCTTGACCTAATCAATGGCTTCGCTACAAGAAGCGTCTGTACATTTTATGAATATCTTCAGTAAGAGGACAATATATGAAAAAATAATATTGTAAGTTCTTTATAAGGTAATCATTTTATCATTAAGCAAACTTATTTGTAACATTTATACAACACCACATTTTACAATAGGTGACTTACAGTCTGAATTTATTCAGACGAAGGATACAGTCTAGAATTTTATGGTGAAATTGTACTTGTACTCAATAATATGATTGATTGCTGGCCATAAACAGACACTCAACAAGTACAAATATTTCGCAACAGTAAAAATGTGATTCTGGTAATTCTGAGTGATTTTCATGAAAATCTGAGATTCTTTAAAATGTGGAAGTTTTGGTTAATTCCTTCCATGGCACCATGGGCATTCAATCGGATTGAAAGCCCAAGGTGGTAGAGCCCATGATAGAACTCAACTATTTTTTCGGGACGAAGCTGTTATCTGCCGATACAAGATGTCTGTGATGAAGAAATAAAATAGTCAGCAATATTGATTTACTATAAGCTTACATGTATGAAATACCGAAAAGCATTGGCTTCAAAGATTTGAAGAGAAATCCCTGACTGGGTGAATGGACATGAATGAGTTGAACAACAATGACAGTATTTGGTAGATGCGAACTAAATGATCAGTAGATATTACAGTAGATATTGCTTCACAGTCAATATACGGATATGGCAAAAATGTATTTAATAATAGTAGTGAAACATTTGGACATATGAACACGATATACCTACCTTATCAAAATTCGTTTTTTGAACAATCAAAACATGGAGGCTGACATTTTGAAAATACCCGGATCACATGAATAACTAATCGAACAACTTATTTGTAACATTTTAACTTATTTTCCCCGAATAGTATATTATATAGTCCAGTATGGTATAGTTTTTAAAAGCAATTATAATCTTATGTGTTGGATTAAATGATCTACAGAACATAAGTAGACTCCAATTATACAAATTAAATATTGTTGATTGACTAGTTTTTCTGGTATTGAAGTTGACCTAGATTTTGAACCAAATTTGAAGGTAAGAAAAGTTTTTGTATTTAGAGATCTATATCTGCGATTCACCTCATTTTCTGGTGCTTTATTATTATTCTATATTATTTTGAAATCCGGTGACTCGATATGTTATAAATCAGCAAAAAAGCAGACTTGGTCTATGTCACATTTGATTATTAAAAATGCATACAATTTATCTTCTCCCAAAATGGCTGAACAAGTCTAAGACTTGTCTTTGGAGGGAATTTCAAATCTTTTCAAGCTAACAGTTACTGTGTTTGTCACAACCAAAAGCCTCGATCGCCAGTTCTTTTATTATTCTCCCCTATATTTTGGACAAGGACTCCCATTACAACCCTCCATCGCTTCCAGGGGCGGACCCAGGATTTTGTGTTAGGGGGGCGTGTGATGATAACTGTGAGCGAATAAAAAAAAATATTCAAATTTTGTAAAAAGCAATGAGAAAAAACACGAATTTTCCGACTTTTTAGGGGGGGGGGACCCACGCCCCCGTCTATATCCGCTGGTGGCTTCATCAACATATTTATATTACATTAAACGCAACAATTTAAAAAAAAGTCCTCGCAATTCTGTTCGAAATTGACCAAAACACCCCGTTGTCTTCCAAAACGCCCCGCAGATTCTATGACTACAAACGTGTACAGTACTGTCAACCCCTAAAGATTTTCTCGCGGGACAGATTTTTTAGACCCAGTGCCCAAAATTTGTGGGATTTTGCGGGACATCTACTAAATTTGCGGGATTTCGCGGGACATTTAAGGGATTTGCGTGATTGCGCTAATAGGCCAATTTTTTTTTATCAAATTCGCAGGACCATTCGAGGGACAAACACCCTAATTGCGGGACAGTTGACAGGTGTACCACCAAAAACTTAATATAGGGACAGATTTTTTAGACAAAGCGCCCTAAATTTGCGGGATTTCGCGGGACATCCACCTAAATTTGCAGGATGTCCCGGGACATTCAAGGGATTTGCGTGAATGGGACTAATGTAAAAGCGTGTAAAAGTACTTAAATCAAACTTTCAGATACTGATTAATCAAATATAATGCACCTCGTTGCTTTAGCAGAGAGGTGACGTGTGTTAATTTACATGATTCAACGTGTAAGATTTTGATTATTAATCATAATTTAAGTTATCCCAATTTTCGACAAAATGTCCACTGAATTGTAAATTGTTATGTCTTACAATGTCATAGGCGTAGCCAGAAGAGGGTGCGATGGTGCACCCCCCCCCCCCCCATAACCAATGAAAATATGGCCATGACGATAGAGGAAGAAAAGAGCCTTAAAATATGCTTTTTATTTGAAGCTTCTAGCTCAATTTTGAAGGATGTTACATACATTTTTGTAAATTCACAACAAATCTTACAAGCTTTCTCATAATCTAATTGTTATATATTCGTATTTTTCGTTTTTTGGGTGCCCGTTTTTTGACCGGGTACCAAGTTTGAACCCAGCATGGAGGATTTACTACCCGGTACCCTGTTTTTTCTACAAACCTTTCTAGATATCAGCGTCCATTTATTGTAACTCGGGTTTGCTAACATTTGCTCAGTTCTGAGATGAAGGCCACACGGGTAGTAAAAAGGCCAACGTTGGAACTATTTGTGACCTACGTCCCTATTTTCGTAATTAAAATGAAAGTTAAACCCTTCCCCTTTATTTTGATACCAAACAACAGCATATGCTAGGTACTTAAAATTAGGTAAACTTCTCAAAAGTGCAAAAACTTAGCTTCTTATATAAGATAAGATAATCACAATATAGGGGATTGCAACAATTTCGGAAATTCGCGGAGGTCAAAGCCACATTTGCGGGACTTTGCGGGACATTGCAGGACACGCGAATTAGCCTAATTTTGATCAAATTCGCGGGATAATCCCGCCATTCGCGGGACACTTGACAGCTCTGCGTGTATAGATAAGGTTTATAGATCTAATGGGCGTTTTGGAAGAGAACGGGGTGTTTCGATTAATTTCGAAAAGATGCGTAGGACATTTGGAAATTGGTGCGTTTAATGTAATAAATATGTTGATGTGCAGGGATGGAGGGTTGTAATGGGAGTCCTTGTGAAAAATATAGGGGAGAAATAATAAAAGAACTAGCTATATATCGAGGCTTTTGGTTGAAATTTCTGAAGATTTGCATCTTCTCACATCTGGGGACCAAAACGCCGCTAAAACGAGTGACTCTGTACACAAAAGCAATGTCTCGACTGAAAGGTATTTCTGTGAAGGAATTTTAATGGAACAAATTTGAAGAAAAATGGTGTACTAAGAGACTCACAATCATTGATTCTCCAAAGAAAGGGTAGGTTTGAAATTCAAATTAACGGTTTTGCGGGGCGTTTTGGTTTCGATACGCCCCGTTGAGTTTGTACCGCATGGATTTAGCATATCGAAAATATTTTCAACCTAAGTGACCTCATCGTGATATCACTTAGGTGGCAACATTTTAACAATGCTAATCTTTTCTAAATATGCTAAACTTAAAAAAATAGACCAATGTTGAGGCCCCCAATGTTGACCGCCTAACTAGGTTAAAACAGTACTGTCAACCCCCAAAGATTTTCTCGCGGGACAGATTTTTTAGACCCAGTGCCCAAAATTCGCGGGATTTTGCGGGACATCAACTAAATTCGCGGGACATTTAAGGGATTTGCGTGATTGTGCTAATAGGCCAATTTTTTTAATCAAATTTGCGGGATTTCGCGGGACCATTCGAGGGACAAACACCCTAATTGCGGGACAGTTAACAGGTTTACCACCAAAAACTTCATAGAGGGACAGATTTTTTAGACAAAGTGCCCTAAATTTGCGGGATTTCGCGGGACATCCACCTAAATTTGCAGGATGTCCCGGGAGAATCAAGGGATTTGCGTGATTGGGACCAATGTTAAAGGGTGTAAAAGTACTTAAATCAAACTTTCAGATACTGATTAATCAAATATAATGCACCGTTACATTGTAACTTAAATAAACGTCAACACAATTTCACAAAATACGCATAGGAATATTATTAAACTTTATTGTAATTTATCAAAAAAACATGCTTCAGATGTGAGTACCGTAATCTAACACAAAATTCAAAAATTCGGAACAATACTTTGCACTTCTGGCATCTTGACCAACTATGAAACGCTTATCCCCATAATGTTATATATTAAAATGAACCTATTCATATATTGTAGCAGTGTTTTCAGTAGGCTTGTCCAAAATTGCGTCCCTTGGACGTAATGATTTTCAAAAAATGCGTCTCCCTTCAAAAAACTGCGTCCCTTGAAAAAATGTTCCCGGGAATTCAAAAGTCACGTTTTTACACTGGATGAAATAAATTGATGAAATTTTGTACCACTGCTTTTGCTATTTATCAGTCTGAATCAGCGTTCTTGCAAGTCTAGTATGTCATTGAATGATACAGATACCATCATAACTTATATTCTCCCATTTAAAACACCTTTTCCTTGCGAATTTCGAAACAATTTGCTATTGATTTTGCTTTAGCATGTTTAGTTTAGGGGCAATCTGCGCGAGGTTCAACTTTTTAGTTCAGTTTCTTGCGCATATGCAGTCTCAAATAATGATCACGTGATCACACTTGACCAATTGAAAATGGTTTGAATCAGGTCTTAAGCTACCGGCCAATCGTAGGACTCATACTGATTACTGCTCGGAAATCGAGTATTGTATAAATTTTTGTCCTATCACATGCCTTGTACTATTTCGATCAGAAATCAACTTCCGGGAAGGAAATTTCGAAAGAAAATTTTATTTCTTTTAGAAATAGAATTTTCTTCAATTATTTATTGGATTCTGACGAAATAAAGAGACTGAAGGTAAGATCTTTATCAAATCATTCATCCAAAGTTGATTGTATGAGTATGGCTTGCACTGCGTCCACAAAACGCAATCACTTTTTATTTCCGGGTCCATGGATTTTTCATTACGTTTTTGCAATACTTGGACGGCGTTATTGAAATAGCAGTGTAGGCATTGGCTTTCAATTGAAAGCCCATGATATAGGGGTTCGATTAATCTACATCAAATTATAGGGAATGAGGTTACTTTTCGATAGGGTTTGTAGAAAAACCGGGTACCGGGTAGTAAATCCTCCATGCTGGGTTCAAACTTGGTACCCGGTCGAAAAAACCGGGTACCCAAAAAACGAAATATACGAATATACAACCAATGACCATAACCAATGAAAATATGGCCATGACGATAGAGGAAGAAAAGAGCCTTAAAAAATGCTTTTCATTTGAAGCTTCTAGCTCAATTTTGAAGGATGTTACATGCATTTTTGTAAATTCAAAACAAATCTTACACGTTTTCTCATAATCTAATTATGTTATATATTCATATTTTTCGTTTTTTTGGGTACCCGTTTTTTTGACCGGGTACCGGGTACCAAGTTTGAACCCAGCATGGAGGATATATTACGCGGTACCCTGTTTTTTCTCCAAACCCTTTCTAGATATCAGCGTCCATTTATTGTAACTCGCGTTTGCTAACATTTGCTCAGTTCTGAGATGAAGGCCACACACAGGGAGTAAAAAGGCCAACGTTGGAACTATTTGTGACCTACATACCTATTTTCGTAATTAAAATGAAAGTTGAACCCTTCCTCTTTATTTTGATACCAAACAACAGCATGCTAGATACTTAAAATTGGCTTTGTATAAAAAACTTCCTACCTCATATCCACCTACCCATTTACGTGGGACATGATACAGTCTTTGAAGGGTTCAATTTTAAAGATCTTAGTTTATTAAATCATAGTTTATGATGAATTATAGATGCATGCACGACCCTTGATAGCAAATTGCTTCTACATCCCAGCTGGGTTCGATTCGCACTCGGGT
Source organism: Owenia fusiformis (assembly GCA_903813345.2). Lineage (NCBI taxonomy): Eukaryota > Metazoa > Annelida > Polychaeta > Sabellida > Oweniidae > Owenia > Owenia fusiformis. The sequence goes on along the minus strand of CAIIXF020000006.1, from coordinate 38,905,195 downwards.
CATCGAATTTAGCACACTTTCTTTCTTTCATTTCCTTATCTGGATTGTTGGACCTATGTTCGCAGTCATTAGTTATTTATTCCCCTGGTGCGCCCTCGGGTCTACATTCTAAAATGCATCCATATGCCTTTATTTATGGATCTGTCTAGTCATAAAATAAAGCCGGAATTGTAGAAATGTTAATAATTTGAGCTATTTTGAGATTTAATAATCTTTAAAATTGAACCCTTCAATGACTGTATCATGTTCCACGTAGGTTGGTAGGTGGGTATGAGGTAGGCGTTTTTTTATACAAAACCCTTAAAATTAGGTAAACTTTACTCCTCAAAAGTGCAAAAACTTAGCTTCTTATATAAGATAAGATAATCACAATATAGGGGATTGCAACAATTTCGGAAATTCGCGGAGGTCAAAGCCACATTTGCGGGACTTCGCGGGACATTGCGGGACACGCAAATTAGCCTAATTTTGATCAAATTCGCGGGATAATCCCGCCATTCGCGGGACACTTGACAGCTCTGTTAAAAGGATGAATATATTATGTTTTTTGATATTATTTTTCCATTGGTTTCTATGAGAAATAAAATTTTCAAATGCATCTTTTCCTGAACCACTTTCATGCATGGATGAGTTCATTGCTCGCTTATGTATCAACCAATTTTCTTGATTTTGTCGGCAAAAAAAACAAGTGAGGATAAATGCTATGCATCTGTGTGGATTATCGCTTTAAAGAATAACTGTGACCTCTAAAAGTTAGTTTTAAATAAATCAAGATATTTTGAACAAAAAGTCCTTCAAAAAACATTTTTGAAATTATTAAAAAGTTTCACTTCACTCTTTGATAACATAGGATAAGACAACAAAGAAGCCAAAGTGGTTTAAACTTTATATGGGGCCTTTATGTTATGTTATGTTATTTTATTTACCATCTACAAGATGAGTACATATACATAAATATGTTACAAAAATAAATGTACGAAAAATACTACAAGTTTATGTATGTTAGATGAGCAAAATTAATATGCTCATATGTCAGAGCATGCTATTATTTACAAGGATTTAAGAAGGTAATCCCTTCTTTTGTGCATTTCATATATCGTGCCCAGCAATGGAAGCATTATTTCAGGATCATATTCGCTCCCTCCACCGAAAATGAAACATATGAATTCACAAAAGTTGTTGACTCCTAGTTTATATAATTCACTAAATAGATTGTATCTTATATCTATATACGCTGGGCACAATAGTAAAAAATGCTGTACGTCTTCAGTGACATTTAAATTGCATAGTAAGCATACACGTTCAGACATTGGTTGTCCGTAATTACATATCCTGTATGTTCCTGATATCATTTTCATTATAACTTTACATTGTGGTAAGCGTCTTGGAAAACGCCTGGCAACTTCCCACCATAAAAATGGTTTTAAAACAGTGAAACATCTCAATATTGGTCTCAGTGTTGGATATAAGGAGCTAAGAACGAAAAAGCGTCTCATCTCAAACGACTTGACAACGTTCATGACTTTTCTCTTCCAGACACATTTGAGTGGTGTGTTAGCAGTAGTTATCATATTCAAAACGTCCCCATGAAGGTTGTATTTCATTGTTGTTTCCCACATTGAGACCAATGGAGATTTACTTGAGCGATAGGTTCCAATGTGGATTATACTCAACAGTCTATAAATGCATACAAATTTATAAATACATTGTACCGGTAACGATAAGACGAACCAGATGAACATAAGGCGATCTACATCGATTCGCGCTTGAACTGAAAGCCATCCGAGTGGTTTTATCGCCATCGGGTCAGGGGTATTTACCGGGAAGCTTTGTATTCTCTTGCCAATGGATCTATGTGCATCCTCCATAGACTCAATTTCGGTTATTGAATATTGCGTTACAGAGCTGCCATACGTCATTGTTGGGAAGCAAAAACTCCAGTATAACTTGGAAGCTATCAGAGGATTTAAGCCTCCTACATTTGCTCCTAAACCAAGCAGAGAAAAGAATTTTCTTTTACTGCGTGAAATCAAATTTGATACATGCTCTGAGCTTTTGCCTAAAGGTATGCCAACATGTGTAGCAGCTTTTTCTACTTTTAGAATATTCTCTCCTAATTTGCATTCACAAAAAGCATTTTTGTTTAGACCAAATCTAAGCACTACACATTTTCCTGGATGGAATTCAAACCTCCACCTTTTACTATACATGTCAGCAATGCTCAACAGAGCATTTAGATTTTCTGGAGTGTTTGCAATTAAGGCAATATCATCAGCGTATGCTGGACATGCTACAGACGTTTCACCAATTCTTACTCCTTTTGCCGAATCTACCAGTTGTTGCAAAAGGTCTGCTATAAAGAACTGGTAGAGAAACATGGAACATATCCCGCCCTGGTGAACACCTCTATTAACAGGAAAAGTATCCGATAAAATACCATCTACAAAAACCTTACATTTATACTTGTTATATGATTGATACAAGAGCCTCCAACATAAACCATTTATACCACAATTATATAACTTATGGAACAGGCCTCGTATCCATGTACTGTCAAAGGCCTTTTTAATGTCCATTAACGCCATAATTGTGCCATTTTCTTGATGAGATATGGCTTCTTGCACTATTAGAGATGTTTGCAAGGATGAGCAACCTTTAATAGACGCACCTTGTAATTGCGGTATGCGACCTTGCAGTACACCAGTAATTTTCCAAAGAACAATATTATCAAAAATCTTACGAAAAATTGTCATGAGAGTTATCCCAAGATGGTGATCCTTATTAAGAGAATCTTTGTTACCAGATTTGAGCAATGGCAGTAAGATCCCTAAGCAGAAGTTCTCAGGTATATATACATTTGTGATCATTGCATTAAATAAAATGGTGAGCAAAGACACAATATTTTCACCAGCGTATTTTACATGTTCAGAATTGATACTGTCGTGGCCAGCTGCTTTTTTCATATTTAGTTTCCCTATTGACTTCTTAACATCACATTCGGATATACCATTGTCAAAAATGCCATCAAAATTATTCATACAATTCAATTCCATCCTTGAAATATCATCATTTACATATTGTTCAAAGTCTGAATTAAAGATGTCTCTTTTGTCGTAAGAAGCTAATCGACTAAAATACAGTTTCCATTCTTGACATACTTCCACTGGATCCGTAATTACTTGACCATTATCATTTCTGATTGATTTACCCGATTTTTTAACATATAATCTACTTTTGTTTACAAGGTGCCAGAACATATTCTGATCTAAGTCATCAGCATAGTACAAGTTGTCGAGCTGTGCCAGTTCATACATTAGATTGTACAATTTTGAAAATGCACGTTTCGCATTTTTAAAAGCACGTCTAAAAACATTTGAGCAATCTCTGGGCCTACCAGCCCGAACCCATTCGCGCCAAGCAAGCTTCCTTTTACGCACAAGTTCAGTAAGCTCCACATTCCAGAAGGGTTTCTGGTGCTTGCAAAATTGCTTAATTGGCACGTATAAGTTTGACTTCTCTAATAAGAGATTTTCTAACCTGGAAAAGTAGGCATCAATTACTGCCTTATCGATAACATTAAGCTTGGAAATATCGCTAATTAATCTCTTTACCTGAGTATCGACATCATTTGTGTAATCACCCTTTAATTGATCTGTTAATTTATGCCATGCAAAACTTGGCTTGATTGACGCACAAGAACTTTTTTGCATTAAAATAGATGGCAGATCAATTTCAGATTCTATAGCAAGATGACCACCTCCAATTGTAAAACTATCTGCCAGTACTTTACAGCTTAAACATGCAGGTAGTAGTTCTTCGGACACCAGTATATGATTTGTACCCAGTACCTGATTCATATGTATAGCAAGGGCCGCTTGTTCGACTTTGCAAATCAAGAGATGTTAACCCACTACGCAACATACAATTATACATCATTTTACCATTTACAGTGCATGTACCGTGCGCTCTTTTGGTTTGAAATAAGTTTCCAAAGTTTGCATTTATATCACCAAGTAAAATTACATAACCCGTAGCTACACATTTATATATACAGTTTTCTAAATAAATAACAACATCCTCAAAGCTCTCATTTTTACACGATGCCTGAGGCAGATATACCGAAAAGACATACAGAGGCGTATCACCTTCAATTTTTATGCATGCAATTCTATCCGTGCAGAATTCTCGCACTGGCGATATGGCATTTTTAAACGTTTTACGCCAAAAAAGCGCTATTCCGCCATGTCCCCAGCTAATTCCACAATTCATAGGGTTAAGTAATGAGCTACTATATGCTAAGCACTCAAAATCACGATCAATATCATTAAGCTTGTTTAGATTACATTCATATAAACGATGTTCTGACACTGCGACAATATCACTTCTTTTTAGCAATTCACGCAAATAAATCTCTGATGAGTGTATACCATTTGCATTCCATTGGGTAAAAATTACCATTATTAATATACAGTATAGAATGATCAGGTGTTTCATTGTGATTTTTTGATATTTAGCGTTTATTGACTTATTGATCATAGGCATTAAAAGTTCCACCTCTAATCCTTCGATATTCATTCCAGTTTTGCCATTCCCTACAAACAATAGGATCTGGCCAATTAATAATCATAGTCTGTTGAAAGTTGGACTCCACTACAGCAATTTTACATCCCACATGGGTATAAGACATTCTATTGTGGACCACATGACAGTACATTATCTTAACACCGTGTTCATAGCCAAATTTTATGACATCATCACAGATGTCATCATCAGTGTCGTGTTCATCTTGAAAAACATTTTCCAAATAGAGATATTTATAGCGTTCAAACTGTTTTCCTTTTATAGTTCTCTTGGAGTAGACATTGTTGTCTACAGGTGCACCTCGTAGAGCTCTTGCGTTTTGTGATTGTGGGGCTGGTTGAGTAGGTGGTGAGACGTGAGCAGATTTTGCGGCAATTTTCTGTTTTTTATACGTTTGATTGCTTGCCCATACCATCCATTCTTTCCCTGGTAATTGACTGGCATTGTCCGATACATTAGATGGCGAAGTTAACACTTCACTGAACGTTGAAGGGGTTTCTTTGATTGTCTTGGACTAAGAAGAGATCTTGTTGGTTCCTGGGACTTCGATGGGCGTTGAATCGGTAATAATATATGTATTATGTGGATCGGGCGCTATTGCTGGGGTCGGATGATCAATCTTAGAATAACCATGGTCTTTTGCTTTAACAGATGATGCGGGTTTATTAGGCGTGCTGGCACCCGTTACACATGTATTGATAACAGTTTCATTAAGCGACAAAAACGAGTCGCTTGTTTCGGGATTAACAGTCCTGGACTTTGGCATTATTGACTTCATTAACGCGTTGTTTGGCAAAAGCGAGCATTTGTTGTTGTTCACTCACTATTTCCTCAAGAGTAGTCGCCTTACTAATTGGGATTGTTTGTGGCTTGGAATTGGCTTGGATCAGGGGTTTTGGCAGAGTACCAGTTACTGGCACCTCGGATTGTTTACATGTACAAGTACATGTTTTGACGAAATTGGTCACATCGACCTGAAGTTTAGAAAGTTTCGAAAATAGCGTTCCTACCTCATCTTTCAAGTCCTTTATCTCCTTTTTATGGCTATCTCTATCTGCTTCAAGTTCCACAACTCGCTGGGTTAGCATTGTTATGTTTATATCCACTGTTGCATTACGCTCGTTGCGATACGCATTTTGACGCAATTCCTTATTGCCGATGACATCGGGTAGGAAACTGTTTGTACTGAGTATAGATCTGGGGAAGCTTTTGTTATCCGTTATGAACAGATATAGATCCGAAATATCATTCAAAAGCGTGACCTTTCTATTTTTTCCTTTTCGCAGCTTTGGTTGTAAGTTTATAGGAACCTGATCTTCCTCTCGATCAGCAAGTACACCATAGAGATTATCACATAACTCAGATACTTTTACCTTCCCCTTTTGGAACAGATAATCCCTGAGAACATCGCACTCATCTTCCTCAAGCTCTCGATCTAACTCTTCTATCACGTCCCCTCTCGGGCCTTCAGTCAGCAGCTGAAGCGTTTGCTCAATATTGGCTAAATCCTCCCCGCTAAGCGGAGCTGTTGATTTCACGTCCGACGCCATTGAAACCGGAAGCCTAAATTAACTGATTAATACAATTTTACACCCATTGGAAAGACTGTGACTAGTTGTACAGAGTTGTATCAATCATACATGTAACTCCATGTCCAGTGAGTTCATCCAAGATTGATCATTTGCATTTGTAATTGTTGTTTTTTGAGGAATACGAGGGGTGATTCAAAAGTAATGGACAAAATTTTATAGGCACGCTTACCTTTACCAGATTTGAATGAAACTTTGTACAAATAAAGATTAATCAATTATCTATTAGATGTTAAAATTTTATTAACTAAATGCAAATACATTTTGAGATAGAGCACTTCTCTTGGATCATGGTGCATACACCCGGAATCCATTTTTAAGGCTATTTTCATCATAATAACAAATGGATTTTCAATGAAAAGTTTGCTGGTGCAATATATTTTGCAATGCAAGATGTATATGAAAAGCATATCGCAGTAAGTTCAATAATAATCCATATCATTCCTTATTATTCCTGATGATCATCCATTTGAATTATATTCAATCCTCAATGTATTCTCCTCCAAGTTCAATTACTTTCTTCTGTCGGCGCACCCATGCAGAGAACACATGCCCAAATCCATCAGCTGTTTTTGTACAGCCATTTGCAGCTCAGCTAATGTCTGAAAGGATTGTCCCTTTAATGCCATCTTAAGGGTGGGAAAAAGATACAAATCACAAGGAGCAGTATCAGGGCTATATGGAGCATGTGGAAGTTGAGGCATGTCCATGAATGCTGCAAGAGTATCCTGAACTAGCTTGGACCTGTGTGCTGGGGCATTGTCCATGTGTAACAAACGATTGTCTCTTGTGTCTTTCCTTTTCTTTTGAAGTGCCTGTCCAAGATTGCATTTTAGAACCTGAAAGTGAAATATCATTATTTATTTATTCATTCATTTATTTATTTATCTATTTTCAAATTATTAATCTTGCTTAAAGCTATTATGACTTCATTCTCTCCTTTTAAATTGACAATGATTAAAACGGATGAAAATATCATGTTTACCTTGGTGAAGTATTTCCCCGTGATAGTCTGATGAGGAGGAACATAGTGGGTCAGGATCACGCCATCATAATCGAAGAAGGGAACAATCATCACTTTGTCAGAGGATCTGCTTTGCCTAGCCTTTGTTGGGCGCCGCTCACCCTTTTTGATATACTGTGTAGATTGTAGTTTAGTTTCTGGATCTCTAAAGTATAGTCATGATTCGTCAGTAGTGATTATACGTTTTAGGAATCCTTCTCCTTCAATGTTGTATTGCTTCAGAAAACCCTGCGCAACTTCGACACGTTGTTGCTTTTGTTCTTCGGTAAGAAGCTTAGGAATCCACTTGGCACACACACTTTTCATATTTAGGTCGCATTTTACAATCCTTTGTACTGTAGAGTAGGACACATCTGTAATGGAACTTATTTCTCTCAGTGTCAATCTCCTGTCTGCATTTAGGATGGACTCTACATGGTGAATAGTGTTATCAGTGCGGCCAGTCTTGAGCCTTCCAGATCGCTTTAGATCTAAGACTCTCGTATCCCCTTCACTAAAGTGTTTGTACCATCGCTCAATGGCTTGCCTTGACAAGGCCTTGTCTCCATGTGTCTCTTTTATTTTCTTGACAACTGCCTGCCTTGTCTCTCCAGTAGCTACCGAATATTCAATAACAATCCTTTGCTTAACTTTGATTTGTAAAGTAGACATTTCTTGGATGTGTGTGAGTCTAAGAGTCTGATCTACTTTCTGACTCACTGTGACTCATCATTCTTAGAAATATCATTGTGATGTCATAGCACAATTGGTTGCTGAATTTAGAACTCAACAGCAAACACATGGGCATGTGAGTCTTGCTTGACAATTGCATTACCATGCTTGTTAGACATATCATGTGTGGTAATTGAGTCATTAAAACGAAATCAAGCAAAAATGACAAAAACATTCAATTATCATTAAAAAACCAATTCCACCCATGCTTACCCTTGTTACCATGGTTACGCATGCTGAAACAATTTCAAATGCATTTAAATGAGAATTCGACACAAAGTAGAGAATTGATTGATCTATTCACTGTGAAAAAATTAGACTGATTGGGTGAAATTTAGTATGCCTATAAAATTTTGTCCATTACTTTTGAATCACCCCTCGTATATTTTGAAAATATGTCAAAAATATGAAAAGCATGAAAAACTCTACAGATTGAAATTGATACTTTGCCAACTTGACTCTCACAAAAGGTTTCATTGAAAGTATGTTCTTTTAGTGTGCTTAAATTCTTAATGAAATGTTTATATTTGCTCACATTTTCATACTATTCCCCATGTTTTCCTGGAGGAAATTTACATGTTTTTTGAGCCTTTTCAATATCATAGATTCCTTTCTTCGTCATCTTATTCCTGAAATATCTATCAGCACCTACATGATTTAGGTTTGGGATCATACAGTCATGTTTTATTTTTAAATCATCTGTTCTTTTCAAATTAGTTTTCCTCTGAACAGTGTCACATTCTTTCTGCTTTTTTGATTTAGCGATTTTGAGTTCTTCGATTTTTATAGCCATTTTGTCACGGCCAAAATTGTCAATCTTTTCCCATAGAGTTTTATTGAAATGATTGTATATCATTGAGTCAGCTAAGTTCCATTGGATGAGGTTCTCATACTCATTAGGAGTTAAAATTTGTTTTGATTTTTTAAAGTTCCTGACATTTGCATTTTTCAAAATTACTACATCTTCAGTTGTTAAATCCGAGCATTCTGTCAACAAAATCAGGCTCTCCTCTATGTGCTCAACTACTATAACTAAGTCAAACTCCTTTTCGATCTCTTCGATTTTTTCTTGTATTGCTATGGTGCTATATTGTTCCTCCTGTTTGATTCCAAAACATTGTGCAATTGGATTACTAGGAGGCATGTGATGTATAAGTTCAAGGTGCGGCATGGTTTTAACATTATCTACAAAATATTTGAATTTATTAGGCTCTTTGAGATATCCTTCATAAGTGTTCTCCATTTTGTAAAAGTTATAATATGAATAGAAATGTGAAAATGGTTCACGGATGGAAGCTATGAATACACTCCCTGGGGCCATAACTTGTTTGATTTTTGAACTGTATTTTATATGCTCATTTAAGTGTTCCCAATGTGTGTAGTTCTTGCTCAGAGGGATTAAATGTTCTGGTTTAAATGGTTCAGGCCATCCCACCAAGTGTCTCTCAACACCAGAATTACTGCATGGCATTCCAACTATTTGGTCGTGTTTATCAGCATATCTATTAAACATTGCTTGGAGTGTGGAGCTCCCCGCTTTGTTAACTTTCAGATAGAAAACACCTCTGCTTGTCTGATGTGCTGTATTAACCTTCCGCCTTTGTTGTGGAACACCCTCTTGTTGTTTATTATCCAATGTGTTGTTATACTGTTTTTCAGGATTCATTTGCCTATCATTAATCCACGTGTTTGCAACTGGCTTTTTAAAAGCTGGGATGTCTATATTCCCCATGGATTTGTCTAAATTGACAAGGTATACATATACAAGTAAGATTCCAAAAGCAACACTGGTGATCACTGCCTTAACTTTCATTCTTACTTTTGCTATTGGCCCATGGGCTTTAACAGTAGTAGCTGAAATGTCTTAATTCCTTTTGGATCTGTCTCTGTTAGTAAGGTAAACATGTATGTCTGTACACGAAAGCAAGATTCCGTATCAACACTGCCTAAATTCCCATTCTTTCTACAGATAAAACAATACATAAATCAATAATAGTGTTTTTATTAATAATATTGATATAGGGGTCTATGTATTTTCACTAGCTTCATTATTGTTCTAGATAAAGAACGAAACATTATTGATTTGGATATTTTTGTCAATAATTTTTGTGTAGAGAAACCATAATAAAGCATTTATTTTTTAGAAAAAGATTACACATCTACACTGTTCCATTACTATTAGGGTTGGTGTCGAATTATCGAGTCATTGAAAATGACTTTCATTATGGTTTGAACCTCCTCCCCTAGCTAACATTTGAATATTAAAAAATCAACACTATTTCGCTAACAAAACCATCATTCACTCCCACCTCACAAACAAAACTAACTCTGTCATTCAACAACTATTTTCTTCCCACAACAATTGATATTTGGGCACCATCCTTAAATAGACTGATTCGACCTACTTTTTTACTTACATTATTTTGTGAGAAATTCTGCCTAATGTCCACAATAACGACTGCAATGGATTGACCAGATTTTCAAAAGCAGAATATGAACTTCTATAAAGCACTAGAAGAGATTAAGTAGACTTAAGCCAAGAAATAGCCATTTGTTTCTGTGAACAATATGTGATCCGTTATACATACATTGTACCTGTACATAAGAAATTTTGATAGGCTTATACATGTATTCATAAAACCGTTACCAGGTTTGAATTTGTTACATATACATTGAAATGGGTGGCAATCAGATATAACACCCTGCTGCAAACTTTAGAACACAAACTTTATAGATTGTAATCTTATTGAAGATATTTGGAAAAATGTTGGGTTAAATAGGGAAGCACAATTGGTTTGTTAAAGAGGCTCTCTGCCATAGGATAGCACAATCAAGACCCCTCTGGACTTTTTTGCATATTGAGTTTCACCACATACACGCGGTAGTATCTCTTCGGGACGTATCGAAACCACTCCGTCCCGAAAAAACCGTTAATTTGAATTTAAAACCTACCCCAGTGTTTGAAAATCAAGGATTGTGAGTCTCACACTTCACCGTTTTTCTTCAAACTTGTTCCGTACAAAGCTTCACAGAAATACATTTCAGTCGATACATTGTTTTCGTGTACAAAGTACCTCGTTTTAGCGGCGTTTTGGTCCCCAGCTGCGAGATAAAGCAAATTTTCATAACTTTCCACTGTAAGTCAAGTTATCTCGCCAGTCTTTTACCCATTCTCGCTCATAATTTCAGAATGGACTCCCATTAAAACCTTCCATCGCTACGTTTTGATTTTTGGGCATCAAACGCAGCAGTTTCTAAATCATCCACACATCTCTTAAAATTTGACTAATACGTCCCGTCACCTTCCACTACGCCCCGCCGAGTCTATGACTACAAACGTGGAGTTGTATTCTAAAACATTTTGTTCATCGTTGTGTAATTTTACATAGGTTTGCCTTGGTCGATTCTTAACACCAGTCTTAAGTTTAGCATACATACGGAGTATAACTATATAACTGATTGCATGAAATTGATAATTTAAATGTTTGTGAAGATGTTGCTTTTTAACTTTAATTATATGTAATTGTCCTGTATTTGATTTTGTGAGGAAACCAAGAATGCATCATCATACAACACTAATTGGTATATAAACAACATCTACTGACTTGGTCTGATAATGTAATATAAAGATTTTAACTGTTGTGTGTCAACCTTTCTTCTGTATGATTCCATTGGATTACATTATGAAACGTGTACCATATAAAATGATACATGTTTCTAACGTTATGCTGAAAATAATATAATTGTGTGAGTGAAAATGCTTAAAGACAATTTAACCTCCAGAAAGACATTTGTTATTCAATCAACTAAAGTTTGAAGATTAACTTGCCCTAAAGTTGTTTGTATGTTCATAGTATTTTCTGAAGCGAGATGGTTTTGGCGTTTTTGCCTCTGTAATGTAAACATCAATATCATGAAGTGTCTTTCTGGAAAGTTATGATAGTCTGACGGCTTCAACAGCTCAGCCAGCCGAAGGAGGTGTTCCAATGCACAATTTGTAAACAATTTAACACAGAGTAGTATGGCATTGGGACATCTCCATGACTGGGGACAGACCTCCTGTGGTGTTTGTTTATGGAAGAAAAGTTAGAATCTTCCATCTCAGAAGAAAGTAGAATTTCTGACAGAATTTGCCTCACCAAAAAGAATAATCCGAGGAGGATATTGTTCAATTCAATTATAGAAAATTGAAAATAAGAATTTTAGACTGAAATAATAAAGAAGGAAAGACAATAAAATAATTTAGGCTTATGTTGAGGAAGTTTCGTAATATAATAGAGAAGGGTCAAGACGGACAATTGACATCACCCATCCTTTCGCATTTTAACATTTTTTCAAGGATAGGGCACTTTAAACGTTTCTTAAAAATATTTTCAATTGTTCAGTAATTAAAATCTTTATATTGCAATATCGGGAAGTCTAAATTTTAGGGAGATTTTGGACCACCCTATTATAGGTATATTGAAAATGGACAAGAATGGGTAAATCTTAAAACACAATCCGATTGGTATTTAGAATCGACAATGGCAACCTACAAACGGACACATCGATGGACAAATTGTTTTAGAATGCAACTCTACGTGTATAGTGATAGACTCGGCGGGGCGTAGTGGAAGATGACGGGACGTATTGGTCAAATTTGAAGAGATGTGTGGATGATTTAGAAACTGCTGCGTTTGATGCCCAAAAATCAAGACGTAGCGATGGAAGGTTGTAATGGGAGTCCATTCTGAAATTATGGGCGAGAATGGGTAGAAGACTGGCGAGATAACCTTTCTTACAGTTGAAAGTTATGAAAATTTGCTTTATCTCACAGCTGGGGACCAAAACGCCGCTAAAACGAGGTACTTTGTACACAAAAACAATGTATCGACTGAAAGGTATTTCTGTGAAGCTTTGTACGGAACAAGTTTGAAGAAAAACGGTGAAGTGTGAGACTCACAATCCTTGATTTTCAAACACTGGGGTAGGTTTTAAATTCAAATTAACGGTTTTTCGGGACGGAGTGGTTTCGATACGTCCCGAAGAGATACTACCGCGTGACATATATACCCATCTACTTACCAAGGAAGAAGTCCCAAATCCCCCTCTTTCAGTGTTAATTCTGCGATTGTGCTGGCCAATCTAATTATTTTTGAAGAAATTAATTCAATCTGAAGTTTGAACATACCGGGAAAGTCCTCCTGTTATATGATTGGTCGTTGAATTTGTTTATCATATACCTGATTTGCTGCCTGGTTCAAGGCGCTTGTATGACTCAATGGGGATTCCCCTCGCTAGCCGAGGAATCGATTGTGTTTAATTCTGGAGTTTGGTTGTTCTGTTGATTATTTCCGATATTTTGGCAATAATATACCCAAAAGTTATTCTCAAGATATATCCATGGTATGTGAGACATTATATGAGCAATAACAATAGGACATCATTGATTGTCTGGGGGAGAAACCTATGGCATAATGCATCTTTAATATCTAAGAAATGTGATACGCCTATGAATGAAGTCATGTAGACTGCTGCTTTGGTATAACAGACTTGCCAACATAAAATGAAAAATTTTCGGGAGATTTAAAAAAAATTGCGGTACTTTTACGGGAGTTTTTTTCAAAATCCGGTATTTTTGCGGGAGTTTTTTGAAAAAAGCGGGAGTTTTTACGGGAGATTTTTGAAAAAATGGTAGTTTTTGCGGGGAGATTTTTTAAAAAAGGTATTTTTCGCGGTAAATGTTAAAAAACGTGACTTTTTTACGGAAATTTTCAGAAAAAACTGGAGTTTTTGCGGTAGGTTCTGAAAAAACGGGAGTTTTTACGGTAGGTTTTTGTGGTAGATTTTTTAAAAAAACTGGAGTTTTTACGGTAGATTTCTGAAAAAACAGGAGTTTTTACGGTAGATTTCGGAAAAAACAGGAGTTTTTACGGTAGATTTCGGAAAAAACAGGAGTTTTTACGGTAGATTTCGGAAAAAACAGGAGTTTTTACGGTAAATATCTGAAAAAACAGGAGTTTTTACGGTAGATTTGAAAAAAACGGAAGTTTTTACGGTAGATTTCTGAAAAAACAGGAGTTTTTACTTTAGATTTTGAAAAATCTGGAATTTTTACGGTAGATTTCTGAAAAAACAGGAGTTCTTACGGTAGGTTTCTGAAAAACTGGTGTTTTTACGGTAGATTTTGAAAAAACGTGAGTTTTTACGGTAGATTTTTGAAAAAACTGGAGTTTTTACGGTAGATTTTGAAAACGAATTGATCAAAGCTAAGTAAAATGTATATGTGGCTGAGGTTTCATTAACGGCGTCCTCCAATTGAGAGGACGTAAATCAAGATTGGGTGGACGTAAATTAAAAAAATAATTATGTTTTTGGGACGCAATTTGAATTTCGTAAATCACTTCGTGAATCCACTTACCTTCGGTCTCTTTATTTCGTCAGAATCCACTAAATAATTGAAGGAAATTCTACAAAGAAATAAAATTTTCTTTCGAAGTTTCCTTCCCGGAAGGTGATTCATGATCGAAATAGTACGAGGCATGTGATAGGTCAAATAGTTATCCAATACTCGATATCCGAGCAGTAATCAGTACGAGTCTTACGATTGGCCGCTAGCTGAGGACCAGATTTAAACCATTTTCTATTGGTCAAGTGCGATCACAAGATCATTATTTAAGAATGTGCATGCGCATGCGCAAGAAACTGAACCAAAGAATTGAACCTCGCGCAGATTGCCCCTAAACTAAAGCAAAATCAGTCGCTAATTGCTTCGAAATACGCAAAGAAAATGTGTTTCTAATGGTTGAACATAGGTCATACCTCACAAGTGATGGTATCTGTATCATTCAATGACATACTAGACCCGCCAGAACACTGATTTAGACAGATAAATAGCAAAAGCGATACAAAATTTCATCAACTTTATTTCGGTTAGTGTAAAAGCGTGACTTTGAATTCCCGGGAACATTTTTTCAAGGGAAGCAGTTTTTTGAGGGGAGACGCATTTTTTGAAAATCGTTACGTCCCAGGGACGCAATCTTGGACAAACCTACTGAAAACACTGTGTGGCATTCACTATATGCTAAGGGCAATCTGCGTGAGGTTCCATTTTTAGGTTCGGTTTTTCGCGCATGAGCATTAAATCCAGCGATTTAATTGGTTGAAATTATTATGACGCATGCGCAGTTAATAAATTAATTAGAACTTATAATCTAAGATAGATGTCACTTACGTTCATTATTTCACACCAGTCCCTACCCATAATGCGCCTTATATTGCGGAAATATTTTGTTTAGCGCCATATAAAAACAAAATGTATTCTCCCGACAGAAGTATGACAGAATATGAACTGGCCCCCATTTGTGGACATTTGGTGTGCAAACTTACACCAAACTGTTCGCAGAAAAGCAATTTGAATCATGGGAATGAAGTACTTTTAAGTTATTTATGAAAGTGAACCATGGGAGCCAATGCTTCTTGGAGTAAAAGAAAGAAGCATGCCTGTAATAATCAAGGTCACAAATTTGTCAGATTCCTTTTAAATACGGTAGATTTCGACAGCAAAAAACGGAGATTTTATGGGAGTTATACCAAGAATACGGGAGATTTTACTGGAGTTATACCAGAAAACGGGAGATTTTACGGGAGTTATACCAAGAATACGGGAGATTTTACGGGAGTAATACCTGAATACGGGAGATTTTACGGGAGATTTCAGCAAAAATACAGGAGATTTTACAGCCATATTTTTTTTTTAAATTACGGGAGATTTTAGTAGAAATATGCTGCGGGAGTTTACGGGAGTTTTTACGGGAGAAAACGGTACGGGAGTTTGGTATTTTTTACTGAAAAACAAAATATTTACGGGAGATTCCCATAGAAAAACGGGAGGTTGGCAAGTCTGTATAAGCTAATGAATGCATTTAAAACATTTTCTTTTAAATTGACTTGTTAATTGTATACTGGTTCTTAAAAAGTTCATATATTGTATGCGCAGTATATTGGTAAGGTCGCAGGATTTAAAGAGAGAATCAGATATTATATGCGAGCAGGTTAAACAAAAAATTGTTTCAATTTTAGAATATTTTTGGCTCATGTCATTCTTTGTCATGTCTATTTTCTAAAAATCACAAAAGTGCATACTTCATTCCAGAAAAACTAAAGAGTTTTACAATTATGTATTATTTTTCCATAAGAATGGTTACCATTCTTATTATTTGGGAGAATTTAAACATTGTTCACCCATTTTTGCACTTTGAATCATTAAATAACTTCACAAATTTATAACATATTGTGAATCTTTTGGGAGATATTGTATTTGATATTGTAAGAAATAGATCGATAGGTCAATTATACATGTTGCTTGTAATTTTGTCACCCCCTATAGATCAGATTCTGCCTTTAAGGTTTTTTGGCCATTCTATTGTTACACTGAGTGGATTAGCATCTTTAGTTCGTTTAACCCGTGCAACTATAGGGTAATACTGCCACAGTTTTTAATGCCTTTCCCAGTCACTCGCCTCTTGGCTGTTTGGACCTCTTGAAAATATTGAGGACCTAGTCTCATCACAACCTTGGGGCGCCACCCTTTTTACATCATTTTGGACATAACCCCGAACATTTGAGTTCAAAACCCTTGAAGGGAGTTTGACTTCTTGTATTTGAGGATTGGTCAGTTCTTGTACTACATCAGAATTGTAACAGTGGCAGCATGACCCCATCTATAGGCCTATGACAATCTTTAAATATTAACTTTCATCTCTTACCATGAACGACGATAATATCAATAAAGTAAGAGATGTTCCTTAAATCATTTTTTTGTAAGTCAGACTTTTAGAAAATTAAAAAAGTTGTTAAAGAAAAAGTGACCCTTGAACAATTCTGTCCGGGCTACTATATATTGACTCAGATCTGACAAGCACCTCATATCAGTGCTACAAGTTCCTGTGGGAAGTTCTCCATTATATGTAATACAGGCCTAAAGTCAGGATTTGCCAAGGGGGCCTGGGGGTCCACTCCGTTTAATTTGGGTAGGTGTGTGCATGCAGCATGGCCAATTTTGGCTTTGTGCGTAAACCATTGAAACTGGCCAATTTGAGACGAAAAAAAGACATGGAAAATTTGTTGAAGTACCTAAAAGTAACTGGGTCAAAAATCAGTATTTCAACAAAAAATGTTATTAAATCAGTTGCCGAGGTGACAAATCACTGAAATGGTGATTTTTTTAGAATTTTTATGAAGTTAGATGAATAAAATTGACTTTTATAAGTATAAGGGGAATTAACCATGGAAACTTTCAATCTTGAGAGGAAATTGACATGGAAAAACATGCTCAAAAAGGGAGTCTTTGGCGCGGCACATAGGTATCAAGAGGTATATTGAAGTGAAACCCCCCAGGCAAGGGGGTTCGCTTTTTGAAAATTTCCAGGGGGGTCACTTTTGGCAAGTTTGGTCCAAAAATGGCCAAAATCACTTAAAAGTGCTCAGAATGGTGAAAACTGCATGATTTTTAAAGAATTTTTGGCCAAGAGGGTTTACCTGAACCCATTGAACCCCCCCCCCCCCTGGCTATGGGCCTGCATAACCTACATATAACATAAGGGGGGGGCTTCTGTTCACTATGGCCACGCCGCATAAACATATATGCTAATAGAAAATTATCCTTCCTCCATGAAGTATGCACATTTTTATGATTAAGGTTCCATATCATAGGCCCAGGGACATATTAGGACTCACTGCGCCCCTGGGAACATAACATTGACATAACATTGACACTCCAAGGGTTGTATAAATTACCGCTAACCCGTCAATCAAACTTAGATATGAATGTAAGAAATATACAAAGCTCTCAAAAATTACAGTTTTCAAGTAACGATTTTTCATTTTCAAGTAACGATTTTTCTAAAAATATATAAAATCCAATTTTAATGTTCCAAACACATTTAAAAAACTTAATTCAACTTTGATTTAAGAAATAATTCCAAAACTTATGCCTGGCTTTAACACTGCTTGTGCTGAGCTATATGGCTCAGTGCTTGCTCTGAAATTAATCAGCTCAATTTATTTTCAGGATCTATAAAGTAAACATGCCTAGATGTTAAAGATTGATGATGGTCCGTAAAAGTGAGCGTACCCCTCAGGCAAAAACGCGTAGCTATTCTCCAACGTTTCAGCCCACTTTTAAACGCAAGAAAAATAAGACGGCCAAAAGCAGGTCTAGCCAAACGAAGAATGCAGTTGTTCGTCCATATGATAAACTAGCTAATGGTAAGCTTATTGATCAACGTTTATTCTTCTGAAACATCATTGCCAATTGGGGATTTTCACTTTTCTCATTCAATGACACTTGAGAAAAACTATCATTCATTGGAGAAATATCACTTGATATTATCACATGATCTTAATGATGAAGATTGCATTGCATTGGATCTGTTTACATCTGTAAAGAAGGAGACAACGAATGAAGACACTGATGCAGCACCAACAAATGATGTCTGTCCATCCATCCATCCTTTTGACTGTTTACAATTTTAATACGTATAAAAACTGCTTTTCTGTCTGAACAGATTTTCATATTCATTCTATGGGGTCCATGCTTATACTTTACACCATTGGTTGCGGCTTCTACTTTTACCTCATTTTGTCATCAAAATATCACATATTTACGATATCATGAATTTTCATTTTGCAAGCCCCGAACCTCCATGTTTGAATATCCTAAATTATCCAGAGATTTCCATAAATCTCCAAAATACTTGAAATAAAGGTTTGAGAAATTTAAAAAGCCTGTCTATTTTCATACATTTCTGTAAAGTTTTGCAAAGGCCTCATAAACTACAGTGAAACCTGTAAAGTGGAAGAACTCTAGAAATGGAACACCTCTCTTAACCCTTTCATGACGATAGGCTCCATATGGAACCCTATATAGGCTCCTTTTGGCACCATTATTTTTATTTATATACATCAATGAAATGGCAATATCTCCAGTTCTATTCAGTATTTTTACACCAAATTTTAACAAGTTTAACAACTCTTAGTTATCCGTCACCAGGGCCAACATTTTCCTCTTATATTCATGTCGGGAAAGGGTTAATGGAACACTTTTCAGAGTCCCAAGGCCAACTGATTTAATGTTAAATAAAGCTCTATAAGTGGAACACCTAAGTGGAACACTTTTTAGAGGTACAAAAGGTGTTCCACTTATACAGGTTTTACTGTAACATGCCCGACTCTACTCCTGCTTTGCTTTTGCTTGGCTATAGTACAGACTTGATGTTCTTCAAGTGTGTGGCTATAGACTCGTCTAATAAATATTTCTTTCTGATTAATATAGGTGAGCCGTTTAGTTGCAGTCTGTGCAAATCTAGGTATGTGTGTAACCCAAGGAAGCGGAAGAATCCAGGCAAGCAATCGAACCATCAACCTACCCCTGTGGAGAGGGTGGACAAAACAACAGGGGAACTGCTTCTTTTGTGCAATCGATGTGGTAAGGAAAACCCGTCTTAATGAACGCCTCTCTCTAGTGAACACATGTTTCTCTTAAACACCTTTGAAAATTTATTCAATTTTAGGTTATGTCCTTATGCATTTTAATTTAGGGAGTTGAGTCATGACAGGTAACTAGCAAGTCACATATTTGGAGCTCTGCATACTTTCACAAATATATGGAATACAGGGACTAGCAAAGCGATATGCTATGGATTAACCCATTTATGAATAGTTCAGGAATGGATATTTAACACTGCTTGAGGATTATTTTCTATATCTGGAACGTAGGAGTTGTTGGAAAATTCTGACACATACATACAGGTTAGAAATTTCAGTAGCCATCTTTTGTGATCGTCCTATTATTTGAACTTTTGCTAGTGTACAAAGCCAATACACAGCTAATAACATTTGTTTGTTGACGTTTTTGAAAAGCTAACTTTGGGATATACTTATAATCTTACTACCCAGTCAGCTGAGTGATCTGAGTTTATATTCATAATCTCATAATGGCAAGTCCAATGGACACACACCAACCTGCAAACAGCCTTGATCAATCAGCCAACCAATCATGGAGCAGCCAGTTTAGTGGCAATATTGATTATTCACCACAACAAATTCCACAGACAACGTCAACCACAACAACGTTTACAAACTCTAGGGTCTCAAATGTCAACATGAATAATAATACAATGTCAAGTAGCTCACCTTTACCGCAGAGACAACCTTTTGTTATAAGACCCCCTGCATTCATCCCCCCAGTACAAAATGAAGGTGGTATTATGGTCAGGGGGCCAAGAATGCCTAACAACAGTCCTATGAACATTCCCTCCCACACACCTCAAGTCCACCCTGTACATCAACTATCTCCTCAACAACAACCCTCACAAGAAGATCTTAATAGACCACCTACAATAAGAGACCTAATTAACCTCCAGCAACATTTTGATGGGATGTTCCAGTCTCATCATGCCAGTGTGGAGAAATATGTTAATGCAACTATTCAGCCTATTCAGAAAAAGGTTGTATCCTTAGAGACTCAAAACGAACTTCTTAAAGCTGATGTGGCATCCCTTCAAGTGGAAGTACAAGATCTCCGGTTTGCATGCAATCACAATGCACAGTACAGCAGACGCTCAACCATACGTATTCTGGGCATACCTGAGACTGATTCGGAAAACTGTGCAGAGAAGGTTGTTAAGGCACTTATTGACAATAATGTCCACCCAGGTATGAAAACTGATGATGTCGAGGTCGCTCACCGTGTAGGACGTGCTAACAGGCCGACAGCTGGTGCCAACCCTAAACCACGTCATATCATAGGAGGATGAAATTTCGTGGGACAAAGGACTTAATCATCAAGAACAAGAAGAACTTAAAGGGCTCTAATATTCTTGTGTTTGAGGATCTTAGCCCCTTAAATAGACAATTACTTGATTTTGTCAAAAAATCCTCTGAGATAGAGAATGCATGGAGTTCAAATGGGAAAATTGTCGGAAAGCTTAAGACTGGAACAATCCGACGTTTCGAACTCTCTGATATGGGGCTTTAAATGTCCCATATCATGATTTCCCAACATTTGACAGTAACTGAATCATCCCTATGGTAGATCCTTTAGGTAATTATGTGCCCTCTTAAACAAGCAAGTTACATATTTTGCAAGTTACCTGTAGTTCTCTCGGATTTTAGGGCGCCTGAAATCCTATGAGCATCAATATGAATTAAAATCATAATTTTAGACATCCACATTTAGAGAACATTTATATTCTAAATCATTTCAATACTAACATCTTAAAAGGACACATATTTATCACACCATAAATATTGGTACAAAGATGTATGCATATTTATTCATTTCTGCAATTTCTTATTAAGAGTTCTTAGTACTTGTACATAAATACATCTTACTCTCTAATACCAGATTTAAGACTGATATAATAGTGTGTGAAGTTTCAAGATTGTTTCAAATGTTTTGTTGTTGAAGTTCTTTTTTCCATGTTTGCAAACTCAATGAGGAAATTGGCAGGTTGCCATGTCAAACTAGTGTTTACTTATTGAGCTTGTTCAAAACATATAATAAGGATGGGATTTGCCCTTTGAAATCAAATTTCAATACGCTTCTTGTGTAGCTAGTAGAGCCACACTGTATATAATTGACTTTGCCATTACTCAACCTAAATGCCTGCCTAAACAGTTATTTATGTATATATCTTACATTGTTTTAATCTAGTTTTAGAATGTTGAGCTTTGCCAGAGACTGTGTATTACCAACACTGAATGGACCTTACAGTGTATTGATAAACTCAGCTACTTTTCTTTGCAATTGAACAGTTAGTTTGTTTTCTTGGTTTTAGATTGAGCAGCTTTGCTTGAGACTGTGGGCAATTATATGGAATGGTCCTAACTTTGTATATACAGACTTCAGATGAGGATAAACGTACTGCTTATTTCATTTTGCTAGTGATTTTTGTAAATCAAAGGCAATGCACTGAGCGTTTTTGATTTTGTAAATCTGTGTAACATTGTCTCAGACTGTTGCCAACATTATTAAATGTTTTCATTGTGGAGACACACAACCATTAGATCCTTCCGCCAAGTGGGAAGACGAATAGATGGCATTATAAAAACAAAAATATAGTCCAATTATTGTAATTACATTAGCATCACCAGTGGTTGGATTTTGGTAAGTACATGAATGAAAAAGTGTATGTGTGGACCAACTCTGAGACATGATTTGATGTGATTAAGGTGCATTTTCTTTAAAAAATTTGACCTTTTTGACCTGCCTCCATCTGTCAAAATCAGAATGACATTTTTTGACATTTTCTATAGATGGCGTCTTCAACAGGTGAGATCTTTTGATTTTCGTGGGGAGTTTTGATTCAAACTTTTTTGACTGACAGAGGACATACTGGGGTATGATGCAATGATAGTAAAACATGTCCACAAATCTTAGTTTTCTCTTGAAGACAGATCGTTTGTATGGGAATACGCATGTTATAACAATTAGTTGGGTTAACCCTGTGTAAAAGTCGATGTAGATAAACTCAGCTGCCATCTTTTGTTGTTGCAATAGAGCCTTTGATTCTAATCCAGAAATACTTGTTACATTTTATATAAGCTTATGGGGCTTTGTCCCATAAATGTTGGTCATCCATTGTTGACAGACATAGCCCTGCAAACTTCATTTTTGCTATTTACACTTTTCTTCACCAATATTGGAACTTCTGCATGCTTTTTGAAAATGTTGATGATTTAACACTTGAGTTAAACTGTGAAGTAATGTTCTAACTTTTCATTTTACTCGTGATAGAGTGGTCCATGGATACTATTTATGAAGTTCAGATATATCCATACCTTTATTTTCAATGATATCATTAAATAATCAACTGGAAGCTTTGTGCTGGTTCTTGCATTTTCCAAAGTTTGTTTCAACATTTTTGTACATGCAGAGTCCCAAACTTCTAGTACATCCATGTCTCTACTTTTTTTGCATTCAACAAGATGCAAGACAAATTATAATATTAAAGGGGATCTGCTTGTGTGTATAATGCTTCTGCTCTTGGATACTGGATGATTTAAATGTACATGTGTCATGCCCATGGACTGAATTTCCATTCTTTACAATCGTAGACAATAGTGATTTTATTGACTCAGTTCCAAATGGTGCCTCACTGATTAACTTTGATAACAAAATTTTTAATCCCCTTGATATAAAGGGTGACGATTGTGATATTTCAGGCTTTGATCAAACTACCAGTGACTTCATGGCAAAAAGCGAATATGTAACACTTTCTAATTTTAACGACAATCTCAATTCTAAGAACAATGTAGATGTGTCAATTATTCATTGCAACATACGCAGTTTGCCATCAAATCATTGGAAATTGACAAACCTTTTAGCATCAATTGACAAGAGAATTTATATTATTGCACTTTCAGAAACTTGGCTATATAAGGATCAAGAGGACTCATTTTCTAACTTCATGAATTATCAGGGTTTTTTCAAATCTCGTACTACCAGGGGAGGGGGGACCGCTCTTTTTATTGATGGTGCACTAAAAACTAAAGAGAGATCTGACCTTAGATTTAACAATAACAACTGTAATGTCATAACTGTAGAAATTATTGTAGAGGGTGGAAAGAATATTCTAATAACTAGTATCTACAAGCCTCCTAATGTCAACATTGAAGAATTCAACAATGACCTCGATATTTATTTGTCCCTCATTTCAAAAGAAAACAACAAAGTACATTATATTGCTGGAGATTTCAACATTGACCTTTTTAAATCTTTTGAACATGACCTTACAGAAAATTTCTATAATACAATGACTGCTTACAATCTCTTACCTGTCATTTATAAAGCTACCAGAGTAACATCCACATCTGCTACCTCAATAGATAATATTTTCACTAATGACCCTAAAATTGACTTGTGTGGAATAATTTATAATGATATTTCAGATCATTTCCCAATTTTTGCTACTTCTAATAAGCCTATCAACAAAACTAAATTTATAAAAAGATCAATAAGAAAATATACAGTGGAAAATATATCAAAGTTCAAAGAACTCCTCTCACATGACACTTGGGATGATATTACTAATGTTACTAATGCAAATGATTCTTATAATAAGTTTGAAGATAAGGTGTCAAATTTCTACAATGAATGTTTCCCTTTAAAACAAGTCACAATCAAATTATATAATAATAATACGAAGCCATGGTTAACATCAGCAATACTTAAATCAATTAGAAATAAAAGCAAACTTTACAAAAAATACCTTCGAAATCCCAACGATCAAAACAAAAAGCAATATAAATCCTTTGCAAATCAGCTAAAAACCACAATAAAATTTTCACAAAAGCAGTATTACAATAACAAATTCGAACATAATCAGGGAAATATAAAGGCAAACTGGCAAATAATTAATCAGATACTTCAGAGGAAAAATAAAAATAATAATATTTCAGATTCTTTTATCCATAATAATGTTGAATTAACTGATAAACAAGAAATAGCTAACCAATTTAATAATTTTTTCGTAAAAGTGGGTGAAAAATTAGCAAGTAAAATACCAAAATCAAATAGAAATTCTTTGGACTTTATGCAATCAATAGGAAGACAAGCTCAAACTCTTTTGTTAGATAACGTTGAACCAAATGAATTGAATAAAATAATTACCAACTTAAAACCCTCTGCAGCAGGACATGATGATTTTAAACCTTTTATCATTAAAGATTGTGGATTATTATTTCACCATCCTCTTTTACATATCTTTAATCTCTCTCTTAAAAGTGGAATTTTCCCGGATCGGCTTAAAATAGCAAAAGTTATTCCTATATACAAAAAAGATGATGCACATTTTTTCACTAATTATCGCCCAATCTCAGTTTTACCCGTGTTTTCCAAGATCCTGGAAAAAATAATGCATCATAGAATTTCTACATTCATAGACTCTATCGATATTTTGTACATAAACCAATTTGGATTTAGGGAAAAAAGATCAACTTCAATGGCTGTTCTAACTTTTATTGAAAAGATTAGAAAAGCGATTGATGATGGGGAATTTACCATTGGATTGTTTCTTGATTTTTCCAAGGCCTTCGATACAATTGATCACAACATCCTATTTAGTAAACTTGAATTTTATGGCATTCGTGGTGTTGCGCTCAATTGGATCAAAAGCTATTTTACACACAGAATTCAGAAAACATTTTACAACAATACCTTATCTGAGCCTGAATTTATCACGTGTGGAATCCCTCAAGGTTCAATTCTTGGACCACTTTTCTTTATTCTGTACATAAATGACATTTACCTTTCTTCTCCACGATTGTTTTTTGTTTTATTTGCGGATGATACCAATTTATTGATAAAAGGTAAAAATCTAACTGAACTTGCTGATATTCTCAATACTGAACTAAAACTAATAGAGGAGTGGCTTATCACTAATAAATTATCCCTTAATGCGGATAAAACAAAATATATTATTTTCACCTCAAGTCAAAAAAGATATAATGCAAATAACATAAACATCTATCTTAATAAAAATAAGCTTCAGCAGGTTGATAGCATTAATTTTCTTGGCATTACAATTGATCAAAACTTAAACTGGAAACGTCATATTATGTCCGTTAATGCTAAAATCTCCAGAACCATTGGTATTCTATATAGGGTCAAACAACTGTTAAATGATAAAGCATTCTTGAGCATCTATTATTCCCTTATTTACTCTTATTTGATATATGGCAATCTTATCTGGGGTGAAGCAGGTAGTGGTTTGTTAAACTCCCTTCATATTTTGCAGAAAAAATTTACACGTATTGCAACAAACAGTAACTACAGAGCACATTCCCTTACCCTATTCAAACAACTGAACATTTTGAATATATTTGATATTAATAAGCAGTCGAAATGCATTTTCATGTACAAATGGATTAATAAACTTCATAATTATCATAAAATTTTTCCAAACCTCTTCAGTACCATCCAAGAGAGACATGCTTACAACACCCGAAATAGGGTAAACTATGACAAACCCAAAATTCGAACAAATTATGGTAAAGCCTTGATATCTTTTACTGCACCATCAATTTGGAATTCATTACCTATTGAAATAACATCATCTGGAAGTATTTTTATTATGAAAAAAGAATTGAAAAAATATTTTATCAATCATTAATATCAATTTCAGATAACCATAGTGGGCATTATATGACACATTCTTAGTCAGACATAGATAGTAGCATTCATCACACAAGCAGATCCCCAATCTGTACATTTCATGATTATAAACACGGGAATATACACGAGAAGTGTCACCCGTTTACTGTACATTTGATGTTGAAATATATATGAATAAATAAATAAATAAATAAAAAAAAAAAATAAAAAAAATTTAATGTTTAGGTCATGCCCTTATGAATAATTCAGTTTTTATGGTCATGCCCTTATGGATAATTCAATGTTTTAGGTCATGCCCTAATGCAGTATAATTCACTATTTTAGGCCATACTCTCACGCAGTATAATTCATTGTTTTAGGTCTAGTGAACATGTTTCCCTAGTAAACTGCTTTCCCTTTCTTAACTGAACACCTCTCTCTAGTGGATACCTCCAAAATTAGATTAAATGCTAGGTCATGCCCTAATGCATCATAATTTAATGTTTAAGTGCCCTTGTGAATAATTCAATTGTTTTAGGTCATGCCCTTATGGAACCACCAAGGAAGGTGAAGAAGACCTACCCATTAGTTGAAAGCAAGGAGAAATATTTAGATGAGGCTAGAACTTTTGCTTCTTCACTAGCTGAGGGACTTGATGATCCCGATGGTGAGTATTAAGTATTATCTAGTATTAAGTATTATCTAGTATTATCTTATTAAAATTTTACTCGGAATATCAGTTAGCTTCACTAATTTCTTAAGATAATCTAATGATCTTAAATAAAACTTTTATAAGAGTTTGAATTTGTGAAGAAAATATTCAAGTTCTTGCGAAGGCTAAATAGATCTGCACTAGAATGGATTATGTTTTGCAATGAAATCAGACATGTTGCATTATGGGATAATGTTTGCATGGTTTCCATGCCATCTACTACTGGAAGATTGCCAATACGTCGTCTGCTTGATAATATTGCATTATGGGATAATGTTTGCATAGTTGCCATGCCATCTACTACTGGAAGATTGCCAATATGTCGTCTGCTTGATAATATTGCATTATGGGATAATGTTTGCATGGTTGCCATGCCATCTACTACTGAAAGATTGCCAATACGTCGTCTGCTTGATAATATTGCATTATGGGATAATGTTTGCATGGTTGCCATGCCATCTACTACTGGAAGATTGCCAATATGTCGTCTGCTTAATAATATTGCATTATGGGATAATGTTTGCATGGTTGCCATGCCATCTACTACTGGAAGATTGCCAATATGTCGTCTGCTTGATAATATTGCATTATTGGATATGTGTTTCCAGCTGAAAGATTGTCATGTCCAAACTTCCATGTACAGGGATGTGGCTGTTTACAGAGATATATCATAGGAGATGGTAAGTACTATTATAACATCTTATTTTATCAATCGTATTGTTTGCGATTCACATACTTATAATCAGGAATGTTATTGTTTCCCAAAATTGCTGGTGTATGGACTATGATCAAACTGAAATAGCAATTAAATTGCAAGAAATTTTTAAAGAAAGGGATAATCTATCACTCGGTGTTATGAAATCATATGGGGATCCTTTGAGATAAATGAATTAAAGGTTGTAAAGAGGATGTAATCGTGAAAATAGTAAACAACCTTTAGGGAGATATGCTGAAATATGGTACACATCTCTCTTTAATACATGGATTGAATGAAAGGGCATGTTTTATTCACGTATTGTATTTTTTGTGATACTCCCTTGAACTGCTTGTTTTGAATTGAACAAAACATGTTTCGTGTTTGATGTAAATAATATTATAATCTATATTTCTATTCACAAGTTTGGTCTATAAAACTGGCCATTCCAGTGTTACGTTTGTATCGGCGATTTGTAGGATGGCCATTTGTACCACTGAGATATATATAATCATATGCAAATAAACTATTGTAGTGACAAAGAGCATGTAACTAAAAGTTAAACATACCCACGATAATAGTGTCCATCTGTGAATACAATTGAGAATGACTAATGAGAGCTAATAATCTACATTTAAGCTAAGATTGTCAAGCATGCTTAAATTACATTGTCATGGAGAATCCTCGGCAGCTTTGAACTAGATAATAGGTAGAACTGGTAGATTTAAAATATGATATGGCTTAAGATCGAATTGAATCGACTACAATTCGAAGCACCAGAGACAAACTAAAAGTTTAAGTCGCGGGTAATTCGAATTGCCCCTCTGATTGTTTTTTAAATGTGATAATAAACATATAGCGAGATCAATAGTGCAAGAAAACAGGCAAATAGTTCATTCATGGAACGAAGCGTGAAACTTTCCACATATTATCAGAATACCATTCCCTTTGATTTAAGAGCCAGAGCCATTTATGTGGTCTACTAGAATGATCAAAAAATAGTAAGTACCCCTCCCCCCAAATCCTGTGGGGGTGGGGAGATATAGGAATTTTTTTTTAAAAAAAAATTTCTTTGAATATGGTAATACTGCAGTTTCAGTGTGCCATTTTCATGACAAAGCAGTTTTGCAACATAACAAGATGATTTATCATCGATTTTCATCATTGTTAAAGACTAGTCATGGGCGACGCCCACTTTTCATATCTTGAACATTTAGGTTATTGAATCTATATCATGAGTTGAACAAATGAATGGACTTCAGCTTTCTGGATAACACCAGATACCTTTTTGATGTTAGGTTCTATAATTAATCTTAGAATTTGACTTCTTAAAGGCTTATAACATATCACACCCCTGTTTAGAAGAAAGAAGAAAGCAAGCAACGGATGTCCCAGATCTACAACACGTATACACTATTCTATGTACATGTACAGGGTGATCCAGAAGTAACGTCAAAGATGTTGTAATTTCAAAAGTATTCATCAGATCTTCATGAAATTTGGTATACATGTACCCACAACATTTCTGAGTTACCATCTCAAAGATTGGAATTCAATCATTTCATTGGTTGAAATTATGGTTGCTATAGTAACCCGATATCGCGTAACCCGGGGCAAATTACTTAACGTGTAATGCGTAATCTCAAAATATCAACAAGATCTGAAATTGTTATATCCTCAACATTTTATTTCACAACAATATAAATCATACTATTGCACAGTTACTAATAATAGTTCATTCTACATAATTGCCACCATTTGCAACACATTTCTCATGTCTGGATACCCATTCCTTGAACACAGAATTAAATCCATTAGAACTCATTCCTTGTAGGGCTAGTACTACGGCATTTTTCAATTCCTCACAGGATTGAAAATTATTTCCACTAAGGTTTCTTTTTAGTTCCCCATACAAATAAAAGTCACTGGGGGCAAGATCAGGTGAATAAGGGGCATGTTCAAGTTGTTGAAATCCAAGTGTTTGGACTGTGTTGCTGGTCAGGATTGCAGTGTGCGTAGGGGCATTGTCCCAATGCAAGATAAACTGCTGCAGATGTCCGGGACGCTTTTTCCTCAGGGAACGTTGAAGATCACGCTTCAGAACCTGAAAAACAAATGTTTAATGGTTGTTAAACCAGTTGTTTCATTGATTGGATTTGGATTTGAATCATGGCCATGGAGTTATAATTATATTGACAGTGAACAACATTTAAATACTTTAATTTAAAAATAAAATTCACAGTATGATGTATTATTAGAACAAATGATATCTTACCTTTGCAATGTAAACGGCATTAATTCTCTGGCCAATGGGAACAAAATGGGTTAACACCATTCCTCTAATGTCAAAGAATGTCACAACCATTTGTTTCTTTTGTGGAATTCCTGGTACTATTTTAGGCTTGGTTGGTGTTGGGGAGTTGTCATGTTTCCACGATGAACTTTGTTGCTTGGTCTCTGGGATGTAGAATGATAGCAATGATTCGTCACTCGTAATGATCTTGTTAAGAAAGTCATCTCCATCTCTCCGATATTTTGCAAGAAAGTCCCTTCAAGCCTTAACACGCCCGTCTTTCTGCTCCTGTGTCAAGTCATGCGGCACCCATTTAGCAGACACCTTCTTTAACAGACAGTTCTTTGTCAGTATCCGTTGCACAGTCCCATAGCTCAGATCGTGTTTTTCAGCCAATTCTCTGATAGAAATTTGCCTATTGTCCATAACATCAGCTTCAATTGCTTTGATGGTTTGATCATCGAATGACGACACTGGCCTGCCTCCTCGCTGCTTGTCTACCACTTCATCATATCCACTGGAATACTTGTTAAACCACCTGTAAATGTTTCTCTCAGCAATGGCAGCTTTACCATATGCCTTCTTTATCTGTCTTATAGTCTCTTTTACACCTTTCCCCAACTTTACACAGAACTTAATGTTTGTTCTTTGCTCTATTTTACTCTGACTTGGCGCCATCTTGAATTGGGTGGGTTAGTGTCCTTGGTCATGTTAGTATTTGTCATGGATGATGGAAGCAATTCAAAGAAATTGAAAGCTTTTTATGAATGCCTATTGTGACATCACAACTATTACATATTTGTTACCATGGCAACAAATATAAAAATCATAGAAAACAAACAATGAACATTTTCAAATGTTACTGACTTTTTAAATTAGAGAAATTCACAAAAACGTTATGGTTTCTCTTCAATTTGCCCCGGGTTACGCGATATCGGGTTACTATAGCAACCATAATTTCAACCAATGAAATGATTGAATTCCAATCTTTGAGATGGTAACTCAGAAATGTTGTGGGTACATGTATACCAAATTTCATGAAGATCTGATGAATACTTTTGAAATTACAATGTCTTTGACGTTACTTCTGGATCACCCTGTATGTCAAGTCTTTATATTCTCAAGAGAGCCTATGCTATATAGTGCAAGGTCTTCGTCGTCCAAAAGTATCATTTTGTTCGTTGTTCTGCAGAAATCGTGAATCTTTGTATGATGAAACAACATTATATTGCAAAAAATTTTAACTGCTCGAGCAAGTTGAAGGGTGGGTATTACAAGAGAAAATGAGGGTAGACCCCTTCCCCCAAATTATTTGGGGGGCCGAAAAGAAAATTTTTTTGTGGGCACTCTTTATGTCCAAATTACTCATAACTATGCCCAAGATAGTCAATTAATATAAGGACACCATTTATTAGGCATTTTGCAGGATATTTTGAATTAATTTGTGATTTTAAGCATTTTACTACCCTCAATTCAATTTTGAGTATATCTAATTTTAAGAATATTCCCTTATAGCTTTTGTTGTAGCGCATTAATGGCTATGAAAAAAATCGTCAACCTTGCTCAAGTATCATTTGAGAGAGTCGGAAAGTATGAAAGTGATGTGTCAATTAATATGGAGAGAAAAATCCCAACCCCCTACCCCTTCTTCAACAGTGGGGTAGGGGTCAATATGAAAAAAATATTTTGTGAGTACATTATTTATGCAAATTGTTTTTTATCCTTCCTAAGATGGTCAATTAGTATGATGTTTACTATTTATTAGACATTTTGCAGGATGTTTGGAATTAATTTGTGATTTTAAGCATTTTACTACCCCCAATTCAATTTTGAGTATATCTAATTTGAAGAACATTCCCTCATAACTTTTGTTGTAGTGCATAAATGCCTCTGAAAAAATTCCACAACCTTGTTCAAGTATCACTTGGTAGAGCCAGAAAGTATGACAGCGATGTGATGAATTAATATGGAGAGAAAAAATCCCAACAGCCCCACCCCTTCTTCAACAGTGGGGTGGGTGGTCTGTATGAAAAAATATTTTGTGAGTTCATTATTTATGAAAATTATTTTTTATCTTGCTTAAGATGGTCAATTAGTATGAAGAAATATATTAGACATTTTGCAGGATATTTTGAATTTATTTGTGATTTTAAGCTTTTTACTACCCCCCCCCCCCCCCCCCCATTCAATGTTGTGTTTACCTATTAACAAGAATATTTACTAATAGCTTATTTTGTATGACATTGATACCAATGGAAAAATTCAACAACATTGCTCATGTATCATTTTATAGATCCAGAAAGTATGGCAGTGATTTGTCAAATGATTGTGAAGAAAAATAATCACAAGAACCTCACCCCTTCTTCAACTGAGGGTAGGGGGTCATTTCAAAAAAATATTTTTCAAGTACATAATTTGTGCAAACTCCTTTTTATCATGCCTAATATTGTAAATTGATTGAAATTTCGCTATTTATTAGCATTTTGAATGATATTTTGAATTAATTTGTGATTTTAAGCCTTTTATTATCCCCCAATTCAATGTTGAGTATACCTAATTTAAAATTTTTTTTTTTTAATAATCATTTGGATGAATCGGGACAAGCTAAAAGCTTAAGCCCTCATTATGTGTCACATCTAAATATTAATGAATGATGAATTACCGTGGAATAG
The DNA here is from genome assembly GCA_903813345.2 of Owenia fusiformis. Classification (NCBI taxonomy): domain Eukaryota; kingdom Metazoa; phylum Annelida; class Polychaeta; order Sabellida; family Oweniidae; genus Owenia; species Owenia fusiformis. The sequence goes on along the minus strand of CAIIXF020000006.1, from coordinate 38,872,783 downwards.
TCATTGTATGGATAAACTAAAAGTTTAAACCCTATAACACTTTGAACCATTTTCAAATATTTATGAAGACATTTAAAATGCTTCGTTAAAGGTGTTCTTTATGATACAAAATTGTAGACAATAGTTTTCTTGAAATTGTAAGTTATGATCGTACCAAAAATTAACCCCAGGGTCATTTTACAGCTTATGTCCTAACATGGTCTGAAGGTAATTGGCCTGATCATTGCATTTCAAAAACCTGTCAGGTTCTTTAAGCTACTCCAGCCCCATTGTGCCCTTTTATTTGTAAAAGAGAACTTCTACAAACTTTCCAATCTGAATAATGAATCTCTGCACTGTCATCTACCTATTAAAAGCTGACGTTCATTTCATAATAATGGAGACTTTAAGCTAGCGATGTTTTTCACAATGTAACCTTGAATGCAAAGTTAATGAATCACTATAGTAATATGTAAAGCGCGCATACAAAACGAGTCCTAGTTAGTCTTCTTCAGAAACCCAATTAGCTCCAGTTTCGTGTTTAGAACGGGAGATTTGCAATTTCTTACGAAATGAGCATGTTTAAAATATGTATCATAAAAAAACAGCTATATAACTATCAATGGCATATTACACGGTGATCTGTAGTGTAAGAAACGGACTAAGTTTGGTTCATTATACATTTATTTCAATTATATTGCAGTCAAAAGAGTTACACAGGTCGCTGCCTAGCGCAATGTGCATTACAGGCTAGCGTTAATCAAATTAATTGAGTGAGTTATACATACAAATGTGCTAACTAGTTGCCTACACTCAACAGTGAAAAGTAAATCAAAATAAAATAGGTTAGGTTAAGTTAAGTAAACATTGTAACTGATCGATTGTTTATGTGAGAAAACTACATGCATTTGTGTAGGCGATTTATACATACAGGTTGACGTTTCGATTTGCTATACATTGCTTAAAGTCTCCAATAACTCCATCAAAATCCCATTAAGGTAGTACAGTAACTTAAATGAGGTCTAATCTGAAGAGAAGTTTAATTCAAGATCCATGGTGGGTAGAATTTTACTCTAAGCCTAAAGTATAAAGCTTGTTAGTACACTAGCAACTTAAAACCTACTGCCAACAATGTTTATGTTCAAACCTAGGTGGTATAACTTACCATAAACTTAATTTATGAAATAAATGATGGAAAAAATGCTAAAGTGTAAACATATATTTATATACAGTATGATAATTTCATATTTGAAGTGCCATTAGATATTTCAATTTCCCAGATACAGTTCCATTTCCAATAAGTATAATTATCATGCAAGTCTTTCCTTTTTTATTTATAATGTTTGATACTGTCTGGATTCTGTTTCCGCTTCTTCGGCCTAGGACTTTTCGATTCAGTATCAGATACCCCTGGAGATGGCGCTGGAGTAGAGGCTCGTTGGGCATAGTTTGGAAGCAACTTTTTTATAAGACCATTGAAGAATTGTTCAACTTTTTTGCCACTCTTACCAACTTTAGAGTCAGGCTGAAATGGTGAAAATGTAATGATGTTATTCTACAAAACAAAATATATTTTCAATATTACTGCATTGCCTTTGTGTGAATATTACAACTGCTTCAGAATAAAATAAAGGACAGGATCTTTTTACCATTATAATTGTACATTTTAATAACTATTTCTGTAATACCAAACCAAATAGGGTATTTCCAATCTTAGTGCTAACCAGGAATACAAAAGCTGTATTATCACACTACCCTACCACGTGACCACGTTAAAAAAGGGATACAGGATACAGTTAAGTTGCTAATGGAGGACATGGGTTTATTTCCATATTTCTGAACGTAAACTACATTCTACATATAATCCCAGTGTTCTACCAGACATAAAATAGATTCGTAGAATATTGTTAGCAAAAACCCTGTATATGCGAAGATAGAGATTAGTGATGATACTTTTTAGTTAATACATTAATGTACAGGGTGCGTGTAAGTTTCACTTTGAATATGGTACTTCTTTTGACCTTGATATGCAACAAAAAACCCACTGTATAACTGTTTTTATACTTTGTGTCATTGTGTTATATGTAGATACATTTTCTAGTATGTTATTCAACTGTATTTTTGTGAATTAATTGATTTTCTAAAATTTTAAGATGAATAGAAAGTGCCAGAAATGTATCTTTACTTTGTGGTAAGGCAGAACATATTGGAAAACATCTTTCCTCTTGTCACAAAGAGGATAATGTTTGTTTTGCGATGTCTGGTGAGGAGCCTTTCATGATTGAAAGCAACTAGAGCAGATATAATCCAGAAATGTCTGATATTCAACATGTCATGTAAGACAACATCAACCTGGTAATTGTTTTCAGTGTTAAAAGTATGGATTATTAAATAAAGAGTGAAATCACCAATGTTTCCCTGTTTGAGTTTGACCTTGTTTGGGACTGAATTCAGTACTGGTTAGTGAGTACAGATCCCCTGATAATTTCTGGTATTTCAATACACACAAAAAGGACGGGTGTCATTAAGAGCCCTTTTTAGCCCCCAAAGATATCTGATAATAATGCATATCATATTGAAGAAAAATCATTTGTGCTTTATAAAAATACAATTTCAGCGAATTTTGACCTTTGATATTCACACAACAGTCATTTAAAGATCATATACCATTTTTGGTGTTTTTACAAAAAATTCTTTATTTATTGTTGTCTAAGTAAATAGTATATAAATATTAACCAATTTAAATATATTAAAATGTAATATATGAAATACTGAAGAAAAGATACAATTAAAATTATTTTCATAGAAAAGCACATAGGGCAATATTGACAAAATGCAAATGCTATTTTGGTAGGTTCTGGGCTAGCAATTGGTACATTTCAACTGTGACTGTAATGGATTACTATTGACTTTTATCAACATCACAGGGCAACTTAAATACAAGGAAAATCAAAGATTTCCTCTCATTTCTAAAACGAGGAACAAAAGCATGAATTCAAGGAAAATAAATGATGGCCTGTGCCAAAATATATAACATATGAGAAAGTTGTGGCACAGTAAAGGATGTGTATAGGATATCATATGATTTTAAATGATTTTATGTTTATCTCCGAGTTGATATCAATATCTTGCCAAGTTAGCCTAGCGAATTAGCGCAGATATTGATATCAATGAGTTGGATTAACACAATATCATGAAAATTCATAGGATGTTTTATTTTTCCCATAGTTCACCTCTAAAACTAAACAAATCATATCAAAACAACATCCATTCATTCATCCATCCCCGTGATGTCATGAAATCACTATGTAACAAAAACACATCATATTGGTGGTTATTTTCAAATCCCTGCTTAAGGGTGATATCTGTGAAATATTTTCCGTATTCCACAGATATCACTTTTTCAACGCATTTGCAAAATATCATAACTATACAGAGTTCAACTATGGGATAAAGAATAAAAAATAGGTACATAATTGAATTACCTTTCCAAAAGTATTAAATATGAGGGTTTAAAGAAAGAATATTGAATATGAGATTCAAAAAGACAAGTGGCCTCATGGCTCACATTACCCAAACCCCAGATCCTCGATGTCATATATACTTGTACTTGTATACTGTATATCAATGTTATTTACTGGGAGGATTAAATATGGAGTGTATAGCAATGGTCAATACAATATTTCCAGATGGATATTTTTTCCCTAGAAGCGGAACCCAAACTCAGTCATGACATAGAAGCTAACTTTTGCAATTAATAGAAACTTGTTTTTTAGTTTATTTTTGTGTTCTATATTTGAGATGAAATAATATGAGATTCATTTCTACAAGAGGATGGGACGAATGTGAACTTGTATATTGAACTATACTCCTTTTCTGAATAAACAGAACAACATTTTATCCAAGCCAATTAAGAAAACCAAGGCCAATGAGTGTAATTTATGCCCAGTTAAACTAACACAATAACAACTTTTTGTCTGGACTCACTTATTATGTAAGAATGAATTGTATTACTGCAGTACTGTCAACCCCCAAAGATTTTCTCGCGGGACAGATTTTTTAGACCCAGTGCCCAAAATTCGCGGGATTTTGCGGGACATCTACTAAATTCGCGGGATTTCGCGGGACATTTAAGGGATTTGCGTGATTGCGCTTATAGGCCAATTTTTTTTATCAAATTCGCGGGACCATTCGAGGGACAAACACCCTAATTGCAGGACAGTTAACAGGTTTACCAGCAAAAACTTCATAGAGGGACAGATTTTCTAGAAAAAGTGCCCTAAATTTGCGGGATTTCGCGGGACATCCACCTAAATTTGCAGGATGTCCCGGGACATTCAAGGGATTTGCGTGATTTGGACTAATGTAAAAGCGTGTAAAAGTACTTGAATCAAACTTTCAGATACTGATTAATCAAATATAATGCACCGTTACATTGTTACTTAAATAAACGTCAACATAATTTCACAAAATACGCACAGAAGTATTATTAAACTTTATTGTAATTTATCAAAAACAAAAACCATGCTTGAGGTGTGAGTATCGTAATCTAACACGAAATTCAAAAATTTTAAACAATACTTTGCACTTCTCTGCTTCTGGCGTCGTGACCAACTACTACCATACTGTAGGCATGGGCTTTCAATTGAAAGCCCATGATATAGGGGTTCGATTAATCTACATCAAATTATAGGGAATGAGGTTACTTTTCTAGATAGGGTTTGTAGAAAAAACCGGGTACCGGGTAGTAAATCCTCCATGCTGGGTTCAAACTTGGTACCCGGTCGAAAAACCGGGTACCCAAAAAACGAAATATACAACATAATTAGATCATTAGAAAACGTGTAAGATTTGTTTTGAATTTACAAAAATGTAACTTCCTTCAAAATTGAGCTAGAAGCTTCAAATAAAAAGCATTTTAAGCCTCTTTTCTTCCCCTATCATCATGGTCATATTTCCATTGGTAATGAAGGGGGAGGGGGTGCGATCGCACCATCACACCCTCTCCTGGCTACGCCAATGACATTGTAAGACGATTTGAATAACAAGACAAATCAATTTTACTCTATTTTCAATGAGTTCGTATGTTGGTACGTGAACATAACCAATAAAAATATGGTCATGACGATAGAGGAAGAAAAGAGCCTTAAAATATGCTTTTTATTTGAAGCTTCTAGCTCAATTTTGAAGGATGTTACATACATTTTTGTAAATTCAAAACAAATCTTACACGTTTTCTGATAATCTAATTATGTTATACTCGTATATTCGTATTTTTCATTTTTTGGGTACCCGTTTTTTGACCGGGTACCGGGTACCAAGTTTGAACCCAGCATGGAGGATTTACTACCCGGTACCCGGTTTTTTCTACAAACCCTTTCTAGATATCAGCGTCCATTTATTGTAACTCGCGTTTGCTAACATTTGCTCAGTTCTGAGATGAAGGCCACACGGATAGTAAAAAGGCCAACGTTGGAACTATTTGTGACCTACATCCCTATTGTCGTAATTAAAATGAAAGTTGAACCCTTCCTCTTTATTTTGATACCAAACAACAGCATAGTAGGTACTTAAAATTATGTAAACTTTACTCCTCAAAAGTGCAAAAACTTAGCTTCTTATATAAGATAAGATAATCACCATATAGGGGATTGCAACAATTTCGGAAATTCGCGGAGGTCGAAAGCCACATTTGCGGGACTTCGCGGGACATTGCGGGACACGCGAATTAGCCTAATTTTGATCGAATTCGCGGGATAATCCCGCCATTCGCGGGACACTTGACAGCTCTGTTACTGTTTACTGCATTAAATGTCAAGTATACTATCTGTATTTAATTTCAAATGCCTATCTCACTTATCGAAGGTATACAAGAAATGTTATTTTGAAACAAATTCAGCACAACCAAAACCATGTCCACATAATATGACAAATCCAAGATGGCTGCCACAATTTTAGATCCATGCACATGTGAAGAAGTTAGAAATACACATGGTCCACAAGTTCCATCCCCAATAAAATGGGAAGTTTAAGGTTTTCACACATATCAACTTTATTCCTATATACTTTATATTTGTGGTAAGGCTTGTGATCTAGGTAAACTTAGCATGTTCATGTACCTCCTATCCTCTGAAGCTAAAAACAGAAATAGTGACTTCAATTGAGAAAAATGAATCTTATGGGCTCCATATACATTCAGAGTGGCTGTCCGGCTTAAGTTAGATACTACTGATAATCTGTGATTGAAAATTATGTCAAGTTTAGTCCTCAGCCTCTCATAACGGATAACTTCGAGGTAATTGTGTTGTTACTGCAAAAACCTCTATTTCTTCATCACAAATCTACCATCTTTTGCATCTGTCAAAACCCTTCATTTCATGTTAATTTTCAGACTTTTGCTTGTGCCATCATTAAATATATATATTCAACTTGTTATTCAGAATAATTTAAGAACTTTTCATGAATTTTTTTATTTTCACACTTTTGAAAAAATGACTAAGTCAGAGAATGGCCTCTTAATGGCATGTCCCCTTTTTTTTATCACTTACTTTATTATATGTTGCACAATTTTTGAAAATAAGCTTGACATCATCAATGAAGGTTTCAACACTATCATAATGATTAAAATGACCTCTTCGCAACTTAGTTCTAATGGTGGCCAGATCCATTGGTTGTGATATAATCTTGTAGTAGTTTGGTGCCTGCAAAATATACATCAGACTAACTAATAACACAGATAATGGATTCTACTAAAAAAGGCAAAGGGATATGTTGTCAGTATAAAGTGCATTTCAAAAAAATGTAAAAAATATATTTTTTAAAATGTACAGGACACCAAATGAGGTCATCCATTAAAAATTAAATGAGGAGTAAGAAACTGCAGATTGCAAGACAATACTTACCGATCTATCTACTTGTACTGGATTATGGAAGTTAATACTCTGGTCATGACAGAACAGTTCAAGTAGGATCCTCTCACAAATCTGAAATAAACATACTTATTACTTATCTATAAATACATGCATATATTTATATAAGTCACTTAGCAGGGGTTTCACTAGAACTTAAATAAAAACAACAGGTAAAATTAATGGAAATCATATCAATGAAAACAACCGGTGAAAATCGCCTGTTGCCTGTTGCTAATGAAACCCCTGCTTATTGTACTAAATGTATAACAACATTAAAAATAATTTTGATGTTGGCAAAATGAATACAACAGGAAGATATCGCAAGGATATACTCTATAAAACCAATATGTAGAAGATATTGTGACAATATACTCTGCTTGATGACAGTCCACCCGCTATGGCTCAGTACAGTGGCAGAGTCAAGGTTACCACTATCGGCTGGCCTCGGGTTCGATTTCAGGTTCAGACAAGTTTGTGCGTTATGTAATTCTGGGTGTTTGACTGAGTGGTTCACTACTCGTATAAAAGACTGTGGTGTATACTTGTATGTCTGTGTACCTGTGCACACAAAAGAACACAGGGCTCCTCAAAGGAGGGGTTTCTGGCTCTGTCTTCGAGTGTAAAATATGTAAAATACGGAATATACCAATGAGGTATTGCTCGCCAAATATTGCGGTAACCAAGATACAATACAAGACAACAGAGAATGTTGTCTTACCTTCTGTTCTTTGTCACTGAGTCCTACAGGAGCCTTTCTCTTCATTGTGCCCTCGGTTAGCTCATACCTGGGGCTGTTGTCTGTGATCCTCAGCTCATCCTCACTACGACATAACAAGCACTGCCATGAAATATCAGGACTGCAAATATGTGTGAAGAAATAAATTGTACGAAAACACAAGGCATTAACAAAATGTCATCCCTTTCCACTTTTTACAGACACCAACCACCAAATGCCAAACACCAGCCACTGTTCTCCAAACACCAACCACCATTCATAAGACAATTTGTCACCAATATTTCACCACTTTGATGGTGACATAAAAAGATGATATTTGAATTTATTTAAAATTATCAATTATCTTACCCGGGAAATTCTGTCAGGTGTGGAACATGGCATTTTAAATGGAAGACTTTGGGGCAGGAGTCGCAACATAACAGGTCCCATCCAAAGTGACAAACAGCACAGTAATCCTCATTAGGGTCATCTGAATTCTGGCTGTGTGGTACATTCTCTTCTACATTCTGTTCTACTTTCACTTCTACAGTGAATGGAATGGTGTCAGTAGAGATATCTTCTTCCTATAATACATCATTTGGGGGCTAAAGTTTAATCATTTTTTGTATGTTACATTAATACAGGTAAAATATGATTTTAAGGATACAGCAATTAAGTGTGTAGTCATTTAAAGTTATATCTAAACAAACTGCATGTACATATGTATATGTAGTTGATTTGCATACTTTATAACTCTTGAGAAAATAAATAAAATTGGATACAATCAAGGAATATGAAACCTTTTAGAGATATATATTGTGATTAAAATAGAATAGAATGAATGTTGATCTAGTCAAATCAAACACTTTTATGACAAATAAATCAATATAGTAAGAAATACAGAAGATAATATCCCCAAATTAAACAGCTGCAGCAGTGAAACCTAATTGTGATGTCACTGCAGTATAGAAGGGACACTGTTGCTCTGTTTGAGAATCAATTTTCAAGATTGTATCTTAATTTCAAAATGGCCGCCACTTTTCCCCAAAAAATGAAATCTTTCAAATACCAGTAAACAGATATGGTTCAAATTTTATATGCTTATGCCTAGGAAAACAGTAGCCTGTTCGAGAAAGAATTTTAAAGATGGCAGCTGAATTTTAAAATGGCTGCCATTTTTTGTAAAAAAAACTTATACCAGTGAACTGAATTCAAATTTTATATGCTGCTACCGAAGGACAACTACTTGAGGAATTTTCAAGAAGGCAGCTATTTTTTTAAAATGGCCACCATTTTTTAAACAAGATGATGTCTGTTTTTCAAAATGGCCACCATTTTTAGTAAAAAATGTAACCTTTTGTAACTCAGATACCAGTGAATAGATTTGGTCTAAATTTGAGAAGCTCATGCTCTGTTCAAGATGGAATTTTCAAGATGGCCACTAATTATCAATATTTGTTTTGTTCAGTGGGATTTGCTACTCCATGTAGTTGCTGTTTTTTTTGTTACCCTCTATTACTAATAAATTTTGATTCTCACCCACACACATATTATATATGGTGTAATGTACCAAATGTTCACTTTCGTACAAGTTTGACCTACATAGTTTTGGACTTCTTTTACTTTGTAAAGATGTTGCTGAAGCACTTGCCTTATCAGTAGATGTGAGCACTCCCCCCACTTTAGGTACAACCAAAGGGCCAGGTTGACGTCTCTTACTTTGTAAAGATGTCGCTGAAGCGCTTGCCTTGTCAGTAGATGTGAGCACTTGCCCCACTTTAGGTATATTCATAGGGCCAGGTTGACGTCCCTTACTTTGTAAAGATGTCGCTGAAGCGCTTGCCTTATCAGTAAATGTGAGCACTTGCAACACTTTAGGTTCATCCAAGTGGCCAGGTTGACTTCTTTTACTTTGTAAAGATGTCGTTGAAGCGCTTGCCTTATCAGTAGATGGGAGCACTCCCCCCACTGTAGGTACATCCAAAGGGCCAGGTTGACGTCTCTTACTTTGCAAAGATGTCGCTGAAGCGCTTGCCTTGTCAGTAGATGTGAGCACTTGCAACACTTTAGGTTCATCCAAGTGGCCAGGTTGACTTCTCTTACTTTGTAAAGATGTCGTTGAAGCGCTTGCCTTATCAGTAGATGGGAGCACTCCCCCCACTGTAGGTACATCCAAAGGGCCAGGTTGACGTCTCTTACTTTGCAAAGATGTCGCTGAAGCGCTTGCCTTGTCAGTAGATGTGAGCACTTGCAACACTTTAGGTTCATCCAAGTGGCCAGGTTGACTTCTCTTACTTTGTAAAGATGTCGTTGAAGCGCTTGCCTTATCAGTAGATGTGATCAGTTGCCCCACTTTGCGTACATGCAAGTGGCTAGGTTGACGTCCCTTATTTTGTAAAGATGTCGCTGAAGCGCTTGCCTTATCAGTAGATGTGAGCACTCCCCCCACTTTAGATACATCCAAGGGGCCAGGTTGACTTCTTTTACTTTGTAAAGATGTCGCTGAAGCACTTGCCTTATCAGTAGATGTGAGCACTCCCCCCACTTTAGGTACATTCACGGGGCCAGGTTGACATCCCTTACTTTGTAAAGATGTCGCTGAAGCACTTGCCTTATCAGTAGATGTGAGCACTCCCCCCACTTTAGGTACATTCACGGGGCCAGGTTGACGTCCCTTACTTTGTAAAGATGTCGCTGAAGTGCTTGCCTTATCAGTAGATGTGAGCACTCCCCCCACTTTAGGTACATTCAAGGGGCCAGGTTGACGTCCCATACTTTGTAAAGATGTCGCTGAAGCACTTGCCCTATCAGTAGATGTGAGCATTCGCCTCGCTTTAGGTACACTCAAAGGGCCAAGTTGACTTCTTTTACTTTGTAAAGATGTCGCTGAAGTTTTGACACTTGTTTCATCATGAGATGTGAGAAATTGTCTCAGTTTAGATATGTCCAAGTGGCCAGGTTGGTATGAACCCATGTCTAGAGATTTTTCATGATGTTCAAAGTCTGCACTTAAAAGCTTTGAGCTCCAATCTTGTAGTTTTTGCTTGATATCAGCACTTGAGTTAACTATCTCAACAGGATGGCCATATTTTTGTAGTGAGGTCATGTAATGTAATGTTCTCTCAGTGTCCCCCCTCTCCAGTTCTATATCACTTCTTTGAGATTGAATCTGTTCTATTATGGTTTTGTGAGCCTTCTTGGCTTTACTTTGTAGTTTATTAAAGTATTTTTCAAGTTCTTTTATCATAGCTCTGCAATCTGATTGTATTGAACTTAGGATTTTTTCCAGTTTTTGCTGTTGAGTGTCAGTCAAATCATATGACATTTTAGCTTGATTTTCAAGGAAATCTTTCCTTTGTCCAATCGATGCAAATGCATTTTGTATTTCTTCTTCTGCCACATCTTCAATTTTTACACAGTTATGTCCATTATGATTAAAATTCCAACAATCTGTGCATACAACAGTTTTGTCTGTCTTACAGTAGAACTTCAGGGGCTGGTTGTTGTGCTCGGTACAATCAATATTCCTCTGAGCCAGATTATCTATAGCCATCTTGTAATCCTTCTCAATATCCCCTGTTAGTTTAACACACTTGTGAGAGTTCGACAATTTCATTCTGCCATGAGATTTATTGCAAGTGTCACACAAATAGTCAGCACATTCAATACATCTGGCTACAGCAATTATAAGTTCATCACCCTGTGCACAGATGTTACAGTTTATGCTAGATTTATTTAGTTGTTTCTTGGTTTTCTCCAGAACTTCAGCCATTGACTTCATGGTGAAGTTAGTCCTATATGAGTTCGCACCTCCATTTGGAATGTCTATTTCACATTTACATACTGGGCAGGGAAAGGTATTTTTTCTACTGTCCCTTTCAGCCTGCATCCATCCATCTAAACATTCTTCACAAAATGAATGTAGGCATTTTAGAGACTTTGGTGTCTTTACTGTGCCTTGACATAAAGGACATTCTAACAGTTCAGTAGATTCCTTGATAAAAGATTTAGTTTCAGCCATTTTTATAGTCTACTTATCTTAAAGCCGACTTCACTAAATATACTTCCTTCTAGCTTAGAACATAACTATTTATAGCATTGGACTCTGTAGCATTGAAAAGATACATTCAAAGGAAAATCAAAAGTTTTGGGTGTGTCGTATGCAAGATCTCAAAAACATTTCAAAAACCTTTGTGTTTAATCAGTATACTAAGAAATTTTATTCAGTTTTAAGGTTGACATTTATTACAAGTATTTCTCAGAAGTTGATATTTAAAACAGCCATCGTTTAAGTGTTGATCAATGACAGTATTTTTTACAACTTATTTAACTGTAATATTAGTACTATTTTTAAAGCACACCATTTTGAGAATGCATGTTGATTTCATTGTGGGAAAGATTGGGAATTTGGGTTATCAATTTTATTGAGTGCCACCTTTAGCATTCCTTATGTTGCTATGCAACATCACCATATTTGGATTGTGATCCATTTGTCTATAAAGATTTACTTAATATCAAACTCCAACCAGTTCATATAGAAATCATTTAAATTGTAAGTGAAGACTTACTTAGGCAGTTTTAAATTGAATAAAAGATCAGGCTGACATTTAGTACAAGTATTTCTCAGAAGCTGATATTGAAAACAGCTACAATTTTAGTGTTGATTTGCCAGTATTTTTTTACTTACTTATTAAATGGAAATAATATTATTTTTAATGCACAACATTTTTATAATATTGATTTCACTGTGGGACAGATTGGGAAATTTTTGTTATTGGTTTTATTTAGTGCCACCTGTAGCACTACTCGATCAACATTCTGAATTTTGATCAATTTGTCTATAAAGAACTACGTATCATTAAACTCCAACCAGTTCATATATAGAAATCATTTAGATGGTAAATGATAAAAATGCTACAAATGATTTAAATATTTAGAGTCATACAATTGTCAATCATTGTCATGGATTACAGTTCCAGATTTTAGAAAGATTGATAAAGAAATGAACATTTTAGATTAGAGATGTGTTTCATCCTCAGCTCTGCTAATTATGCATTGAGTGCCATATCAATTCAAAGCAACATTTTTTGCATGTTCAATTGTTTTTCCAATTTAAAGAGTTAATCATACTTGTCTGTTCAGTTCCACTGTGCATAGTCCCAATGTTTTGGGGTTGGCTTGTTTTGAATTTAGATAACTTTTAGTTGACTGGTTTTGGATTTAGATATCTTTTGGTTGACTGGTTTTGGATTTAGATATCTTTTGGTCGACTGGTTTTGGATTTAGATATCTTTTGGTTGACTGGTTTTGGATTTAGATATCTTTTGGTTGACTGGTTTTGGATTTAGATATCTTTTGGTTGACTTGTTTTGGATTTAGATATCATTTGGTTGACTGGTTTTGGATTAAGATATCTTTTGGTTGACTAGTTTTGGATTTAGATATCTTTTGGTTGACTTGTTTTGGATTTAGATATCTTTTGGTTGACTGGTTTTGGATTTAAATATCTTTTGGATGACTGGTTTTGGATTTAGATATCTTTTGGTTGACTGGTTTTGGATTTAGATATCTTTTGGTTGACTGGTTTTGGATTTAGATATCTTTTGGTTGACTTGTTTTGTTTTTGTTTCGGTAGGCGGCGGTTGGAGTCTATAACAAATTCTTAAAACTTTCAAAAACTTAACAAATACTTTCAAAATACATCTTCGGGGGAATATAGGGAATGCTTCCATCCTTCCATCTGTCTGTCTGGGCGATAACTCAAATATCATTGGCCCGATTTTGTTCATATTCTATTCATATATTGCTTTATGAGCCTCGAAGTTCTTCTCTAAAGCTGATTTTCAAACATATAATTTCATATGTATTTCATACCCAAAATTTCAGAAATGTTGCCCCTGTCTTTTATTTTATTGACCAATCCCCATCCATGTCATTTTAACAGGTCCTTTCATTACTTTACAACAGTTCAAATATTTAATTCCAAGGTTTTCAATTCTTTTGTATACTTTCTACTTACACTTCCTTTGTTTAAACCAGTTTTTTAGCTTTTCATGGTGTGATTGTTTTGTACTGTTTTTGTATTCCACATAATAGCATTCACTCACATGTAGCTGAGTTGGGGTGTTGTCCCTTTACTAGAGTTGTTGCTTGTATATAGACTGTACAGAACATGATTTTTGAAGAATTGAAATAGATTTTTTTTATTGTATTTCATATTACTTTTCCGTTGACTTTTATTTTATTGCCACCCATGGGCCTTCCCTCGCCCCGTCTATAAATTTTGAAATGTTGGCCCTCATATCTATCTATCATCTAGAATTTATAGAAATTTTATTTTTTTATTTTCAGGCGAATTGGAAGAATCAAAGACACGAGCGAGTCAATTGCTATCTCTACTGAAACATGCTAAAACACTAAGTGCTAAAAAATTCTATCCAGTCCCAGAGGTTCCTGATTTGAAAAAGAAGTAAGTAAAATATTTTTTGATATATCATACAAAGTGAAAGACTCACCATTAGATTAAGGGTTGTATTTTGATACGTTTAGCATACCTGCCAGTGAAAGGTATTGCATATTTTTAACCTTTCTCCCCGACTTTCTGGTATACTTTCTGTATATGTATGAATCATAATCAAAAAAAAAAAAATTTATATAGATGGCATATGTGTAGATTCATTCCCTTCTTTCAATTAAAAAAAATCAGTTTATTTATGTTTATCACACGCACATGTTTACCAAAGCTTTGTTGCACACATTAAACTCGGACACGATGCCTTTTATTTTTTAGGTTACTAGGTCATTTGTTACATAATTAAATTTTCCATTGTCTGTTTATGACGTCACATAAATGTATACATGCTGTTATATTTTGAAAAAGACTAAGGGATATTAGTCAAAAGTCTCAATAAATTAAAAATATTCTCTGAAGTAAAGAATTTGACTTGTTTCTGAAAATAAATACAGTCTGTGAGAATGAATACAAATATACAAAATTCAAGATGTAATTTTAGGCAACCTTATAATACAAATAGGTTTTAAGCTGATATAAAGATGGCACCATTGGTAAAATTTTATATATATTTCTATCATATTTAGCCTATGCTAACACACATGTATAATTCTTTTCTTTGTATGATTTCAGAGCGAGGCTTGTGATAGGTTACGGAAATGGTCATCGTAAGTCGAAAGAATTTGAAGAATTTGTGATCGAGAAGCGTAAATATCTGAGAGACGAGCTGAAGCTGTGTGAGAGGGCTGCTCAAAGAGTTCTAGTCTATTCCAATAACTTTTTGCACAAGAAAATGAAAACAAACAAAGAGGTGGGCTATCTGGGTTTTTTATTATGTCACCACTTCTGTGAATGGTGTTTGGTGGTTGCGGTTGCGGTTAGCATCTGCAACTAATTGCAAGTGGTGACATTTTGCATATTAATGCATTTTTTATTTATTTAACCTGAAATAAATAAATGTACCAAAAAATTGTAATCAATAGTGTTTCAATTTTTTATCTGATTAAGTCAAATGGTAAACTTCTCAGCTTTACACATTCTGACAATAAAACCAAAAATAGAATACATTCATAGATCTTCTCAGCATTAAAGCAATCAAATGGGTGCAGCACCCACCTGAGGTTTTGAAAATATTGCTTGCACCCACTGAAAATGAGAAAAATCATGAAAAATTGTCAAATTTTGATCTGAATTGTAAAAATGAGAATTTTGCACCCGCCTGAAAAAAATCCTGAGGAGATCACTGACATGACCAGATTCCTTGTTACTGCATGAATCTGCTTATGGGATCCAAAAAGAGGTACACCTGTGTTAACATAACTTTCATTGAATTGGATTAGAAGGTTTGTCATATATTTGATGGACCACACTTTTTTTTCGTAAAAATGCAAAGAAAACATCACAATTACTTATGTTTTCATCATAACTCTGGAAGTATAAGTGAGACAGTGAGGTTTTGGGTCCTCGTATAGCTAAAAAATGATGTTCTTTCTTTCTAAATAATAACTTATATTTTGTTTCCACAGCGCCCATATAGAGGTTCAAGAGTAAAGGGCAAGGCAGCACTTGGGCAGCTTAAGCCAATAGAAGACCTTATTAAACAGAAGTGCTGTGTGGACAACTGTGTTATGGTAGGTAAAGCCAATAGAAGACCTTATTAAACAGAAGTGCTATGTGGACAACTGTGTTATGGTAGGTAAAGCCAATAGAAGACCTTATTAAACACAAGTGCTATGTGGACAACTGTGTTATGGTAGGTAAAGCCAATAGAAGACCTTATTAAACAGAAGTGCTATGTGGACAACTGTGTTATGGTAGGTAAAGCCAATAGAAGACCTTATTAAACACAAGTGCTATGTGGACAACTGTGTTATGGTAGGTAAAGCCAATAGAAGACCTTATTTAACACAAGTGCTGTGTGGACAACTGTGTTATGGTAGGTAAAGCCAATAGAAGACCTTATTAAGCACAAGTGCTGTGTGGACAACTGCGTTATGGTAGGTAAAGCCAATAGAAGACCTTATTAAACACAAGTGCTGTGTGGACAACTGTGTTATGGTAGGTAAAGCCAATAGAAGACCTTATTAAGCACAAGTGCTGTGTGGACAACTGTGTTATGGTAGGTAAAGCCAATAGAAGACCTTATTAAACACAAGTGCTGTGTGGACAACTGTGTTATGTTTGGTAAAGCCAATAGAAGACCTTATTAAACACAAGTGCTGTGTGGACAACTGTGTTATGGTAGGTAAAGCCAATAGAAGACCTTATTAAACACAAGTGCTATGTGGACAACTGTGTTATGGTAGGTTAAAAGTTTCCTCCAAAAAGGATCAGTTCTAATTTTGATCATTTCTTCATCTTAAATCTACTTCACATTCCATATTTGATCAGGTATCTCAATTGTTATGAAAACGTTGACAAACTTTTGGAAAAGAATGCTTGAAACATTTTAAATACTCTATTCCATATAATACGGCTACTACTACTACAGTATCCTTAAAAAGCAAGCCTACTGTACATTGTAACCCTAATGTTAATAGGGTCCATTTCATATAAACTGTAATTAAAATGTAAAAAGTAATATGTGTACAGAAATTCAGATGTTCTTTCATTATTAATTCACGCATAACTAGGCACTGCCAAGGTGTGTCCAATTTCAGCCAATCCAAACACAGTAATTCATATAATTACAGTGCATTGAATAACCAATCACAACACCCACAGTCATTCATTTAATGGTTGTCAAGGTGACAACTGGACTCCACAGATTGAAATTGATGCTTTGCCAACTTGAACCTTGCAAAAAGTTTCATTGAAAATATGTTCTTTTGGTGAATTTGTATGTTTTAGGTAATATCATAGAAAATATTTTGCAATGTTTGAAAAGAATTTAAGCCCAAGACTCGATGCATTGTGGCTGATTCATTCCAATCAGGCGTTCTTTCCTAAACTTTGCATTCCCATTCCCATTCATGTTCTTTGAAAACAACAAGTTCAGAAAAATATGATTTTTTTTAATTGATTTTTTCCACAATGCACCGAGTCGAGGCCAGGGCTTAAATACTTAATGATTTAAATGTTTATATTTGCTCACATTTTCACGCTATTCCCCATGTTTATCTGGAGGATATTTACAGGTTTTTTGAGCTCTTTCAATATCATAGATTCCTTTCTCAGTCATCTTATTCCTGAAATATTTATCAGCACCTATATAATTTAGGTTTTGGATCATACAGTCATGTTTTATTTTCAAATCTTCTACTCTTTTCAAAATAGATTTCCTCTTAACAGAGTCACATTTTTTCTGTTTTATTGATTGAGCCATTCTGAGTTCTTTGATTTTTATGGCCATTTTGTCATGGCCAAACTTTTCAATCTTTCTCCACAGAGTTTTATTGAAATGATTGTAAATCATTGAGTCAGCTAAGTTCCATTGGATGAGGTTCTCATACTCATTAGGAGTTAAAATTGGTTTGGATTTTTTAAAGTGCCCGACATTTGCATTTTTCAAAATAACGACATCTTCAATTGTAAGATCTGAGCATTCGGTCAACAAAATCAGGCTTTCTTCCATGTGCTCAACTACTATAACCAAGTCAAACTCCTTTTCGATCTCTTCGATTTTTTCTTGTATTGCTATGGTGTTATATTGTTCCTCCTGTTTGATTCCAAAACATTGTGCAATTGGGTTACTAGGAGGCATATGGTGGATTAGTTCAAGGTGCGGCATAGTTTTAATGTTATCTAAAAAATATTTGAATTTATCAGGCTCTTTGAGATAACCTTTATAAGTGTTCTCCATTTTGTAAAAGTTATAATATGAATAGAAATGTGAAAGTGGTTCACGGATTGATGCAACGAATACACTCCCTGGGGCCATAACTTGTTTGACTTTTGCACTGTATTTCATGTGCTCATTTAGGTGTTCCCAATGTGTGTAGTTCTTACTCAAAGGTATTAAATGTTCTGGTTTGAATGGTTCGGGCCATCCCACCAAGTGTCTCTCAACACCAGAATTACTGCATGGCATTCAAACTATTTGGTCGTGTTTATCAGCGTATCTATTAAACATTGCTTGGAGTGTGGAGCTCCCCGCTTTGTTAACTTTCAGATAGAAAACACCTCTGCTTGTCTGATGTGCAGTTTTAACCTCCCGCCTTTGTTGTGGAACGACCTCTTGTTGTTTATTATCCAATGTGTTCTTATACTGTTTTTCAGGATTCATTTGCCTATCATTAATCCACTTGTTTGCAACTGGCTTTGTAAAAGCTTTGATGTCTATATTCCCCATGGATTTGTCTAAATTGATAAGGTTTACGTATACAAGTATGATTCCGAAAGCAACACTGATGACCACTGCCTTAACCTTCATTCTTACTTTTGCTATTGGCCCATGGGCTTTTACAGTAGTAGCTGAAATGTCTAAATTCCTTTTGGATCTGTCTCTGCTAGTAAGGTACACATGTATGTCTGTACACGAAAGCAAGATTCCGTATCAACACTGCCTCAATTCCCATTCTTTCTACAGATAAAACAATACATAAATAAAATAATAATTCTTTTTTGTTTATTAATAATATTAATATACAGATATAGGGGTCTGCATTTTCACTAGCGTCATTATTGTTTTATAGAAAGAACAAAGCATTATTGATTGGGATATTTTTTTCTATAATTTTGTGTAGAGATATATACCAAAATAAAACGTTTATTTTTTAGATAAAAAATATTACACAACTACACTGTTCCATTACTATTAGGGTTGGTGTCGAATTATCGAGTCATTGAAAGTGACTTTCATTATGGTTTGAAACCCCTCCCCTTAGATAACATTTGAAAATGTTGATTTTTCTTTCACTAAATATTAAAAAATCAACACTACTGTATTCGCTAACAAAACAATCATTCACTCCCATCCCACTTACAAACCTAACTTTGTCATTCAACAACAATTGATAATTTGAGACCATCCCTAAATAGACTGATTCGACCTACCCTTATAAAAAATTCAACCTTGAAAGTCCGAATTTAAACCATTTCCATCAATCATTGAATACTGATTGTTTCAACTACTAAGATCAAAGGAAAAACCATTGTACGATGATAAGCAATCATTGTACAACCATTGCGTTCAACCAAGCAAAGTCAACTCTTTTTCAACGACTGCGCAACCATTTCTATACAATCATTGTAATCTGCAACCATTGTAAACTGCAACCATTTCACATTGAAATGTAAATGGTTGCAATATGTTTTGTTCAATGATTACATAGTTGCAACCATCCTGAATTAGTATTGTTCCAAAAAAATAATCATTTTACCTGAATTAAAATTATCTTTAAGTAAGGATTTGAATCTACCTCTTTTCAACAACAGTATCTTAGGATATTTAGGATATTTTTTCTGCAAGCATACATGCATGTTTATTATAGTAAATTACTAAATTCATGTTCATACTAGTATGTTTCTTTCTCCAGTACGGATTTAAGAATGCGATACCAGACGAGTTTTCCACTCAATGGCATATGGGTTTAGGCAAATCAAAATGCTTGAACAGCCAATTAAAACGGTTGAACAACTAATTAAAACGGTTGAACAGCTAATTAAAATGGTTGAACGGCTAATTAAAATGCTTGACCAGAAATAGGGTTCATAGTCTTAGTTTCTGTTATATCTATTTTCATCTTGTGTTATACTATATATTTATTTTTATTCTCTATTTCATGCAGAGGGGGGGGGGTAAAAATTTAAAAAGTGTTTTCAGATTTTAGAGGGTTTATTTCTTTATTCAATTACTTCAATAAGTGCTGAGAAATCTCAAATAGCAAGTATATGAAACTGCAAATAATATTTTTATTTCATTTTTATTTAGTTTGTTTTACCATGGGCATTCAATAGATTGAAAGTCCATGGTTTTACTGTATTCACTAGGGCAGAGCATTTGTACTGAAATAACATGTGTTAATGATTAAAAAATTAAAACCAAAAACAGGAGGACAATATGGGAGATTTTCTTTGGCAAATTATTTATCAAGTTATGCTTCCTTTATAGCAGACTCTAATCAAACTGAGAATCTCTCTGTACTAAAGTTTGTTTTGCCTTGCCGAATTATTTTTGTTTTGTTTATGGATTAATGGATTAATAAAGTTTCTTAAGACACATCCTTCAAAGCAGACTCTAATCAAACTAGAGAGACTGAGTCTATCTGTAATCAGAGTTTTTTTAAGTTATGCCTATCGACTTAATTATTTAAAACACATCCTGTAATGTCTGATTGCATTTTCTCTATCAAATCAAAACTATCAAATCAATAAACAGATTATTTTCTTGATTGATTCCGATTTTCTTCCTTCCAGACACATCTTCCTCCCTTTATAATTGTGATGATTGCAAGGTGAAGTGTAAAATCCAAGACTTGTCACAATCAAATTTTTTCAAATGTTTTTGCAATAACTTAAAAAGTAGTGAAGGGATTTTGTAAAAAATGATAGTCATGACAGCAAGGGGATTTGCTATGCCTTAGCATTGCTGTTATCTAGATAATATACATGTGAGTGGGACAGTCACCATCCTTCAAAGTTAGATGAAAATTGGTTCAATATCTTTTCATTCACAAGACAAGTTTACTCAACTATTTCAATACTTTAAATATTTTTTTGATCAAACCATTTAAATTCTGACATGTATGCATGAAATACATACATTTGAAATATATTTTTTAAAGAGCAAGATAATTATTTTATGTTGTATTGAGATTATATTGCCATAGTTTTAAAGGGTTGCATTCGATTGAAACGGTTGCAAGAAATGCAACCAAAATTGTCAAGCGTTTACAATGGTTACATATGATTGAAACAATTTCAATGAGTTTACAACCAAAATTGTAATGGTTGCATTGTAACGGTTGGCATTGTTGCATAAATGATTGGATCAATGATTGTACAATGATTGTGCAACAGTTTAAATTCGGACTTTCAAGGTTGAATTTTTTATAAGGGTACTTTTTTTATTTTACTTACATTATTTCATGAGAAATTCTGCCTATAAACCACAATAACGACTGCGATGGATTGACCAGATTTTCAAAAGTACAGCAGAACATGAACTTCTATAAAGCACTAGAAGAGATTAAGTAGACTTAAGCCAAGAAATAGCCATATGTTTCTGTGAACAATATGTGATCCGTTATACATACATTGTACAGTGTACCTATACATTTGAAATTTTAATAGGCTCATACATGTATTCATAAAAGCATTACTAGGTTTGAATTTGTTGCATATACATTGAAATGGATGGCAATCAGATATAACACCCTGCTGCAAACTTTAGAACATTACTTTATAAATTGTAATTATCTTATAGTTATTTGGAAAAATGTTGGGTTAAATAGGGAAGCAAAATTGGTTTGTCAAGAGATAACATGCTTGAGCCTCTAATCATTCAAAAGAGTATACACAGGTATAAGTTTGATAACATATAGTATATATTGTGTAGAACTGTTTTTGTACATAGATTTATTAAAAAATACCATGCTGCATGATTTCAAATCAATAAAATACACTCAAATGTTACAGAGCAACTAAATATACAATTTACCACGTAAATTTCTATCTTGAGACATATTATCCATCTAACAACATTTCTGCAGGGAGGTTATAGAATCTAATCTACAAAAATGTATTTTGAGGCCATAGGCGTAGCCATTTTGAGGCAAGGGGTGCAAGTGCCTCACCAAAAATTTTCAGAAATATATTTTTGAGTTATTTTTTCAACTAAAACTACATGGAAGCAAACCAAAAATGAATATACTTCATTTGCCTTGACAAAATTTGGTGGCTCAAAATATTAATTTTCTTTAAAAGTTATTCTTGGGTCAGGTAGATTCCCCGTTGATCTTTTGTTATCATGAAATATCTTCTCTTGTGTTCATCCTCCGTACGCAGGGCTTCAAAATCCAGAGTTAAACAGATAATTATTCCTTAATGAGCATACTTTATTTTGGATAATTATCCCATCGAACGAAGTTCGGAGAGATATAGGGAACGCCTCCGTCAGTCTCTCCGTCCGTACGTATGTCCGTACGTCCGTCTGTCCGTCCGTCCGTCCGGGCAATAACTCAAATACCGTTGGCCCGATTTTGTATATATTTTGTACACATATACCCAATGGGGGTAGAAGTTCTGCTCGAAAACCGATTTTCAAAATGGCCGCTCATTTAAAAATGGTGGCCATTTTATTGCCGATTTTACAGTAATTTAGGTTCTGCATATAAAACTGTAATAGCAATATGTTTTAAATGTAAAAAAGTTATATAGAACATTGATTAAGCTAGAAATGCAAATATAGAAGAAATACGTGGCAGCCATCTTGAAAAATGGCTGCATTTGCACGTCATTTTACGATTTTTGCTGTCACTGGAAAAGTAGTAAAGCGATTTTGTTCATATTTGGTATTTGAATACTTTAAGCATGGTACAATGTCCAATAAAATTTTGGGTAGTATGCGGCCATTTTGAAAAATGGCTGCCATTTTTACGTGTGTTGTTTAACATTTTTTACTGTAACTCAAAAAGTAGTGTAGCGATTTTGTTCATATTTGGTATGTGAATACTTTAAGCATGGCACAATGTCTAATGACATTTTGGGTAGTAGGCGGCCATTTTGAAAAATGGCCGCCATTTTTACATGTGCTATTTTACATTTTTTACTATAACTCGAAAAGTAGTAGAGCGATTTTGTTCATATTTTATATGTGAATACTATAAGCATGGCACACTGTCGAGTGACACTTTGGGTAGTAGACGGCCATTTTAAAAAATGGCTGTCATTTTTACATTTTTCACTATAACTCGAAAAGTATTGGAGCGATTTTGTTCATATTTGATATGTGAATACTTTAAGCATGGCACATTGTCTAATAAAACTTTGGGGAGTAGTCTGCCATTTGGCCAAAATGGTCACCATTTTATGTGTGTTGTTTTACATTTTTTATTATAACTCAAAAAGTAATGGAGCGATTTTGTTCATATTTGATTTGTGAATACTCATAAGGATTGCATACTGTCTTATGACATTTTGGGTAGGAGGCGGCCATTTTAAAAAATGGCCACCATTTACATGTACGTGTGTGCGATTTTTAAAAATTTTATATAAAAGCATATTACTTCTTCTGATGACAACTTGGCTAGTGAGCAACCATTTTGAAAATGGTGGCCTTTCTTATGTGTGTTATTTTATGATATTTGCTTTATATTTCTTTGGTAAAAATGCCAGCCATTACTGTTCGATTGGATTCGCTACGCTTTGGTGTTGCCATTGTTCTGCTTATCAAACTCACCAAAAGGGTTACACCAAAATTATTATTCAGGGGGTCATTAACAGAACTTTCGCAAAGTTATGAATTCGCAAGTCAGTTTTTAATTTTACGAATTTGATAAATGTGCATTAACAGAACTTTGGTAAAGTTACGAACGATTCGCAAAATTACGAAAAAATGACGTCACATATGCTTTCGTTCGTAACTTTAATAGCACCTCAGACCCTTTCATAACTTTGCAAATGGCATATTTCTCATCCAGTTCTTATGTAAGGTATACAGGTTGGCAAAAAGAAATTGTTTTTTATATGCATGCTAAGTTTCAAGCTATTTTGATCCGTTTCAGATGACGCTAACCCACTCTTCTCTTCTTGAGGACTGGAGGCAGAGGGCGCAACAAGGTCAATACGAGATGAAGAAAGTACTCGCAGAGATGCTAACTCCCTCTGGTGGTGTGCGTGTGAACTGTTATCAGTTCATCTCTTCTGTGGTTGGATGTAGCAATACGACAATTACGAAAGTGGCCAATCATGTGAGACTAACTAGGGGAAGGCGTGAACCTCCACAACACGGACTACGCAAATATTGGGAAGCTAAGAAAAAAGCGACAAGTGGTAAAGGGACGAAACCTACAGGATCAACAGGTGATTTCCATAGTTTCGACACTTGGGTCTGTTTTTGACTCATTGTAATTTAGGATTGGCTGCAATCCTGGCTTAAACTTTCATGGACTCATTGTAATTTAGGATTGGCTGCAATCCTGGCTTAAACTTTCATGGACTCATAGTAATTTAGGATTGGCTGCAATCCTGACTTAAACCTTCATGGACTCATTGTAATTTAGGATTGGCTGCAATCCTGGCTTAAACTTTCATGGATTCATTGTAATTTAGGATTGGCTGCAATCCTGGCTTAAACTTTCAATGATTCATTGTAATTTAGGATTGGCTGCAATCCTGGCTTAAACTTTCATGGCTCGGTTTGTAGAGCATCAGGTTTTGAATCTGGAGGTCCTATGGTCCCACACAGGGCATTATTGCTCAATTGAGGATAAATCTTTGCTCTTAGGCAGTCAAAGTTGAAGTACTGTAGATTGGGTTAATTTGGCACTACTTATTTTGGCGATTTTGCCATTTTTTGCATATTGTAAATTAATGCTTTTCTATTTTGCCAAAGGAGCACAGAAAGTATCGCAACAGATTTCAGACAGTCATATATTGGATTTTGGCTATATTCGTAGAATTTGAACAACACCGGTGCAAATGTTAGGCCAATGCATTAACTCCAAGACAAGCACTCATCTGCTCATAAAGGTGATAAAATAATTTTGACCTTGAGATCGGAGACAGGAAAGGTGCAAACACCCCACCTACACGTTTTTCTGAAATGTTGTCCTGATTTTTGGCCCTTTCCAACCCTGTTTTTTCAATGTTTGATGCATTTATATGTTGCGTTTTGAGACACAGTTAACCTCTTAACCCTTTCACGACGATAGGCTCCATATGGAGCCCTATCATGTAATACCTTTCAGGACGATAGGCTCCTTTTGGCACCATTATTTTTATTTATATGCATCAATGAAATGACAATATCTCCAGTTTTATTTAGTGTTTTTCCACCAAATTTTTACAAGTTGTCCTAATGTGATAGTCCTTACAAAAAATTGTATTTCGGTGATAAAATTCACGGTATAGGTCCAGGGGCGTAGGTAATTTGCAGTTTTCCCCTAAAAACTGCTCTTAGTTATCTGTCACCAGGGCCAACATTTTCCTCTTATATTCACGTCGGGAAAGGGTTAAAAGGAAAATGGATGCAATTGGGATGAAGTGAAAAACAATATTTCCCACGTTATTTTCCCATAGGGAAAACTCATGCGATCCATTGTTTTCAGCTTAATTTTGGTCACCCATAATTGATATCTATAAAACCCCTGCCTGAATCCTATTTTCCTTTAATGAGGATAACAGTGTCGCTAAACGCAACATACTGGTGTATTAAACATTGAAAAAGCAGAGGTGGAAAGGGCTAAAAATCAGGACAACATTTCAAGAAAAATATGTTGGTGGGGTGTTTGCACATTGCCTGTCTCAAAGTCCAAATCATTTTATAATCTCTATCAGTGCTTGTCCTGGAGTTAATGCATTGGCCTAACATATGTACCTGTTCAAATCCTCAGAAAATATCCAATATCCAACATATGACTGTCTGAAATCTATTGCGATAATTTTCATGCTCCATTGCCAAATTAAAGCGGGCGCCAAATTAACACAATCTACAGGAGTCTAAATGGCATCATTAAACTGTATTTACAACCAATAGCATGGATGCTTTGTAAGCATGTTGATTGTGAACACCTTATATTACATTTTTACGTCACCACCAGAAGTGGCGACATATTGTTATCTACTAGTCTCCAATTTTTTGTGGACAGTGTTTGGCGGTCGGCATCTGTAACAAATGGTAGGTGGTAACATTTCGCATGTTAATTATTACAATCTAAATTTATGAAAAATCATACTTTGTTACTTTAAAGTGATGTCTTCACATTTTATATAATTTCACTTTCAGCCACAAAGCCGTCTAACAAACCAGACACAGTAACAACATTGACCAAAGCAAGCAAGAACAAGAAAAATCTAGTCTCTCAGAACAATGTTTTAAATCAGAAAACCACGGCTGATACGGGGGCATCTGCAACATTTACAGCTCTGCCAGGACCAGTGACATGGGATACAGTGAGTTATACATGTTAATTTAATATCACTGCGCGATTTCAGTCTTTTGACAATGATCAGAAAAAGTCTTTTATTGCAGCATGAATCTTGGACTTTATTCCTTAATGAATATTCATAAAGCCATTGTTGTTACCATGGAGACGTGACCTCATAGATATTGATCGATAGACTTTTGAATTTTATTTATATATTTTAATTAAACATCACAGCATAAATGTACAATTAATGTACAACCAATTTTCTATTTGTGAATTCTTAAATGTTTAGTTTAAAAATTCCAAGCTAACAATGGAGTTCTATCAGAATATCTCAGAAAAATGTGGTACAATTTAAAAATGTGGCTTAATTTAAAATGTGGCACAATTTTAAAACGAAAATCTAAAACAAAGGTAAACATAAATACTTACACACTACTGTACGTTGTTTTATTTTCAAGCTTCGTAATCAACAACTTCTACTACAGCTGCAAAAACAGCTGTCAAATCAACAACAGCAGATAAAATCACAGCTGCAGCTCATTGATCAACAGCTGATTGGACAACAGCTGCAGGTAGTTCACATTTTTAAAGTTTAAGGCCTCAAGCTGCTATTTACAATATACAAGGTGTCACAAAAAATACAACTGTTGGTAAGAATGTGAAGGTATCTAAAGATATATTATACAGAAAACGTAGGCGTATCCAGGAGAATTTTCACCGGAATTTTATTTATTTTTATTTATTAACATTTTTCATGTTAATGCCTTGGGTAATAAATTTTGCAGGCATTACAGCAGGGTGGCCAAATGTTGAATGCAACTGGTGTGGTAGCTAGCACATCTGGGAAGAAATCCAGGGGGACAACAAAAGCACCATGCACCATGACAACGATGCAGGTGAGCTGTCAATCACTACATATACCCCAAATCCATAATCTGAAATCACTTTACCATATGCAGGCCTATAGCCAGCTTTAATTTAGGGGGTCGGTTTTTAAAAAATTCCAAAAGGTTCTTTGACAATTTTGGACCAAATCACTTGAAAAGTCCTCAAAATGGTAAAAATAACATGATTTTGAATGATCTTTTGCCCAGTGGCTGATATGATACTGTTAGTAGTAGAATCTGCAGAACAAAATTGTGTCGATGTGTACTGTAGCTGAAATGAATGGTTCTCGATTTGTACTGTAGCTGAAATTAATGGTTCTCGATTTGTACTGTAGCTGAAATTAATGGTTCTCGATTTGTACTGTAGCTGAAATGAATGGTTCTTGATTTTTACTGTAGCTGAAATGAATGGTTCTTGATTTGTACTGTAGCTGAAATTAATGGTTCTCGATTTGTACTGTAGTTGAAATTAATGGTTCTCGATTTGTACTGTAGCTGAAATGAATGGTTCTCGATTTGTACTGTAGCTGAAATTAATGGTTCTTGATTTGTACTGTAGCTGAAATTAATGGTTCTTGATTTGTATTGTAGCTGAAATGAATGGTTCTCGATTTTTACTGTAGCTGAAATGAATGGTTCTCGATTTGTACTGTAGCTGAAATTAATGGTTCTCGATGTGTACTGTAGCTGAAATTAATGGTTCTCTATGTTAATGCTGTGGATTGGCTGATTTACAAATGTACTCACATTGTGGTCTTATGGAGTTCCACACTGTTTGGAAAAATCTTAACTGTGATTGTATTCAACCACAAATGAATGCCCAAGCACCCGCAATATTAGAGAATTTAAAAGAAAAGGGCTTCGCTTAGAATGACTCCTAACTGAAGTTGATGATTTACGTCATCATCACATCATCATCAACTCCAGTTAGAGTCATTCTAAGTGAAGCCATTTTCTTTAAAATTCTCTTATATCGTGGTTGTTTGAGCATTTATTTGTGGTTATTTAATTACCATTGTAGCTTTATTAATTTGCATGGTGAAACATTTGGAATCCAGATTCAACTTAGTTTAGCTTAAATTGGAGGTTTATTGAAAGCGAAGGAATCTCGGCAACCATCTTGAATGAAGCTAACTGCAGTTAGAGTCATCCAGCTGTGGAACAGTGAATTTTGTACTTCAAAAGCTCTACTAGTATTTATTTCTTGTGATATCATTTATTGTGTTAGAACACTTATCGTATGATTTGGAATAATAT
Source organism: Owenia fusiformis (assembly GCA_903813345.2). Classification (NCBI taxonomy): domain Eukaryota; kingdom Metazoa; phylum Annelida; class Polychaeta; order Sabellida; family Oweniidae; genus Owenia; species Owenia fusiformis. Next base: position 38,844,491 of record CAIIXF020000006.1, on the reverse strand, counting down.
ATTGAAGAAACATTTTGTCGAATATTTGTATTTTTGTGTTTCTAGTCAAATACCAGTCTATTGGAGGTGCAACCTGCTCCTTCCCCCTTCCAGCCCCAAGCGCAGTATGTTCCCGTTGTCCAGAAGCCAGCCTCCCACTTACAAAAGCAGTACCCCACCCTCAGCAACAGTATATTCAACTCAACCCAACCTCCAACTCACATGGGTAATCTATCAATAGACAATACTCCAGGCCAAGGATCTATTACCCTAGTGGAGGACGGGGAAAGTGGAGGGACGATAGAAAATATGTCGATAAATGTACATGTAGAAGATACAGCAGATCTAGCATCGCCCATACATGAGGGCTCTATTCTACCCACCAACCGAGAAAGAAAGACACATGACCAACAAACAAATGACCAACAAATTTCAGTTGAGCCAGTTTTAGTTATGGGTGAATCCACATGTGAAATGTCACAAATTATGGCCCAGCTAAATGACAGCTCAGGTCCACCGCCAAATGTTAATATAGCAGTTGTCGAAGCTGACGAGAATGAGGTGATATCTGACCCACAGGGTTTAGAAACGATATTAAGATCTCAGAATATTGCTCCAGGGACGTACACACTTTATATCCAACCCCCCGCTGATGGTGATATAGACCAAAATCTTGGCAGAGAGGTCGAGTTTGCTGGAGAAGAAACTTTAGTGGTGGCTGAAAGGAACTCTTCCAATGAGGAGGAAGTCTTGGAGATCGCTCGGGATTCACCCGATGCAACAGGATTTTCCCAAGAATTTCTCCAGCAAATTTTATTAACTCAAAATGAAAATGAGGCTGTGCAAACATTGAATGATAATCCTGTCAAACAAGGGAATTAGGATAATTAACGAGATTAATTAATTAATTAATAATTTAACTATAAATGATTGAAAACCTAGGTAAAAAATGTATTGTTTGCATACTACTTATATGTAATATTGACGTACCTTTGAGTGCCACTGTTATAAAAGTGAATGTCAAATAAAAAGTAAATAAATAAATAAATTGACAGTAGGTATTTTTCCTTTACACCACCAGGTTAATAAATCGTATCTAATAGCATGAGGCAAAGAAAAACTTAAAAACCTGAATAATAATTTTCGTGTAACCTTTTTGGTGAGTTTGATAATTATCCAAAATAAAGTACAGTTAAACTTGTATAATCCGAACGCCAGTGGGACCAGCTTAAAGCGTTCAGATTAGGAGGTGTTCACACTTCAAGGTTTTTGCATTCGCGAGATTCCAGATTCCGAAGAAATGGGAACACATTCTAGGTACATATTTATATTTCATTTGACCTCATAGCTTTATGGTAGTATTTCAGAAATTTGAAAATTCGGTTCAAATGAATCTATAGTCATGCTGGAAAGCCCTATTTAATTATAATCAAGACCATTTAAAGGGACCCAACACCTTACAAAACTTCTTAATGGAGAGGAATAAGGGAAAATGCTTGCCGGATTCTGAATCTGTATTTTTTAATGATTTTTCACCGTCTTAGAATTTCAATTTTTTTCATTTGAAAAAATGAGATTTGCATTGTTTTCCAATTAGAAAAATGAGTAAACATGAATAGCTCAAAATCTAACGGTGAGATTTTGTTTTAAAAAATCATGGATATCAAGGCTAAATATAGCTATACAGTAAACATAAAAAAGCAATGCTTGGACTCTTCATATTCACACAAAAAATTAATTAGTAAATGAGGTTTGATATTTGTGAGAATAAGTTGTACGAGGTGCAATGCTCTACAAACACCAGACTACAGGGTGGATTAGGATCAATGACACACATAAAAATTAATTTAAAAATATTTCATGATAATTATCTCAAACAAAAGCAGTTGGCGAAGGATACGTTTCATTACACTCAATAAATAGTAATCACTTTTGACTATATATATATCTCATGGGAATGTATTTCCATCTGCTCAAGATATTATATTTTAGCTTCGAAAATCACAATCGTTGGATAATACATTTGTCTCGGAATGATAGGCCACCCTGTAGCAATGTAGCTTTCACTTGAAGTTTACCCTTGAGAATAATGAACTTTCTTCCAAATTGGTCTTGCTTTTGTGGTGTATGTGGCTTTTTAGCAAATCTGCCACGCTCATTTCTTTCCAGAACCATCATCTTGTTCAAATGTATCACTATATGCGCATGTATAGACAGATGACATAGATATACATATAAATTATATATTGCACCTGTATTTACTTACATGGGAATATATTGCCTTTGGAAAAATGCAAATGCATGGACATATATTTTCATCTTATATATGACTTCAAGCTAACATATTATTTCATATTTATATTTTCATAGTTAGTTTAACATGAATAATAGATCCATGAGAACAATATTCTTTGTTTTTTTATTAAATTGATGGGTTTACTGTGAATTCAATAAATTACAATTTGCAAGTAGTCCATATACATCCTATAGTGAACCTATAAATTATTAAAAGTACAAAGTTTTATGGTCAATTCACGATAATAAGGGTTTTTTGAAGTGATTTAACTGGGTTGGACAAAAAGTTATTTTGGGGAATTAATAATATAGGCTAATTAAGGAGGCCATTACTGAAATATTGATTTTTTTCAATACCTTGAAAGGTAAGAATGATAGCAGCATAATAATTTTGTCTAAACCTATGTTTTCAGGGTTAATGAATAAGATAATGTTAAAATATACAGGAACAGCTTATTAGATATTGTGCATATATGCAAATTAGCACGTTTTATGATTGAAATATCGCATTTATTAAAAATATTTTGTATGTCAAGATTACAAAACAATGAATATAACTGACTAATCAAGGGTTTCCTTAGTGATTAATTTGGGGAAAATTAAATAAATAACCTTTCGGGAAAATCATATATGCAAATTAAGGCGGCCATTATTGAAGCATTGAATTTTTTACATTCTTTTAAAAGTAATAATGATAGCACCACAATTACTGTGTCCTTACCCATGATTTCAGGGTCAGTGAATAAGATAATGTAACAAGATACAAGAATAACTCATTATATACAATAAAAATTCGTATTAATGTGAATATGCAAATTAACATATTTTTTAATCGAAATATCACATTTATTCAAGATATTTCATTTATCAGGTTTACAGTGCAATTGAAAGCACTCACTAATTGAGGGTTTCCCTTCGTGATTTAATTTGGTTGCCAAAAATAACTTTAGGGAGAAAATTATAATTGTATTTTGGCGGCCATTATTTAAATATTGAATATCTTCCATATCTTAAAAAGTATGAAAGATAATATCAAAATAATATCAAACAACCCACGCTTTCAGGGTCAATAAATAATATAATGTAAAAAGATACTATGATAACCTATTAGATGTTGTGAATATACGCATGTATTTATGCAGAGAATCCTGATGTCATCATTGTGGATGATGCAATGTCATCTCTCAACCTAGGTGACTGTATAAGCATAGAAAGTAGAGAGTGTGGCAAACCACCAGTATGGCTCGCTACAAAATATATTCCAAGAAGAAGGGCAAGCAGCTGATCAACAAGGACCACCTATTGTTGACACAGCTGCGTATGGATGGGAAATAAAGGATGGATTCCCGATACCAGGTACTAATCCTACACTCCCCCCCCCCCCCTTCTCCTGATAATTTGATAGATGTGATCAGCTTTGGGTGCAAATGTGAACAAGGCCTCTACAAGGCCTTTAGGAGGGAAGGTTGTTGCTGTCATGGACATGGCATGTCATGTACAGTTTACTTTTTGTGTGGTAGTGGTAACGGATGTTTTAGTCCATTCACAAAAAGATGAGTTTGCTAAACAGGGTGAGCCAGATCTGGGTTTCTAGACGCCAATACTGTGACGATTTTATGAGTTTTCGAAATATTGCGGCCCTGATTTGCATAAACACAATAATTATGCTTTAAATCCTTTTCAAATGAGTTTATCTTATTCTTTAACCTTGAAAACAGGAGTTTAGTTTAGACAAAACTATTGTATATTGTAATTTTACTTTATTCGTAGTCTTGAATATTTCTGAGATAATTCAACGATTGCTGCCCTAATTTGCATAATCACAATGATTATTGATTTTATCCTTATTATCATTTTATCTTATTCTTTGACCCAGAAAACCTGGGTTTAGACACCAGTTTTGTTGTGCTACTTTGCTTAGTTTCAGACATTTTGAAGATAATCAATAATTTGATAATGGCCACGCCAGGCCACCTTAATTTGCATAATCAGAATCATTATTGTTTAAGTTTTTTTTATAATTCTATCTTATTATTTGACCCCAAAAACTGGGTTTAGACACCAGCATTGTGAGTTTTGTGCGCTTAGTTTTCGAAATACAGGGTGGTCAAAAAAACCGGCAACCCTAGTTTTTCCTAATATCTTTGTCATTCTAAGGAATAACTCCCTGATATTTTACACATTTGTACATCATTCAATTTCCTACCAACCTACTATATTTCATGACCATCGGACTGATAGTTACAATTTTACTGTATTTTAAGCATCATACCCCAGATGGCCACTTTCGGGCTATCTGAGCTGGTCTGTTATCCAAATGAACTCCATTTCCTACTTGATGCACTGGTAAACTCTAACAATTATGTATTCTTGGGGAGCCAAGCACTTTATGAAGTAGTGGAAAGGCACCTTCACACAGACAGATGCACAGTTTAGTGTGTTCTCAGAAGATAGATTTACCTTTGATGATGCTAACAGATATGCAATAACTGTCAACATCAAACTCTATTTTGTGATTCCCATGGAGTTCTTGGGGACTTTAGGTGAACCCAGGGGGGTTGTTAGGCAGCAACAGTGGTTCCAACAAGACAGAACCATACCCCACACACCCAATGATTCACAATAATGGCTTTGGGACCACTTCAATGACCACATTATCAGCAGTACAACAGACAATGATTGGGCACCCCATAGCCCAGATATGGCCCCATTTAATCTTTACCAGTGGGGATACCCCAAAGATAGAGTGTAGGGTAATAACACCAGAAAGACACTTGGCCTCACAATAAGGATCACATGTCTCGTTCAGGCCATACTTGCTGAGGAATGCAGTTAAGTCATTGACAGGTTTGGAAAACGTGTGTAGGTTTGCCTACAGCACGATATTGGAAAACTGGGGCACCTTGTTTAAAGTGCTGTAACATTGCAACTATCAGCCCAATGTTCATGAAATAATACAGTCTGGTATGAAATTGAATGGTGTACATATGTGCCAAATATCAGGGCAATATTTCCAAAAATGATAAAGATATGAGGAAAAATTAGGGTTGCCGTATTTTTTACCACCCTGTATTAGGGATAATCAATAATTCAATAATGGCCGCCCTAATTTGCATAATCATAATCAATATCTTTTTCTAATAAGGCCCAATTTATCTTAGTTCTTTTACCCTGAAAACCTAGGTTTAAGGACCAATATTGTGATGCTACTATACTTTGTCTTCGAAATATTGAAGGTAATCACTTTTTCAATAATGGCTGCCTTTACTTCGCAAAATAATAAAATAATTGTTCTAATCTTGATTATTGTAATTTCATCTTATTCCCTGACCCTGAAAACCTGGGCTTAGATACCAATATTGTGATGTTTCTGTACTTAGTTTTCTAAATATTGAAGAAAATCCCGTTTTAGAAAATGGCCGCCTTCATTTGCATATATAATTTTTTCCCCAGAGTTGCCTTTTGTCCAACCCAGTTAAATCACTTCATAAAACCCTTATGATAGTGATTACACAATAAAACATCGTACTTTTACATATTTCTACGTTCAGAAAATGACAAATGGACTATAGTGGTTTCTCTTGATTCCTTACAAATCAAAAATGCATGCACATAAGCACGGTGTTATAGCATGACAGTTACGCCACCTCTGAAAACGAGATTAGACGACTACAATCACTGATTTATCCAATAAAATGGCCGCGATGGCACAGAGAACTAAGGTTGGTGCATTATTTTCTTCTACTGTGTATCAATGAAAGGGTGAACGATTAATGTAGGCATCGCATTCGGTGATGCATTTAGTAATGTATATTTTGAACGTATTCTTTTCAAAATGCCCGGGGATAACATGCAATAAGCGAAATTCAAAACTACACAAAATTTGGTAATTTGTTTATTTTTGTCGTTAGGACATGGTCTACATTACTTCACGACCTCGGGGTAGATAGATGTAACCTACATACGATCATAAAAAGCCAATTGAGCATTGGAAACCACCTAATATGTTCTACTTAAGCCAAATTTATTGACGGTTACGCGAACCTCGTTCAAATATGTATCCCAGATTCATTGTTATTAATTTTGTCATATTCATCAGTACGTGATGTTAATTCTTCTTTTGCCTCTTCATTGCTATCTTTTTGACTTAAATTGGTTTCATAAATAAAGCAAGACACAGTTTTTTCCTTACCCTATAGAGGGTCAAACAAAAGCGTCTCTCGCGAGTCCTGAAAACAAATATACACAATTCTAATATTCCATTTCTTACCCCGGATTTTAACAATGACATGAAAAGAGGCTATCAGAACTAGCAACATTGACTTGAAAGGTGTACATGCACGTAACCGTCCGCTAAATATCTAATGTACAACTAATACAATACGTTACCGTCCATAGAATTCATACGTAGTTGTCTAACGACATTGCGTTTGAAACCTTATTTTTTACAATATGACCACGTTCCTGTTTTGGATTTGTCATTTTATGGCTTGTTTATACACAGTTTACTTACTAATAATAGTTTGAATGGCTCTGAGGCACATATACATGTACTGAGAAATCACGAGAATGGACTAAAAATTATGAACTTGGACATCTCAGTCGGTAAGTTTATAGCTTATATTCCGCTTCTAGTAAACCACCTGGCAGATTTGACCCAGTCTTTATAACCATCTATTTATACGTCACCGAACGGAACTATTTGAAAAGAAAATCTTATCTGTGAATCTTGCCTACAGGCGAGAAAGAGAACATGCTGTCTTTCCCATCCGCCATTTTTTGTTATCGTTACCGCAAAATTTTGCAAAATGCCTTGCCGTAACCGTCATGCTATAACACCGTGATAAGGTGATCTAGTATTTCAACACAGGACCCTGAAAGCTCTATTTGAGCTTGAAGTAGATGTATTCATAGTATTAATGTTTGTATTATTAATCTCTATGGTTTTTCAATAGGCTAACTCAGTCAGTGAATGCAGGATTAAAACACAACACACACGAGTAATTCACCCACCTATGTATGTTATTATTGAAAAACATTGCCATCTTTTACATCACTTCTAAATTATTTTTGTAAACATGCATTTTAAGAGGTTCATTTTTTCCAAAAAAAACTCAAAAATAAACTTCATGGAGTTCCTTATATATTTTACGTGATGAAACATGTGTTCAAGTACAATGTAACTTTGCATGAAAAATTGTAAAAAAAATGATGGACGATGGTGAAAATGACGAATGTATTTTGAAAAAGCTTGTTGATGGGTGGATTAAACATGGATTATAAGATAATCCAATTGATCTGGAAACTATTCTTTGAACTTTCCTTGAAGATTATAGATTCGCCTTTCACAAGCATTTACTTTTTACAGCCAGAAACTACTCACAAAAAAATTATCAACTGCCAAAAGTCAGTTGCGATACTTTCCCTGCCCCTTTGGCCGACAATAAAAACGCAGATACAATTTTTTTTTTACAAAATGATCTCATAAAACTACTGTTATAACAGTGACGCGAGTTATTGCAATACAGGCCATTCGAACAAATCCCAACATGGCCCGGGCCCCCCCCCCTTGGGTGGGCCCAGAAAAAAAAATGGGGCCAAAAAGGCCTTAAGGCCCCCAAAAAGTCGGCCTTTTTGGTCATTACTGAGCCTTTTAAGGCCTTATTTTTTAAATTCAGGCCAAATTTTGAAGAAAATGGGCGTCAACATTTCAAAATTTGGGCCCACGTTTTTTTCTCTGACCTGAAATTTGGCCCCCCCCCCCCCCCCCTTGTTGGTTCCCAGATCCGCCCCTGCACTTGGTTGTATGCTTTCAACTATGTAACACACTATATAAATAAAAATGAATAAAAAAAGTTCAATATGTCAAACTCTGAAACATGCGATTCCCACACTTCAAAACTGAGGTAAGATGATGATTTGAAAAGAATTCCAAATCAAAAGAATTTTATTTGGTATTTCATTTTATAATAGAGGAGTGTTCATAATGACCTCATGCACCTATATAGTTAGTTACTGAATTGTGGTTGCAAATGCAAATATTTCCGAAGAGTAATATTTATTTAATCATGACGCACACCTAAACGTCTTTTTTACTACACGAATACTCTCAATTGGTACTCAAGATATCCATTGTGCTCCGTAGACTTTAACTCTATTTGTTCTTTGTTTGAATTGAAAATGAAAAACATATATGAGTATTGATCTTTTTCAGACAGCAAAGGTAAGTTTAAAACAGAAATACTTCTTACGAATCCAAATTACACTTTAAACTTAGAATTGTGATCTACGATCTTATGGGTATGTTACAAATTTGATTAGATACATTCACTCAGCAGGCCGTTAAACAAATAATTTACTTTACAAGCGTAACCATAGGTAACTTCGATTTTAGTATGTTCAAGTTCTGTGAAAACAAAGGCAAGGTTTATGTTTTATGAACATTCCGATTTGATAGCAAACTTTATTTTTGAGTGTATTAAATCAAATAAAGCTTATTGCGTCGGGACCTGTACGTTCGCCCAATTAAAGGCAAATGTGCCGTCAATTAAGAAACTCAGTAAAAAGTTTTTCATGCAATCATAAGTTCACAGAAAATAGAATGAAAAAATAGAAAAGATCTAAAAAACAACAACTTTTAGTTCAAATTATTTAAGTCAATATAAAAATAGCTGCCATAGGATAAATATGATATCGGGCTATCATTTTAATCCACTCTTGGATATCGCCGTCTTCCACTCATTCGCTGCGCTCACTCGTGGAGATTGGCGATATCCTCTCATGGATAAAAATGGTATCCCTCAAAAATCATAGGATATCCTCTATGTATTACACTCTTTTACTAGATCACTTACATGTATAAGAATAAGACTGATTTTTATTAGTGACAGTATACCCGGAACAGGGTAGTTGTGTGATATTTTTCTGAAAAATAAACGTTTCATTATAGTTTATAGCTCTACACAAAAATTATAGAAAAAAATATCCCAATGAATAATGTTTCGTTCTTTCTATAGAACAATAATGAAGCTAGTGAAAATGCACACCCCTATATGAATATTATTAATAAAAACTCTATTGTTTTATTTATGTATTCTTTTATCTGTAGAAAGAATGGAAGTTGAGGCAGTGTTGATACAGAATCTTGCTTGCATACATACATGTATACCTTACTAGCAGAGACAGATCCAAAAGGAATTTAGACATTTCAGCTACTAAAAGCCCATGGGCCAATAGCAAAAGTAAGAATGAAAGTTAAGGCAGTGGTCACCAGTGTTGCTTTCGGAATCATAATTGTATATGTATACCTTGTCAATTTCCCAGCTTTTAAAAAGCCAGTTGCAAACACGTGGATTAATGATAGGCAAATGAATCCTGAAAAACAGTATAACAACACATTGGATAATAAACATCAAGAGGGTGTTCCACAACAAAGGCGGAAGGTTAATACAGCACATCAGACTAAAAGAGGTGTTTTCTATCTGAAAGTTAACAAAGCGGGGAGCTCCACACTCCAAGCAATGTTTAATGGATATGCTGATAAACACGACCAAATAGTTGGAATGCCATGCAGTAATTCTGGTGTTGAGAGACACTTGGTTGGATGGCCCGAACCATTTAAACCAGAACATCTCATCCCTCTGAGCAAGAACTACACATATTGGGAACATCTAAATGAGCATATAAAATACAGTTCAAAAATCAAACAAGTTATGGCCCCAGGGAGTGTATTCGTCGCATCAATCCGTGAACCATTTTCACATTTCTTTTCATATTATAACTTTTACTACATGGAGAAAACCTATGAAGGATATCTTAAAGGGCCTAATAAATTTAAATATTTTTTAGATAACATTAAAACTATGCCGCACCTTGAACTAATCCACCATATGCCTCCTAGTAACCCAATTGCACAATGTTTTGGAATCAAACAGGAGGAACTATATAATACCATAGCAATACAAGAAAAAATCGAAGAGATTGAAAAGGAGTTTGACTTAGTAATAGTAGTTGAGCACATAGAGGAGAGCCTGATTTTGTTGACCGAATGCTCGGATTTAACAATTGAAGATGTAGTTATTTTGAAAAATGCAAATGTCAGGAACCTTAAAAAATCCAAACCAATTTTAACTCCAAATGAGTACGAGAACCTCATCCAATGGAACTTAGCTGACACAATGATATACAATCATTTCAATAAAACTCTATGGGAAAAGATTGACAATTTTGGCCGTGACAAAATGGCCATAAAGATAAAAGAACTCCGAATGGCTCAATCAATAAAGCAGAAAGAATGTGACTCTGTTAAGACAAAACCTAATTTGAAAAGAATAGAAGATTTGAAAATAAAACATGACTGTATGATCCAAAACCTAGATTATATAGGTGCTGATAAATACTTCAGGAATAAGATGACTGAGAAAGGAATCTATGATATTGAAATAGCTCAAAAAACTTGTAAATATCCTCCTGGAAAACATGGGGAATAGCGTGAAAATGTGAGCAAATATAAACATTTAAAATCATTAAGTATTTAAGCCCTGGCCTGGACTCAGTGCATTGTGGACTGAATCATATTTTTCTGAAGTTGTTGTTTTCAAAGAACATGACCGCGAAGAGGGGATGCAACATTTAGGAAATAATGCCTGGTTGGAATGAATCCGCCACAATGCATCAAGTCTCGGGCTTAAATTCTTTTCACACATTGCAAAATATTTTCTATGAAATCACCTAAAAGATACAAATTCACTAAAAGAACATATTTTCAATGAAACTTTTTGCAAGGTTCAAGTTGGCAAAGCATCAATTTCAATCTGTGGAGTCCAGTTGTCAACTTGACAACCATTAAATGAATGACTGTGGTTGTTGTGATTGGTTAATCAATGCACTGCAATTAAATGAATTACTGTGTTCGGATTGGCTGAAATTGGACACATACACCTTGGCTAGTTTTGCGTGAATTAATAATGAAAGAACATCTGAATTTCTGTATCTGTACACATATTACTATTTATCCCACCGAACAAAGTTCGAGGGGGATATAGAGAAGTCGTCCGTTCGTCCGTCCGTCCGTGTGTCCGGGCGATAACTCCAATAACGGTTGACGGAATTAGTTCAAATTTTATAGGCTTATGCCTTATGAGTGTAGGACCTCTGCTATTTTTCAATTCGGCCGCTCAATTCAAAATGGCCGCCATTTTTCTTTAAAAATGTAATCGTTGATAACTCAAATACAATTTGACAGGTTTGGTTCAAATTTTATATGCTGATGCCTAGGGACAAAGGAGTTTCGCACAAAAATAGATTTTCAAGATGGCCGCTTAATTTTTAAATGGCGGCCATTTTTCGTAAAAATATGTAATCTTTGATAACTCAAATACCAGTGAACAGATTTGGTTGAAATTTTATATGATTATGCCCAGGGACACAATAGCTATGTTCAAGAAATAATTTTCAAGATGGCCGCTAAATTTCAAGATGGCGGCCAATTTTCGTAAAAAACGTAATCTTTGATAACTCATATACCAGTGAACAGATTTGGTTCAAATTTTATATGATGATGCCTTGTTCACAATAGTATAAACTAACTTTGTGCCAAATTTCATGCTTCTTTCACAAAGTGCACAAACATTTCAACATTTACACTAGCTATAATAAGCATAGTATGTTTTGTTCGGTCGGATTTGCTACTCCGTGGAGTTGCTGTTTTTCTAGTTACATTTTGATTACAGTTTATATGGATTGGACCCTATTATCATTAGGGTTACAATGTACAGTAGGCTTGCTTTTTTAAACAAACTATACGGGATAGAGTATTTAAAATGCTTCAAGCGTTCTTTTCAAAAAGTATGTCAATGTTTTCATTACAATTGAAATATCTGATCAAATATGGAAGTTGATGTAGATTTAAGATGAAGAAATGGTCAAAATTAGAACTTATCTTTTTTGGAGGAAACTCTTTGTGTCAATTTTGTTTGTAGTTTATGATGTTTTATTAGATTTCGGATGTTTTGAATCAATATTTCTTCCACACTCCCTCCATAAGTTTGGCAAACAAAAGTCCGATTTTGGGTCACTTATCAAAACCTGTCAATTAAATAAATTTATCTCTGTCATGAATCCAAATATTGTAGTTTAAGGAATAGAATTAAGATTCAAATATCGACAGGCTTTGATGTGCTATCCAGTAGAAACTTTGGGTTGCCAAACGTATGGAGGGGAGTGTAAATTGAATCTAGTTTATTGAATATGATGAGCATCTGATCATTGTGTGAATATCAATTGCATTTTGGCCAAAATATTTTTCACACTACCCTCCCCCGTCATACTGTAGCCTGTATTTATTTAAAAGCAATACAGGCTACAATGAAGTAGCAAATGGATGATGTTTGTTTATTACCATTCTTCTGAAGGTATACTAGATTTTACATATATTCCAAGTGTTCTACAATACATATACATGTACCTGTAATTACCATGGGAAATTTCATGGTTTTCCATGATTATTTCCATGGAATACCAGTATTTACCACGGAATACTGGTGGTAATTCTCATGGAAAGCATGTTTTTTTAAGGGAAAGCAGCAGGGTGTTAAATCTGATTGCAACACATTTCAATGTATATGTAACAAATTCAACCAACCATTCAAACGGTTTTATGAATACATTTATAAGCCTATTAAAATTTCTAATGTACAGGTATACTGTATGTTAACGGATCACATATTGTTCACATTAACAAATGTCTATATCTTGGCTAAGTCTACTCAATCTATGCTAGTACTTTTTAGAAGTTCATGGTCTGCTGTACTTTTAGTGAAAATCTGGTCAATCCATCGCAGTCGTTATTGTGGATATTAAACAGAATTTTTCACGAAATAATGTAAGTAAAAAAAGTAGGTCGAATCAGTCTATTTATGGATGGTGTCAAATTATCAATTGTTGTTGAATGACAAGGCTAGGTTTGTTAGTGGGATGGGAGTGAATGATGGTTTTGTTTGCGAAATCGTGTTGATTTTTTAATATTTAAGTGAAAGAAAAACCCACATTTTCAAATGTTAGCTAAGGGGAGGGGGTTCAAACCATAATGAAAGTCCCTTTCAATGCCTCTATAATTCGACACCAACCCAAATAGTAATGGAACGGTGTAGTTGTGTAATATTTTCTTAAAAATAAACTTTTTATTTTGGTATATATCTCTACACAAAAATTATAGAAAAAAATATCCCAAACAATATTGTTTGTTCTTTCTATAAAACAATAATGAAGCTAATGACCCCCACAGACCCCTATATGAATATTATCAATAAAAAAACGAGTATTTATTTATGTATTGTTTTTCTGTAGAAAGAATGGGAATTGAGGCAGTGTTGATACGGAGTCTTGCTTGCATACATACATGTATACCTTATACTTATTAGCCTTTTGCGGATTGTAGATGTAGATGTTACATTGTGGAACGCAGCCAAACGCGACAATGAATATCAACATGTTATTGCCTTCAGTGTCGTGTTTGGCTGCGTTCCTCAATGTAACCTAGCAGGCGGGATGACATATATAGAACACACTGCTAAGTAGACACACGGTAACATTTCATTATTTCGTTATTTTAACCATATGAACTTATCCAGAGAATTTGTGTTTTGATTCTAGTAGCAGATACAGATCCAAAAGGAATTTAGACATTTCAGCTACTAAAAGCCCATGGGCCAATAGCAAACGTGAGAATGGAAGTTAAGGCAGTGGTCACCAGTGTTGCTTTCGGAATCTTACTTTTATACGTATACCTTGTCAATTCAGACAAATCCATGGGGAATGTTGACATCCCAGCTTTTAAAAAGCCAGATGCAAACACGTGGATTAATGATAGGCAAATGAATCCTGAAAAACAGTATAACAACACATTGGATAATAAACAACAAGAGGGTGTTCCACAACAAAGGCGGAAGGTTAATACAGCACATCAGACTAAAAGAGGTGTTTTCTATCTGAAAGTTAACAAAGCGGGGAGCTCCACACTCCAAGCAATGTTTAATGGATATGCTGATAAACACGACCAAATAGTTGGAATGCCATGCAGTAATTCTGGTGTTGACAGACACTTGGTTGGATGGCCCGAACCATTTAAACCAGAACATCTCATCCCTCTGAGCAAGAACTACACACATTGGGAACATCTAAATGAGCATATAAAATACAGTTCAAAAATCAAACAAGTTATGGCCCCAGGGAGTGTATTCGTCGCATCAATCCGTGAACCATTTTCACATTTCTTTTCATATTATAACTTTTACTACATGGAGAAAACCTATGAAGGATATCTTAAAGGGCCTAATAAATTTAAATATTTTTTAGATAACATTAAAACTATGCCGCACCTTGAACTAATCCACCATATGCCTCCTAGTAACCCAATTGCACAATGTTTCGGAATCAAACAGGAGGAACTATATAATACCATAGCAATACAAGAAAAAATCGAAGAGATTGAAAAGGAGTTTGACTTAGTAATAGTAGTTGAGCACATAGAGGAGAGCCTGATTTTGTTGACCGAATGCTCGGATTTAACAATTGAAGATGTAGTTATTTTGAAAAATGCAAATGTCAGGAACCTTAAAAAATCCAAACCAATTTTAACTCCAAATGAGTACGAGAACCTCATCCAATGGAACTTAGCTGATTCAATGATATACAATCATTTAAATAAAACTCTATGGGAAAAGATTGACAATTTTGGCCGTGACAAAATGGCCATAAAGATAAAAGAACTCCGAATGGCTCAATCAATAAAGCAGAAAGAATGTGACTCTGTTAAGACGAAACCTAATTTGAAAAGAATAGAAGATTTGAAAATAAAACATGACTGTATGATCCAAAACCTAAATCATGTAGGTGCTGATAAATACTTCAGGAATAAGATGACTGAGAAAGGAATCTATGATATTGAAAAGGCTCAAAAAACTTGTAAATATCCTCCTGGAAAACATGGGGAATAGTATTGTAAGAGCAATATTTCTTTGTAAACAAAGCCCATTAATGCTATATCAGACTTGTACTTAAATGATTTTATGAGTCGTTTTTGATTTTTCATGATGAATGAGAAGCATTCTGGAAATTATATCATATGTGTATACAGTTATTGTATAGTTATTATAATCATATATTAGTGAATCTATAATCATTTATGATAATCTGCATTTGATTTGCTTTCACCTAAATTATATTTGAGAGCAAATAGCTGCGAGAATTTTATCTTAAAGCCTCGTGCAATAATACCTGGCACAACCCGAAACAAAACTAACAAACAACCAAACACATCCCATTGTCAAATTAACAAAACGCAACCAGGGACAGGACAACACAAAAACGAACACCACAACCTGCAGCTGATACTACAATAATGAATGTGTCAAAATATGAAATAATATTAATTATTTTAAGTGCATGATTGATGGTAAAATTAATTAACAAAATTCACAATTATTCTAAGATACAGAATGATTTAAATAAGTCATCCGATTTGAATTTCTCAAAACACAAAATATAGCAAGATAGATTTCACAATTTCTAACATTGCATACCGCAATATATAGTATAATACAAATTTACATGTACAAACTATTTTTACTCTATTCATCTTGCAACCACCAGAGCAGAAATTTCAATATTTGTGCATTACTATATTATAGGTACAATATGCAGTGTACATAACATAATAAAATGCATTTATTGAAATAAAACTGGATTTTGTTAAATGAAAATAATTTGATATCAACATAAGACCATTTGTGAATTTAACTTTCTAAATGCGTATTAGTATTACATTACATAGAATAAATTTTCCCACAATGCAACTGAATCAAATTTCTGCAATTTAATTTCGCAAACAAAGTTACAGGTCATCATACCTAACAATGGTACGTCACGGTCATAATCCTAGTGTGATTATTTGCGAGATCCACCCCTTTTACAAAATTGGCATAATACCCACTACCATCTTCGAATTCCAAGTGGTTATAACCGTTTTATTTGTTCAGAAAGACCCTCACATTAGAAATAATTTCAATGAATTAAATTAAAGGTCATTATTCGAAAAGACGCATAATCCATTTATAAAAATATCAAACAATGTTTAATTTGTATCGATGTACCAATCAATTTTAAAACAATTGCACTTACTCAAAATTAAGGATTAAGCAAGACATTTAACTGCAGTTAAATGTATGAAATTGTCATATTGTAGATGGTTCAGCTTTACATACCTTATTCTTTTGAAACATGCGGAATACTATTAATCAAAGCATGTTCTTCACACATTTTTTACGTAAGACTTTCAATTGTATTGTGCACAAATAACCCATTTAAGTGGTTGGGTATCTTTGAATTTAAAGGAGGTTATAACACAAGTTGAAGCAACTTAAACTTTGAAAATCAAGATGTCGGTTGGGTATTACACTGGCGGATCTGGGGGGGTAGGGGCCCAGAAAAAAATTTGCCCCAAAAATTTTGAGCCAAAAAAGGCCTTTAGGCCCCAATAAGTGGGCCTTTTTGGTCATAAATGGGCCGTATAAGGCCTTATTTTTTTTATTCTAGGCCAAATTTTGAAAATTTGGGCCCACTTTTGGGTTTTAGGGGCCCAAAGTTATTTTTCTCAGAATAGAAGTTTGCCCCCCCCCCTTGTTGGTTCCTAGATCTGCCCCTGTATTAGGTATGTAACATGCCTGAAAAAGATATAAGGATATCGATATAAAGACTGTGAGGTGTATTATCAGAGTTAAGAAGGCTAGTTTTGGATAAATCATGCAATATTAAAAATTATATTTTTGTCACCTCTAACTTTTGACGTAATTGTCTGTTTTCAACGAGAATATATATTAAAAGTTCATGTTCTGCTGTACTTTTAGTGAAAATCTGGTCAATCCATCTCAGTCGTTATTGTGGATATTAAAGATTCGCGCAATCTTTATCCAATCAGCGTTTGCGATGTGTATCGGCTCACGTATAAAATGCAAATCCAACTCCAAATCCATGCAGGGGTGTATGAGGTACTCGAATCGGAAAGAGTTCGTGAAATCTGAATTTACATGCACACGGTCAATGTTTACACATGTTTGGAGTTATTGAAGAAAGTGTGATATGGGGGTGGTTCCGAATTTGAAGTCATTGCTGGAAAATATGATTTTAATACGTGAAATTATATCTATAAATACAGCAATAAAAATAACAGTACATATGATTGTGTCCAGAAATGTTTGAAACCCTTACGGAATATTCTGTCTGCATTTTGTCACCATTGCTCTTTCTTCCCGCATTCTAGTGCTATTTGAATGAATATACTTATTAATGTATTTCTAACTAAAATATATCACTTTTTTATAAACCACAAACATTTAGATCATAAAAAAATTATTCAGTACTTGAGTGAGCACGATATGCAAGGGTTACTAAGTTGACACACTAAATGACCACTGATATTGAGTTAGTCCATGCACACAGCGTATTCTGCTAATACACTTTTGCTAACACCCCTCACTTTCATAGTGAAGTGACTAATTGGTTTATGTTTACGTTTTAATGTGTTTTGTGTTCCTTGGAGGGGGTTCAAATAATAATGGATGTCACTTTCAATGACTCGATAATTCGCCACCAACCCTAACAGCTGAGGCCCAGGAATACGTTAAAAATGTTTAAAATGACCGCTAGTGTACTGAGTTGTTAATGCGTGGTGTATACGTGTTTATCCGACGAATACTAAATAAATATTGGGATAACGACACAAGATAATTCTGGTATGCGTCACTAAAATCGTATCTGACTCATATGACGTCTTAAAAATCGTATCCGACTCATTTGACGTCTTAAAAATAGTATCCGTCGGATACGATTTTTCCATTAGTTTTTAACTTGGCGCCAAATAACTACTTGTCTGTCTGTTCAGTAAAAAGTTTTTCATGCAATCATAAGTTCACAGAAAATAGAATGAAAAAATAGAAAAGATCTAGAAAACAACATTAGTTCAAATTATTTTAAGTCAATATAGAAATAGCTGCCATAGGATAAATATGATATCCTATGATTTTCTCGGGCTATCATTTTTATCCACTCTTGGATATCGCCGTCTTGCACTCATTCGCTGCGCTCACTCGTGGAGATGGGCGATATCCACTCATGGATAAAAATGGTATCCCTCAAAAACCATAGGATATCCTCTATATATTACACCCTTTTACTAGATTACTTACATGTATAAGAATAAGACTGATTTTTATAAGCTTAGTGGATAAGAATAAGACTGATTTTTTTATTAGTGACAGTATACCCGGGCATCAGCCTAACAGTAATGGAACAGGGTAGTTGTGTGATATTTTTCTTTCTATAGAACAATAATGAAGCTAGTGAAAATGCACACCCCTATATGAATATTATTAATAAAAAACTCTATTGTTTTATTTATGTATTCTTTTATCTGTTGAAAGAATGGGAATTGAGGCAGTGTTGATACAGAATCTTGCTTGCATACATACATGTATACCTTACTAGCAGAGACAGATCCAAAAGGAATTTAGACATTTCAGCTACTAAAAGCCCATGGGCCAATAGCAAAAGTAAGAATGGAGGTTAAGGCAGTGGTCATCAGTGTTGCTTTCGGAATCATACTTGTATACGTATACCTTATCAATTTAGACAAATCGATGGGGAATATAGACATCCCAGCTTATACAAAGCCAGTTGCAAACAAGTGGATAAATGATAGGCAAATGAATCCTGAAAAACAGTATAACAACACATTGGATAATAAACAACAAGAGGTCGTTGCACAACAAAGGCGGAAGGTTAATACAGCACATCAGACAAGCAGAGGTGTTTTCTACCTTAAAGTTAACAAAGCGGGGAGCTCCACACTTCAAGCAATGTTTAATAAATATGCTGATAAACACGACCAAATTGTTGGAATACCATGTAGTCATTCTGCTGGTGAGAGACACTTAGTGGGATGGCCTGAACCATTCAAACCAGAACATTTAATCCCTCTGAGCAAGAACTACACATATTGGGAACATCTAAATGAGCATATAAAATAAAGTTCAAAAATCAAACAAGTTATGGCCCCAGGGAGTGTATTTGTAGCTTCCATACGTGAACCATTTTCACATTTCTATTCATATTATAACTTTTACAAAATGGAGAACACTTATATAGGTTATCTCAAAGAGCCTGATAAATTTAGATATTTTGTAGGTAATGTTAAAACTATGCCGCACCTTGAATTAATCTACCACATGCCTCCTAGTAATCCAATTGCACAATGTTTCGGAATTAAACAGGTGGAACAATATAATACCATAGCAATACAAGAAAAAATTGAAGAGATCGAAAAGGAGTTTGACTTAGTTATAGTAGTTCAGCACATAGAGGAGAGCCTGATTTTGTTGACAGAATGCTCGGATTTAACAATTGAAGATGTAGTTATTTTGAAATATGCAAATGTCAGGAACTTTAAAAAATCCAAACCAATTTTAACTCCTAATGAGTACGACAACCTCATCCAATGGAACTTAGCTGACACAATGATATACAATCATTTCAATAAAACTCTATGGGAAAAGATTGACAATTTTGGCCGTGGCAAAATGGACATAAAGATAAAAGAACTCCGAATGGCTCAATCAATAAAGCAGAAAGAATGTGACTCTGTTAAGACGAAACCTAATTTGAAAAGAATAGAAGATTTGAAAATAAAACATGACTGTATGATCCAAAACCTAAATTATATAGGTGCTGATAAATACTTCAGGAATAAGATGACTGAGAAAGGAATCTATGATATTGAAAGAGCTCAAAAAACTTGTAAATATCCTCCAGGAAAACATGGGGAATGGCGTGAAAATGTGAGCAAATATAAACATTTAAAATCATTAAATATTTAAGCCCTGGCCTGGACTCAGTGCATTGTGGACTGAATCATATTTTTCTGAAGTTGTTGTTTTCAAAGAACATGACCGTGAAGAGGGAATGCAAAGTTTAGGAAACAACGCCTGGTTGGAATGAATCAGCCACAATGCATCAAGTCTCGGGCTTAAATTCTTTTCACACATTGCAAAATATTTTCTATGAAATCACCTAAAAGATACAAATTCACGAAAAGAACATATTTTCAATGAAACTTTTTGCAAGGTTCAAGTTGGCAGAGCATCAATTTCAATCTGTGGAGTCCAGTTGTCACCTTGACAACCATTTAATGAATGACTGTGGTTGTTGTGATTGGTTAATCAATGCACTGCAATTAAATGAATTACTGTGTTCGGATTGGCTGAAATTGGACACATACACCTTGGCTAGTTTTGCGTGAATCAATAATGAAAGAACATCTGAATTTCTGTATCTGTACACATATTACTATTTATCCCACCGAACAAAGTTCGAGGGGGATACAGAGAAGCCGTCCGTCCGTCCGTCGTGTGTCCGGGCGATAACTCCAATACCGGTTGACGGATTTGGTTCAAATTTTATAGGCTTATGCCTTATGAGTGTAGGACCTCTGCTCGAGAAGGAATTTTCAATTCGGCCGCTCAATTCAAAATGGCCGCCATTTTTCTTAAAAAATGTAATCGTTGATAACTCGAATACAATTTGACAGATTTAGTTCAAATTTTATATGCTGATGCCTAGGGACAAAGGAGTTTCGCACAAAAATAGATTTTCAAGATGACCGCTTAATTTTAAAATGGCGGCCATTTTTCGTAAAAATATGTAATCGTTGATAACTCGAATACCAGTGAACAGATTTGGTTGAAATTTTATATGCTTATGCCTAGGGACACAGTAGCTCTGTTCAAGAAATTATTTTAAAGATGGCCGCTAAATTTCAAGATGGCGGCCAATTTTCGTAAAAAACGTAATCTTTGATAACTCATATACCAGTGAACAGATTTGGTTCAAATTTAATATGATGATGCCTTGTTCACAATGGTATAAACTAACTTTGTGCCAAATTTCATGCTTCTATCACAAAGTGCACAAACATTTCAACATTTACACTAGCTATGATAAGCATAATATGTTTTGTTCGGTGGGATTTGCTACTCCGTGGAGTTGCTGTTTTTCTAGTTACATTTTGATTACAGTTTATATGAAATGGACCCTATTATCATTAGGGTTACAATGTACAGTAGGCCTGCTTTTTTAAACAAACTATACGGGATAGAGTATTTAAAATGCTTCAAGCGTTTTTTTTCAAAAAGTATGTCAATGTTTTCATTACAATTGAAATATCTGATCAAATATGGAAGTTGATGTAGATTTAAGATGAAGAAATGGTCAAAATTAGAACTTATCTATTTTGGAGGAAACTCTTTGTGTCAATTTTGTTTGTAGTATATGATGTTTTATTAGATTTCGGATGTTTGAATCAATGTTTCATTCACACTCCCTCCATAAGTTTGGCAAACAAAAGTCCGATTTTGGGTTACCTATCAAAACCTGCTAATATTTGGCAATTAAATAAAATTCATCTCTGTCATGAATCCAAATATTGTAGTTTAAGGAATAGAATTAAGATTCAAATATCGACAGGCTTTGATGTGCTATCCAGTTAAAACTTTGGGTTGC
Organism: Owenia fusiformis; assembly: GCA_903813345.2. NCBI lineage: Eukaryota > Metazoa > Annelida > Polychaeta > Sabellida > Oweniidae > Owenia > Owenia fusiformis. Next base: position 38,822,609 of record CAIIXF020000006.1, on the reverse strand, counting down.
CAAACGTATGGAGGGGAGTGTAAATTGAATCTAGTTTATTGAATATGATGAGCATCTGATCATCGTGTGAATATCAATTGCATTTTGGCCAAAATATTTTTCACACTACCCTCCCCCGTCATACTGTAGCCTGTATTTATTTAAAAGCAATACAGGCTACAATGAAGTAGCAAATGGATGATGTTTGTTTATTACCATTCTTCTGAAGGTATACTAGATTTTACATAATATTCCAAGTGTTCTACAATACATATACATTCATCAAGCAGTTTGCACTCTAATATTACCAGTAAAGCTATATAGACAAAGATAAAGAATACCCGCTCCATTTGCAACTTCACTGTAGCCTGTATCCCTTTTATTAATAAATACAGGCTACAGTACAGTATGGGGGTAGGGTTGTGTGTATAAAGAGAAAGCTGAAACTGACTCTGATACTGAGCAACATTTATTAATCTCTTAACTACCCGGAGTGTTGAGATTTCTCACAAAATTTTTCACGAGGATTCAAAAGGTTAACACAAAAATGTACCTGATTGGATACAATGTTATAGAAGTTGAGAGTTGATGACATCACTTCCTGCAAAAAAATCTTAAAAGATGGCGGCTCACTGGAAATAAGCACTAGATTTTTAAATGATCAATATTGACCATATTAAAACATTTTCCCATGTTTTGCTAAATATGGAAACTATATATATGATTATAGCTACCATATCAAGAGAGAAAGGGTCTGGCAAGGAATATTCCCTTAAATGAGTTAAAGTTTTCTGGTGTTTAAGTTATTGTTATAAATGTGTGATATAATATGATAATACTAAGCATATACCTCCTTATACCCGAAGCTAAACTCTTTGGGAATAATGCATACAAATGCAATATATTTGTTATAGTTAGTGACACAATTTTGGAAGAAATACAAATATGTTCGTATGTACAATTCAAGTTCTAAAGGGAAAGGACCAAAACATTGTAACAGAACACAACAACATGTAAGAATACGTCAGTCATGAGGAAAACAAAATAAATATCCCAAACCATGATCTAAATAATGTGAAAAGAAACTTGCTTATTATCTATTTACATGTTCTTATTTTGAACGATGTTCATTTAATATAAAATATTGAAAGGATTGGTATCGATATGGAGAAATGAATTCAACAATGTTTTTCTCTTAAACCAATGATTGAAAACATTTTGTAAAAAACACGATATTTTATGTAATGTTGACTGATTGACAATAATTAAATGCGAAAATTATTTAGAAATATTTTATATAACTATTCATTTTTTTGTTTTTTTAGTGCAATTGTTTTTGCTCCTTTCTACCAATTCTTGAGAATGAAATAAAATTTCTTTCCGAACCTTGTTGGAACAAAATAGCATATGCAACATGTTTTTAGACCTCTCAATGTTATAGTTATACAAAGGAATTTTGGGTTGATTTTAAAAAAGTATTCAAAAACTTAAAACAAAATCCCCCCCCCCAAATAGTTAAAAATCAAGATAAACCTTTTATTACATGAACAAGATACTTTTTTAAAATCAACCAAAATTTCCTTTGTACAATTACAATATTGAGAGACCTAAACATGTTGTGTTCATGTCGTTTTGTTCCAATGAGGTTCGGAAAGATGTTTCATTTCACTCTGGAAACATGATACTTAGAACAAAACAAGTGTTTGATGTGTTTTCTAAATCAATGTAGATGAAAGTATGTAATTTTATATATTTTTCAAATTATATTGTTACCATTTAAAATATGACCATTGAATTGACGATGTGTTAAATTTTTAGATTTTTTTTTGATGACTGGTTTAAGAGAAACGTGTGTTCAAAAAGTTCTCCATATCGATACCACTCATTTGTATCAAATATATATTTATACTTTTTTATGAAATTTCGGCGGCCATTTTTAATTGAGCTGCCATATTTAAAATCCAAGACCGGCAGGTCTTGAGAGGTCCCATGCCCGCAAGACATACATGAAATTTGAACCAAATCCGTCAAGTGGTACTTGAATTATCACCTGGACAAATGAACGGAAGGACGGATGGCTTCATTATCAATGGTTTGAATCGATGAAAACTAAAATTCGAAATTGACAATTTTCGTCAGCCATCGTGAATGCGAAGGTGACGGCAGTTACCACTTTGTTCACTGGTTGAAGTCTAGCACTGACTGTGAGTGATGTGAGTTATGAAACAGTACAATATCTGTACTTACTAAAATAAAATAACTTCCATCGCAGTGTAGCACAGATGAGATGAAATTAAACCGTTGCAATTTTAATACTTTCTATTCGGCAGCAGATTACTATGAATAATTGAAATGCATGTCGATCATTACAAAGACACTATATGCCCTCATTCGCAAAACATAGTAAGACCTGGATATCCGAACACCTCACTGTGATTACTATGAATAATTGAAATGCATGTCGATCGTTACAAATACACTATATGCCCTCATTTGCAAAACAAACTGTAGGGAAACCTGTATATCCGAACACCTCACTGTCTTATCATGTCACAACCAGAAGTGGTGACATATTGTTATAATCTCCACTTTTTATGTAGCGTTAGACTGTTGCAATTTGGCGTTCAATGTTTCGGGGGTTGGTGTTCGGATTCTGTAACAAATGACATGTTGGACGTTAATGACACGTTTTAGACTTGCTCTTCTTCATTAATTGCAATACTGTAATACCTGTATATCTGGACACCTCCGTAATCCGAACATGTCTCAACGTGAACAATTTTATCGGTCCAAATCTCCCATAGACTTAAATTTGAACACCTATTCGTTCGCTGGTCCAAATGGCGTTCAAATAAGAGAGATTTTACTGTATTTATACATATACAGTGAAACATGTTAAAAAGTCCTGTACCAATGATCTGAATGTTAAATGAAGTGGAACCCTTCCAAAGTCGAACACTATCTTGGAATAATGAAGATGTTCATATACATCGGTTTAAAAACACTGGTTTTCCATTTACAAACTTAACTTATATTACTGTTTCTTTTATCAATGAGTGGATAATATTATATTATTATTGGATATGTTTTGCAATATTAATCAGCGGAATGTTAGAATCACAGACCTAGGCTATGAAAAACACAACGTCGACTTACATATTGGATATGAATATCCTAGATGCGAGTAGAAATAATCTTGATTTATGTCATTAAATGTTCCAAATTAATGCCTTGGTCACATATGCTCCGATCCATCGGCCGGCGCCCGCCCGATTGAGTGTTTTGTTCAATATTGTATTCAATTTTGAACAAAATACTCAATCGGTCGGGCGCCGTAGAGAAAATCGGAGCCTATGTGACCAAGGCATAAGTCATATTGATGTCATATTTGGAATCTACATGTAAAATTACATCTATAAATGTGGTTTTGAAAAGAGTTTATCAACTTTGAAAATTTTATTTTCTTTGAAAATGTGACCTCTAGGTCGGGGAGGTTCCCCATGTTGTAAAATCACAAAATGGAAATATCTTTTCTTGTGTTGGGCAGATAATATTTTCTTTCACTGGACATATTTGGATTTGTATAACTATCAGATACAAAAGGGTAATATAAAAAAAGAACTAGTAAAACTGATGAATATTCAAGTTTAAGGGAATTTTGCAATACCCTGCCATGCTATTTCCCCCGAATCAGCCACCTGGTGGCGAAACTGGTAACTACCTACTCGCATCTGAGTAATGGAAGAACTTGAAGGGGGTTATGAATACAATATTACAATAATTGTTTTGCCAGTTGTAGGGCAATCAGTAATTCAGTCTTAATTCAATGGTGTGTTATATTTAAATTATATATTATATCATTTGTGATTATATACAATTACATATACTAAAACTCATTAACTTGACAAAATGGATGTAACCTTTAAACCGGATAATAACAACGCAGGATGATGAAATACTAACATCATTAAAGCGATCTTTAATACATGAACTTGGAATAGAAATGTACAGCAATATTCAGTGGCGGATCCTGAGCCTCCCTCCCCCCTCTTTATTGGGCCCAGAATTTCTTTTTAGTTTTTGCGCCTTAAAATTTTGTAGGGCCTCAAAAATCGGCCTTTTGGGCATAACTTGGTCTTTTTGGACCTTTTTGGCAAATTTTTCAAAAGATAAACTTGTCACTCCCTTGTTAATATCTGGATCCGCCACTGATATGGTAATGTATTATCTGCTAAAAAGTACCAGGATATACGTGTAATGGTAAATTACTTATTGGAAGATAGCTAGCATTTGCAGTGTGTACATTAAAACAAAATAACCTATACGTATTACCATGGAACAATGATTCATATGCAATAAGCACTTTTGTATGCATTACATTTGTGAATGAATCTATCTGAACTCGTGCAAATAATTTGGATTATTCGCCAGTCTTCTCCAGTCTTCTGGATTCCTTAAAGGTAGGCCATGCATTTTGTGACTTACGTGATATCCAAGAATCACTTTTTTAGGAGTGATTGCTTTCACTTTTGGAGTGATTGTTCCACATTTTCAAGTGATTGATTTTCAATTTTGGTGTGAATTCTTAAACTTTGGAGTATAGTTATCTAGTACATGGAGTTCTTGGGCATTCTGGGTAAAATTAGAAGTTGCCTTTTTAAAACATGTTGTTTAACATGTTCTTTGTAAGGCTGAGATAAATTAATTATTTGGCTAAATAATATGATGAATGTGTGTTGGGTAATTAACAGATAAACAATTTACTCTGGCCTTATTTAAGATAACCATAAGTTCTAATAATATAATAATAATATGAATGGAAATAAACTATTGATGTACACCATTGTTATCTACCATCATATTTATCAGCTGATTTTGAGTTGTTTTGAAAAATCACATTTGCATTAATTAATAGCTGATATTAATTAAAGGACAGTAACAGATGCTCTTTAAGATAAAATAAGACAATAAACCAATTACTGAAATTAATGACCTGAGAAAAAATTGTTTTGGTTAAGCGTGTAATCATTTTCCCATAAAGGTCAGTCAGGCGAATGTTCGGTGGAATCCGATAAGGTGCTCTTGCCCTCAATCTAGACTATCCGATCGGAAATCATTCAAGTAAATGATAGAAAAGTGTCTTTAAATACAATCTTACTCAGTCCGACAATGTTTAAAAAACAAAAATAATCCTTCTTGGTTAACGCTCAAAGCTGGATGCTTCCTACATGTCCTAGTGTAACGGGAACAGTGTGAGCGTAATCACCATGTTGGAAAACACTACAAAACGTTGACAGACTACCAAATAAAAAAACATCAACCTGTTTTTGTACGACAAAGACGACAACGCGTTTCCACCCGATTGTGGGATCACACATGCATACATAAAACTTTCCAAGTTCAAATTTTTCTCATTTCACGTATAAACATGTTCGTACATTGTACAACGCATTTTATTATCATATTTGATATGGTTTTACCAGAGTGAAATTTGTCTGAAATAAAGGATTGCATACTTTGCATACGTTTTTTGGTATAATTAATAACTTACTGAGTGGAAATCGTGGATATCGTTGAGTGGAAAAAATAGAAAAGTCAAATACCAGACCATTTTTTAACAGACAATTAACTTATAATGGCCTTACCGATTTTAGCATTTTGATTTCGCATTTCTCCAATCCCTGTGTCTTCACCCTTAAATTCAATTCATATCGATTAAGAACAAATTAAAACAAACTTTGAATCACTTTTTATAAATCAATCGCCTCCATTTTCATAATTTGAATCATTTATACGAACTGTATAGCCAATTACACATTTGCAAGCGCCTAATTGTCGTTGTTTATAATTAGTCATAAAATACAAGTAATTGAGAAAATAGGATTACTTTAGCCGCGTTCATGTTCATTCAAACAAAATATTAGAACAACTATTACGTTTCTGAGCAGTTTTGACACCTAAGCAGGGTAGCCTCGTGGCGTAGAGAGACTAGTTTGTGGGTTGAACGTCCGATGGGATACGGAGGTCCCGCGTTCGAGCCCCAGGTACGGAGTTGTTGATCATTGTCACTACGGACATCCGGTCCGAAGGTCCAACCGTTTACTGGCCCTTGGCATGGGTTGGTTCTCTGGCCGCTCTTGCCGGAGACAGATTGTGAGACTGTGGTTGGTTCCTCCACTAACGTGCTTTAGTAAACTCCGGGAGTCATACAGTATGGTAGCGGGCCCCTACCAAGGGCAGTAGTGGAACGACGCGATTCGGTCCCAGTATGGTTGCCTTGCAACTGAAGAGACTCGAGGAAATCATGCCATTCGCGGTGACCCGGAAAAGACTTTTGCTCTCTGATACAACAAACGATTTTTTATTTATTTATTGAAAATAAAATCAACATATTTAACGATCATATAAGTGGAATACGTCGTTGGTAGTCTTGTTTCTCTGTTCTTTTGTATCTATTATACTGTTGCACCATCTATGTATTACCATCAGAATTCATTGAGACGAATGTATTTCATCAATTTCTTAAATTTTAAACTGATTTTAAAGAACAGAAAGAATATTTCACTCAAACAAAATGATGAATTGACTTTCCAGGCTAAAAATTTGGATGTCACAGAATTGATAAAGCCATTTGATTACAAAAACTTCTCAACTTCAATTTATTTCTGGATCATCAAAAGCCCCAGTCCTCACCTGGCTAAAGAGACGTAACGTCCTTATAACAAAATGGATGAATTTCTATTGGAGAAAATTGTTATTTTCATCATTTTCACGAGAACGAGGTCGGTTTATATTCAAATATTTTACCCGTATTTTAATAGCAACACACAGTTATTGAAAATCTTGTCAGTCACGAGTAAATATATCCAGCAGCTCAAATAATCGAGTAATAATTCCACACTTCAGCAACAAGGATTTTTATATGACGTTAACACAACGCACCCAAGACGTTATAAAATTCGCCAGATAACGTCCTGGTAGCTGAAGTGAGGAATTCTTACTTGGATATTGGATATATGACTAGCTTTTCATTAATCTAATCTAAACGTAAGATCATCCATTTTGCATAGACACGCAACGTCTTCATAACCAGATAGGATAGGTAAAAAGATAAGTTTGCATGGTTTTGACAATGTTGGTATTAAAAGGCGTGAGGGTGATAAAAAATAGAAGTAGCCTGGCCATGCCTCTGTTTAAGTTTGGGCAAAATTTTTATTTTAACAAACTTCGAAATGTGAACACCTGCCAATCCAAACACTTTTGCGACTTTGCCCAGTCCCAGTGATGTACCTTAAACTCACTGATATTCAGCATATGTTTCTGTGATCTCCCCAGCATTAAAGCAAGATGGCGCAGCACCCACCTGAGATTTTGAAAACAGGCTTGCACCTACCTGAAAATCTACTTCCAACCACTTGAAAATGAGAAAAATCATGAAAAATTGGCATATTTTGACCAATTTTGGTCTGAATTGTGAAAATGAGAAATTTGCTCCCACTTGAGAAAAATTCCTGGGGAGATCACTGTATTTGTAATGGTAGTGAAACAATTTGAAGATTCAGCATCTTTATTACATGATAATATTTATGACTTTATTTTGCATATTAAGTTTCTCATACATGATATTAGATGATGATGAAATCCATGAATCAAACCATAAGTCTAGCACTTAAAGAATCCACTATAAGGTCCAATACTCGTTGGTTTATCCACAGGAATGATGCATTGTTTTTTGTATTTTTATAAAAATGATGCAATGTCTATGTAATGTAGATCATGTATTGCATACGGTGAGCACACTTCATCACTGTTGAAGTCAGAGGCCCTAACTCTGCATGTATCCACTGAAAGAATAAAAATAAATGTTTCTGAACATGTTTCTTCAGGTTGGTAATTAATTTTTATATCCATAACTGTTAGTGTTACTGTTTTATGCAACATTAAATTTATTGTTGTGTTTCCTCCTCAGAATTTTAAAAAACGTCAAATAATAATAAATTTAAGGTTGCGTCAAACAGTAACAGTTATGGATATAAATAAAATAAAATAAATAAATGGTTTAAAATATGGCAGCTGTGTTCAGTAGTATGTGTGCAAATGTTATTAATATTTCACGGTGTTCTAAATAATTCTTAATACTAAATAGGCCTATAATATGAAATATTTGAGGGAGAAACAAGGACGCTATGGTATTTTGCCAAAATATTATCCAAATAAAATTGTGAATTTCAACAAGGACATTGAAGTCTAATGAAAGGTTTGAAGTCTAATGAAAAAATCATTTTACTTTGATGCTTAAAATATTATTTAGACAAGGAGCTATAAAATCTTGATTCGTTCTGAATTTCTTGTTTAAAAAATCGTTGACAAAAACATTGCTTCTTATTATTTCTTCACCACTAAAAGTGCCAACTTCAAATCACAAAACCTAATTTAGATCGATGCAGAAATTAGGAAAATTGAAAGACCAAGCATTTGATCATGGTACACTGTCAAATTGATGCCATTTCATATCAAAATATCACACGCAGTTACAACACTGTAAAAGTTGAAAATGAGCTGAAACATTTTGACAATTTCAACACTGAAATCTGGTGTTGAAACAACACTATTCGGAAAGATATACTGTACTTCTACTTAATTTGGCGGCAGTTTTAATTTGGCAGATCCGCCAAATTGTTTAAGTCCACCAAATTAAGTAGCCGCAAATCCCCGGTAATTTTAGTATCATGTAAATTAGTACCATAAGTATGTTGTAATATTACAAGTCCGCCAAATCAAATAGCCGCCAAATGTTCAAAACAGCAAATCTGCCAAAATAAGTAGTGCCTTATTCAGTAGAAGTACAGTTTTGCTCAATCAACAGCTCTGGGCTGTTTCGGAACCAAACTTTGGTTTTATTTTGTCATTATGCCATCAAATTCTACAGTTCATTATAGTCAATGAAACTTAGAATCATTTGAATATACTTCAGTTTTAATACTGGCTGAAATAATGCAAAAATTTGGACTTTGGAAACATTTCGCTGACAAATTGAGCCTAAAATGGCACCAACCAAAAATCATAGCTACAAATTTCAGGTGTAGTTTCCAGAACTTTAAACCTCTTGTTCAACCTATCGCAGTTTCATTCTCATAAATACTGTGCACATGAATGAGATAAGAATAGCATGTGTACTTTTTGCGTTCTATTTCAACGACTACTAGCAGTTTAATGCATAAAGGCCAGGGTGCATGTTGTTGTTGGGAAATTTTCTGAATTTTTTCACTGAATTTTTCTTGTTTTTTATACACTTGATCAAAACATTCTTCTCACAAGTCTTTTCTAGGCACATAAGTGCACTCTTTGTGCAAACATGGAAGATATAGACAATGTGGGGAAGGAGTGATTCTTGGTTGAAAAATAACATGCGACTCAATTGAGGAATGTAGAAAAGGATGAGTCTGGGAATGAGTCTGGGTAGCGACTTAGAAAATATTGAAAATTGTAATGTCTGAAAAACCAACTCAATCACACATTTTATTAAACCTCAATATCTTATCCTTCTTCTGAGATTACAAAATATCAATTTGTATCACAATTGATGAAGAATATTGGCATCAAAGACGGTGCATATCACTTTGTCAGAATTGAAAAAAATCAATGGCAAATATTAAATGAATTATTTATACAAAAAGTTTGAAACAAATCCTCCAAAACATTGCTTACTTTCTTTGTATAGACATTGAATGTTTTTTTTGGATAAATGAATTGGTGTTTATCTGGGTAATCAAGGGATTACAGTCACTCAAAGGTACTGAGCATCCAATTTTGAAACTTCAATTGTGTTGGTGAAGTTACATATATTTCAGTTAAATTCATGCTGAGCACAACATTTTGGTTTCAATTTTATAATCTCTATGCATGACCCTGGTGATGAAGAGTCAGAATCAGTCAAAAAAGCTGAACCAGAAAACTGTGCTCATTGTGAAAACTAAAAGTGAAGCAACTTTTTTTCTGATATTTCTTACATTAAATGGCAGCCATCTTGTTTTCCCCCCTCCAAATTAAACTGGCGGGAAATTCAAAAGTTTGAAAAAAAATTAAATCCTTAAATATATTTCAAAATATGATTTTCTTTTTAATTCTTCATGGATCTTAAGTTATTTCTTCTTTGTATGTCATACAATGTTGCCATTGTTTTTTTCTATAATAATGACCCTTCTTTTAATTTGTTAAGATACTTATTCTGACTCTCAGCAGGGGGTTAATTATGCATCAAAACTCGTGAAAAAGTACATATACTTATCAAATATAACTAGGGCAGTAATAAAAACCATATTTCACATACATTTGACTGAGGGACCAAAAGGTCATATATCCGGACACATCCTTTCCCATCATGCACCCTGACCTTAAATTTCTGAACAAACAGAAATACCTTAAAACTTATTCAATCAAGATTTACTTACGGCAATTTCATCCTCATGAATACTCTGCACATAAAGAAAGAGATGAGAATACACACAAAGCCTACGGATAATAGTAAGATTCTGTTTAACTTTGGCGTAGATGGATTGTTAGTCTGGTCTAGAATAATAAATCCAAGGCCACCTAGTGTGAAGAGGAAACTGGACGCAAGGCCTTCCATAATGTACTGGCCGTTTACTCTGTATGGCATAAATGCAACCTGGAACAAAGAAAGAAAGCATGTGTACTATTTGTGTTCTATTTCAGCACATTGGCCTTACATAATGAACTGGTCATTTACTCTGTATGGCATAAATGCAACCTGGAACAAAGAAAGCATGTGTACTATTTGTGTTCTATTTCAGCACATTGGCCTTCCATAATGTACTGGCCGTTTACTCTGTATGCCATAAATCCAACCTGGAACAAAGAAAGCATGTGTACTATTTGTGTTCTATTTCAGCACATTGGCCTTCCATAATGTACTGGCCGTTTACTCTGTATGCCATAAATCCAACCTGGAACAAGGAAAGAAAGCATGTGTACTATTTGTGTTCTATTTCAGCACATTGGCCTTCCATAATGTACTGGCCGTTTACTCTGTATGCCATAAATCCAACATGGAACAAAGAAAGCATGTGTACTATTTGTGTTCTATTTCAGCACATTGGCCTTCCATAATGTACTGGCCGTTTACTCTGTATGGCATAAATGCAACCTGGAACAAGGAAAGAAAGCATGTGTACTATTTGTGTTCTATTTCAGCACATTGGCCTTCCATAATGAACTGGTCATGGCATAAATGCAACCTGGAACAAAGAAAGCATGTGTACTATTTGTGTTCTATTTCAGCACATTGGCCTTCCATAATGTACTGGCCGTTTACTCTGTATGGCATAAATGCAACCTGGAACAAAGAAAGCATGTGTACTATTTGTGTTCTATTTCAGCACATTGGCCTTCCATAATGTACTGGCCGTTTACTCTGTATGGCATGAATGCAACCTGGAACAAAGAAAGCATGTGTACTATTTGTGTTCTATTTCAGCACATTGGCCTTCCATAATGAACTGGTCATGGCATAAATGCAGCCTGGAACAAAGAAAGGATGTGTACAATTTGTGTTCTATTTCAGCACATTGGCCTCCCATAATGTACTGGCCGTTTACTCTGTACGGCATAAATGCAACCTGGAACAAAGAAAGCATGTGTACTATTTGTGTTCTATTTCAGCACATTTGCCTTCCATAATGTACTGGCGGTTTACTCTGTATGCCATAAATCCAACCTGGAACAAAGAAAGCATGTGTACTATTTGTGTTCTATTTCAGCACATTGGCCTTCCATAATGTACTGGCCGTTTACTCTGTATGGCATAAATGGACACTTCCCTTATTTAAAACCTGTATGTCCAAAAACCTCCAAGTGAATACTGCTTTCCATCTTGGAAAGTGCTTAATATTTTCAATTCAAAAACTAAAGTCTCTTCATTCTGCCGATAAACCCATACAATTGGTGGTTCAACGACATAAAAAGGATTCTTAAAGAATGAATGTATTGAGGTGTAGGTCATTTAAGTACGCAATGTGTAGTATTTTCTCCAACTTTGTAAAAAAATTGACTGACCAATGATTCGTGTGTACGACCACAAATGTAGTGGGGGTCGAAGGATGCGATAAGAATTTATCATTTTATTTTAAGAACATATAGAATCAGAATGAGAATTTGACTTACAAAACATTGAATTTGATACCTCTAAAGAGTAAATATGTTGTCAACTTGTACTTACAGGTTTACTGTTTCCCCTTTCATCTGTAGTTGATCCAATACTGGGGGGTTCAACGATCACATCATATATGATACCTGAATCAGATAAAACATAACACATTACACTTTATATAGACTAATACATAATATTTATCATGATGCAATTTAAGTATCATGTCTTCATGGGGTTTTCAACATCAAGTTCTCGCACTACTGTACGTTCCCAGGGATGTGGTCATATACAAATGTAGGTCCATGTAAGGGGGGATGAAAATTATAACACTGCCAGTACACCATGATAGCTTTAAGATTTTCGACAGCTAAAATGCCACTCGACTTTTTTGTGATTTGAATCACAGAAGGCATTCTGAAGTTTCAAATCGGCGCCATGTTTAATTTTTGGCATCCGCCTAATGTATATCACTTACCTTTAATTGATTCTTTCATAAGTTTCGTCAAAAACTCAGTTTGACCAGAGTAATCTGTCTCACTGCTCGAATTTTCTTGAAAAATGTCTATTTTCTAATCACCCGGATGTACGGTATACTTGGACTCGCCCAAAATGAGGGGTGTCAAACGCAAGATGGTAAAGATGAAGACATGTCGAAACTCTCAGAGAATCTATTCCATAATTTCAACATTGCTACGCGGTTTTACGCACGAAAAAGATAAGGTCAGGTTATTGTATATAAGACTGGACAAGTTGAAAATAAATATTCTAAATAGATGACACCCCTTTTGAAATAGATGAACTGAACCTATCACGTCACCGATTTCTTAGAAGAAATTATGTCAGAAAAACAAAAGCTCCGTAGAGAATTTTCGCTTGAAATGTTGAAAAGCAAGCCCAGTTTTCTATGGGAATATACTGTAATTAAAAGTTACGTGTACAATATTACCGAGTTCAATGGTGCATAAGTTAGTCGGTGGATCATTTTGTAAGTATGACAATGTGAATTCATGCGACTGTTACCTTGTGGAAGTTTTTTTACAAAAAAGTCGAGTGACATTTTAGATGTCGAAAATCTTAGTATTTCATCTACATGCAGATGAAATAAGGAAAATCAGATCAATTTGGTTCATAATATTCTGAAAGAAACAAATCAAACAAATGTGTGAGAATTAAGAGTTTAGATGCCTGGAGTGGATGCCACGTCGATAAAAAAAATTAAAAACTAAACATTTCAAAGAGCCGATCCAGGTGCATACGTACCTCCCGTCACTAGAAAATATGACAGTAAGATGCATCCAAACATGAACATTGCAGACGGTTGCTTTACCCATGATGGTTTCTTCAGCTTTAGGTTAGGGCACTGTAAAAAGTTAAACGGAATGCTGTAGACTGCTTCCATTTTTCTAAATTTTTAGAGAAAGACCCGGATGAAGATATCAGAGCTAGCGTAGTCTGAACAATAACTTGTTTCGTATGCAAGGTGCTCTTTTTGTTAGATCTATTTCATCGACGGACGAAAAATATTTATCTATAATGTTCCAATATTATACCTTTTTATTTAGTAAAGTCACTATGACACTATCGTCTCATTGACCATCTTAATTTTGAAAAACTCAAGTGGGGAGAAAGTTTTCCAAATAAGGTGAAGGTCATTTATAATGGCAACTATGTAAACAACGAGGAGGTTGAATTCCGTGAACTGTTTCTTATTTCACGCTAATTGCAGATGTGGAGAATATATAGGTGTTTAGATGAGATGACATCAGTTCACCCAGAATCCAAGGAGCTTCCATATTACTCCAGCACAAGTGATACAACTCCTGTAAGTTTCTTCACAATTAGCCAGATTCTAGACTAGACTAGCCTAGAGGAGAGAAAACCCTAGATCTTAGTAGAGATGACCCACTTTGAATCAGAAAATTGGGATTCGGACCATTGAGATTCGGATGATTGGGATTCCAACCAATGGGATTCAGACAAATGGGATACGGACTGATGGGGTGACCCCGATATGATGTTTTGATCGATTCAAACATATTCCTTACATCTTTCTTTAATATTGGTGGACACATGTCGCCATGGGCTTTCAATTTCTAGTTGAAAGCCCATGATTTTGCTAAAAATTAACATATTATTATTCAAAGGTTTTTAAGGTAACCGTTAACTTAATCAAAAGTACAAAAACTGGCAGCCATATATTTTTGACTAGAGTCAGTACGTCTATTTCCAAACACCCCCATCAAAAAATGTAGTTAGCTTGGTTGTACTGCACATCTATGCTATGATTCTATATATATTATGTGTATTATCCACTGTAGAATGCATTTGCAGAAAAAATTACGAAAAATTGTAAAAAATATCTGGGTTATTCCATTTTTACTACAAGGTATTTTAGGGGGGTAATTCCGAACAGGAGTTTTTTTGGGGGGTAAATCCGAACACTTGCATGGGGGTAATTCCAAACACTTAACTTAAACTTAATTGTTTTAATTATTAAATTGATGGTATATCATTATATGATACCCTTAACTTATGATACTTGATCCTGTCACCCCTGCATATCAAGAAACCCAAATTTAAATCATTTATTACTGACATCTATTTATTTAAACGCACAGAGTTTGTGGGGGTAATTCCAAACACTAGCATGGGGGTAATTCCGAACACCTAAATCATCATAATTGATTATTTTATTGTAAGATTGTTGGTATACATCATTATATTGTATCTTTCAGGCTAAAAATATTATGTAGAGGTAGTAGAGGTACTATTATTCAATTCAATGATCAACTTGCCATTATTTGGAACCCGTTCGTGTTTACCCCCCTGTTTGGATTTGGACGTATTGACTCTACATGTAAGTCACATGATTTTGTTTTCTGTTTTCCTCATATGTGAATGCATTTCCTGACTAAAGAGACATGTCAAAGAAAACCTCACTTTTAAACGCATTTTTTATAACTATGAATTGGAGGTGCATGGGTCCCCAAAGCTAGCATGAAGACCGTGAAATGAGGCTAACTTTTGAAAGTTTGAAGGAGTAGCCTCACAACAGTCAAACATTTGCAAGAATCCAAAATTTCCACAAATCATCTTACCTTATCAAGGAACATCGAGGGAGCATGAAAATGTGCTCTTCTTGCATTGTTAGAGTATGATAAAGCTCAAACCATAGTTTCTGATAAATATTTCATGTCCACCATTTTTCTTGCCGGAACTACTTCTAGACTTCCTGTAATCCTCATATAAGTTTTTGTGACTTCACTAAGTGGGATGGATTATCACTAGTATACTTTATATATAACAGTATAATAATCATCATAGCCGTAGGCAGCGGGGGTTCGGTGGGTTCGAACGAACCCCCGGTCAGGATTTCCCAAAATATAATTTTGCGGAAAAATGCTTATAACCAGAAACATTAAATCACTGTGCTGTTTGAAAACTACATAATTATATGAGCAGTAAATGAATTGATGTTTTTTTTGGTGAACACGATAGCCTTATTTTGTTAAAAACATGTCATCATGTGTGAAGTTACACTTCCCTCAAAACGGTTGGCAACCTTAGGCACGGTATGAGATTTTGGGAAGACCCCAGAGCATGAGATTTTACATTTAGAAATACCAATAATTTCGCAAAATTAACTTAAAAGCTGCTTCTTCTCGGACAAAATAGCCCATCTTGGGCAATGGCTGAATCAGTCCTTTGTAGGAATTTTGTTTTAAGCCAGTTCTGGTCCAATACGAAGTTATTGAAAGTTATTGAAAACAATGCTAAGACGTCCCATACTCCGAGTGATTTTTACAACATTGACGAGTAAATATCTGGAATAGTCGTAATATTGATGAAACACATGTTCTTTCAAATGTGTAATCTCTGTTTTGTTTAATTTCAATTAAAATTTAAAATATTTCTTGGGACGTCCCTTGGGCTGGCAAGTCCCCGAAACCAATTGCGTTAAATAATTAAAAACGTTGTGAAATGAATTATTTAAAAGCGTATATCTTTTATAAACACACGCATTTGTTCAATTTATTCATTCTTTCATTTGTTCAGTATTTATTAGGAGGCCCCATCGGGGGGCCTCCTATCAATTTTGTAGATATTATTATTATTCTTTATTATTCTTTATTATTATTATTTATTCTTCCTCCCTCTTTTTCTCCTACTTCCAACTACCTTTCAACTAGGTACTACATAGTCCTACTAGGGACCTGGGCTGAACTTGGCGGGAAAGGAATTTTTATCTAGGTCAAGGTCAAAGGTCAAAATCTAGGTCAAATCTAAGTTTTTTTCAAGTTTCTCAAATCCTGACACTACACTTAAATATTTTTGGCTGAATTTTTTCACACAGATAGATATTAGTATTCTATTAGTCTTAGCCTTTTGCCGTCTAGAGAAATTTTGCCTAGATTTTGAGATATTGAAGGTCAAAAAAGGTCAAAAAAGGTCTTTTTTCAACTTGCTTCAAATTGACCAAATTTTTTTTAAAAACTCATGTACAAGTTCTCAGGATTCCAAATCTGACCTTACTTTTGACCTTTGACCTTTGGTTGACCTTCAGTGACCTCCGAAATGTCAAAAAGTTGATTTTTCAAATCGATTTTCTGGATTCAAATTTAGGTATATTTATTCACAAAAGATCTTCTGAGGTCTAAAAAAGTAAAATTTGCAAGGTCAAAGGTCAAGGTCATCAAATGAAATCACAAACTGTGTTTTCTAAGTTTCTCAAAATTGGAGACTACAAATCAATTTTTTTTACTGAAAGTCAGAATATATATTCCTCTATAGGTTCTACACATATTAGCAATTGACTATTAATTAAAATTTTGCTCCAGTTTTGAGATATTAGAACTCAAAAACTGAAAAAAGGTCAAATTTCAAAATTTTTCAAGGTCAAATTTCAACTTGCTCTAAATTGACCAAACTTTTTTTTAAAAAGCATCTACAAGATCACAGGAACTCAAATCTGACCTTAGTTTTGAACTATGACCTTTAGTTGACCTTCAGTGACCTTCGAAAGGTCAAAAAAGTTAATTCTTCAAATTGATTTTCTGGATTCAAATTTAGGTTTCTTCAATCAGAAAAGATATACTGAGGTCTAAAAAAGTAAAACCTGTAAGGTCAAAGGTCAAGGTCATCAAACAAGATCACAAACTGTGTTTTCTATGTTTCTCAAAGTTTGTGACTACAAATCAATATTTTTGAATTAAAGTCAGGATATATATTCCTCTAAAGCTTTTACACATAATAACAATTGATTATCTATTAAAATTCTGCACCAGTTTTGAGATATTGGACCTCAAAAACTGAAAAAGGTCTAATGTTGAAATTTTTCAAGGTCAAATTTCACATTGCTTCAAAATGACCAAACTTTTTTTTAAAAATCATCTACAAGATGCCTGGAGTTTATATATGTCCTTGTATTTAAGATTTGACCTTTGGCTGACCTTTAAATGTTCAAAAAAGCCTACGGGGCCTCCGTAAGATTGCTTGCAATCTTCTAGTTTTACAATCACTTTTCCAAAGAAAAATCAATCATTGCAAAACATGATTTGTTTTTTCAGATACACCCCACTCATCTAAGAGATGGTATAGAATTCAAATTGTTATCGTTCCAGTTTAACTGCTCTCCATTTTCATGTTAATGTCATGATATGTCTAGCGAATAAATTACATAATAAAAAACATTGAAAAATCATATGGTATTAATCTTCAAATAATGAAGGCCTAATTTGTTATCAAGCCGTCTGAACTTAACAAAATACGTTTTATATTCGAACAGTCGCTTGTATTTATACATGATTTATATCCACCAAAACGTTTTTATTATCAATTGCAGTTGATCTGCTACGATCTGCTGGGGACTTACAACTTAGCTCCGTGGACGTCCAAAGAAATATTTTTAACTTTTTAAAACAAAGCATAACCGAGACCCACTTATTTGAATAATAGATATTTTCATCAGTAATACGACTATCCCGGGTAGTTTAAAAAGCCTTCGTGTAAACGTTGTGAAAAGTTATCGTAGAAGAACGATCTTTCGGAGTATAGGGCGTTTGCGTTTGATCCGAACTGGACTCCGACAAAATTCCTGAAAAATTATGATAAGCCATTGCACGAGGTGATTTATTTTGTCCTAGATGAAGTAGCTTAAGTCAGGGAATAAATTGTGCAAAATAGTTGATATCCTTGGAAACAAATCATGCTCCAGAGTCTTCCAGAAATCAGACGAAATAATGGTGGATTCGGGGCAAATCAGATTTCAGGATATGTATTCAGTAAAAGATTCACCGAAATATATTTTGATGCAGAAAATTAATTATAAGTTGTCTGACTTTTTTGCACGTTGCCTGTTTATTTTACTTTGAACATTAAAGTGAACATTAAAGTTACAAAGCTACAAGGTCATTTTTGAAAATCATTTTTACGTCCTCTGTTATTTCAATGGGAGAGGTTTCTTGATAAAGCCTATTACTTTCAGACTTTGCTTAACGTAAATAAAGGAATCGTTTTTGTTAAATAAAATTCAAATCAAATTGTCTACTTCACTTAATGAAGGTATTAAAATGAATTACATTTCCCCTCCCAAAAAACTTAAAGATGCTTTTAATACATAATCCAATGGGTTGCCAAACTTTTGGAGGGGGTGTAATTGTACATTATTTGAGGAACCCTAATGAAGTGGGGGGGGGATTTGTGAATAACATAAAAATAGAACCCCCGGTCACCAAATCCTGGCTACGCCACTGATCATGATAGATACATAATTGATGTTTTTTAAATGTAAACAATGGATACATGAGTGAGGATTATTTTGGACTAGAAAATAGTCCCAGCAAACAAAATGGTGGACATGAAATATTTAGAATTTACTTTGGTTTGAGCTTTATTATACTCTAACAATGCATGAAGTACACATTTTAATGCTCCTTCAGTGTTCCTTGGTAAGGTAAGATGATTTGTGGAAATTTTGGAGTCATACAAATGTGTCTCCATTGCAATCCTACTCCTTGAAATTTTAAAAAGTTATCCTCACTTCATGCTCTCCATGCTAGCTTTAGGGACCCATGCACCTCCAATTCATCGTTAAAAAAAATGCGTTTAAATGTGAAGCTTTCTTTGACATGTCTCTTTAGTCAGGAAATGCATTCACAAATAAGGAAAACAGAAAACAAAATCTTGTGACTTAGTCAAAAAAATATGCCTGCCATTTTTTTGTACTTTTGATTAACTGAAGCGTTACCTTAAAAAAGTTTGAATTTGAAAATTTGTTTATGTCACTCTTTTGACAAATCAGCGATGATGGGTCATCTCTCTACATTACGTTCCATTGAAGATTATGTCATCATTGAACCCTAGGGTATTCTACTATTCTCCATCTTGGGGTAACCAGATGTCAAATGCATGAACATTGTAAGCGTTCGGATCTAGGTACAGTGCACTTGCGGATCTGGGGGGGGGCAGGGGCCTGGGCCTAAAAAACATTTTGGGCCAAAAAGGCCTGAAGGCTCCAAAAAGTGGGCCTTTTGGTCATTAATGGGCCTCTTAAGGCCTTATTTCTAATTTTAGGCCAAAGTTTTGAGAAAATGGGCCTCAGAATTTCAAAATTTGGGCCCATTTTTTGGAAGTTTGGGCCCCCTTGCCCCTGCAGTGTATGGAAAGAGACAGCGAATCTATCAAACCTAAATGATTAGCATGTTCACTGCAAGCTTCCTAAGCAAACATGACATACTTTTACTAATATGATATATGTTTGGGGATTGGGGATAGCTTAGCAATTCTTATGAATTTATTGCATTTTTGCATTTTAATTAATACTTGTTTTTTTGTGTACGTAATTATCATAGACTGAGGTCGATAGTAATAATTGTTAAATAAAGATGGCATGATAATCGATCTGTGTTTATTTATAATTATAATTCTCAAAGTGAAAAAGATGATATTGGATTCTGCTGGTGCTGCCATCTTTATTTCGGCCCAGAACCTATTATAATTATATGAATGCTTTCTAATATCACTACTGCACGAGGGAAGGCTGTATGAATGTCGATAGCTCTATACCAGGCCCGTAGCCAGGATTTACCAGGGGGAGCGGTTTACCAATGGAAGAGTTTTTGCCAAGGGGGAAGCATTTTGACAATTTTGGCAAAAATCATGCGAAAAGTGCTCAGAATGGTGAAAACTGCATGATTTTGAAAGCTGCAGCCGCTCCCTCCGCTCCCCCACCCCCCTTGGCTACAGGCCTGTATACCATTGTCAATGGTTGTGGAACATGGCTATGAAACAAGATCTGCTTTTCCATGTAAAGTATAACATCGATTTCTTTATTTATATGTTGCAGATTTCCTAATGTTATGTTTGCACTTCTAAACTTCATGTTTGGTGTTGGATATTAAAAATAATGACTGCCGTGTATCCTCAATCAGTTGTTGAGGCGCCAAATTACTCAGTTGATGCTGAGCCAACACATGCTGAAGTCATTGATGAGCATAGTAGTGACTCTTCAAAGGTTTGTATTAAAGTCTAAGAATATGTGTAGCAAAGCATGAGGCAGGCAAGGCAGCTTAGCCTCACCTATAAACGTTTCAGACATTTTTAGCTCACATGGTGAGCTATTGCAATTACTCACTTGTCCGTCTGTCCGTCTGTCTCTCAACAATTGGCCAGTTTTATTTGTATGAAATAATTTTGTTACAAAAAAATTGGCAAAAATTACATCCATTTTTTTTATTTTCTGCCATTTTAGCCATCATTCACTTTTGAGCAACACCATGTGAGCCCAGTACCCACGGTACTATTTATTTTATTTCAACTAAAACTGAAGAAATGAAGCCAGGCATGAGGCAGGCTAGGCAATTGCCTCACCTAAACTCACCGCTGCTGAGATAAAACTTCCCATCATATTCTGAATATTTTATCCTTCATTGATAGATTGTTATATAACAATGTGAACTGCTTAACATGCTTTGCTTTACTAAAACATAGCGAGGAATTTTAGCCTCACCTACCTCATATTTTACCTCTGTGTCACCTACATGTAATTAAGATATTTCCTACTCATACTTTCTTCTTTTATTTAGTTATTGTATGTTGTAGTACTGGTGGTGGGTGTTGAATGATAATTAATACAGATATGTGGAGTTAAAAGTATTTGTCTGAAAACTAACTGGATATCAAAAGTTTGGATATTATTTTTAGACATCAGCACAATTAATTATATTAAAGATTGAAGCCTATGTTTCAATGAATTTGTGATGATTTAAATCATGAATATCTTGTATCAAGACTTCGAATGAGGGCAGTAGCTAGATCTGAAAGAGGGTAAATGAAGTGAAAAAATTTACTGTATATGGTATCATGCCCAGTTCTTTAACTCAAGTTGACTTTATCCTTGTGTTGTTTAGCTAAATGTTAAGAGACCACTAAGGAGGGGCTCAACATGGCAGAGGGTGAGAGACAAATGGAATCGAAAGGGTATACAGGAGATAGGTCACCAACACAAGCTCTATGACTTGACTGAGTGCATGAAGAAAGGAATCAAAGAGGCTGTAACTGGAGGACATGGGCCTAAGGTTAGTAAAGGGTGTGCCCGCTTTAATTTGGCGAATTTGGCGAAATTGAAAAATTCGCCAATATAAATCTTCGCCAAAATTTAAAATGAATCCCCGGGAATTATCTAGAGTATTTCCTCCAGTGTATTTAGGTCACTTCCGGTTTAGTTTCTTTCAAAAATATGAAAAATGTCTCTCATAAATTGGCTCAGAACTGGTCAGTCACTCATTAATATTCAGGGAAAAACTAGAAAGGAAAAGCGTGGTATAGTAGCAGCATCGATCGAGGTGCAAAATGTAAAGGATGATCGCCAGTGGTCCTCAAAAGAAAAAATGGACATAGCCAAACTTATCCATTTACATGGTAATTCGCAAACAGTGCGTAAGTTAATTTTCTTGCATATCCGCCAAATTAAATAGCCGCCAATATGCCAAAAATGGCAAAATCGCCAAATTAAGTAGCGCCAAATTAACCCAATCTACAGTATGCAATTCACAAGAAAAATAATTAATAAAATCACAACCTGACAGATACAGTATAATTAAATAAAATCACAGCTTTCAGGCCTTGCAGATAAGATTGATTATTTTGTATATTGAATTGTGATTTGCTTAAAGAAACCATGGGCTTTCAACTACTAGTTGAAAGCCCATGAAGAAACAGTTCCTTTGTGATACATTTACCATAATATGTCAGTCTGTCACACACTCTAGACTACAGCAATATTTGAAGGATTTGATATACTATACAGGGTGACACATAGAAATTCAAAGTTGAATGCTTTTTTGGGTCACCCTGTAAATTACAATATTGGAAACCTATTTTATATAGTTAGTTAGGTATAGGTACACATAGTTTGTAAGTATTTTAATGTATTTTCACAATATATTTGTTTTTCAACTGTTACCCATTTTACTTTCTCAGTTTCTTATGATATGTTAAACATAATTCAAAAAATAAAGATCTATTACTAATTTAATTATCCAACATTTATAAGGGTAACACACATTTACATTTTCCAGACCCATGTGTTTTATAAGTTCCAACAGTCTCTTATGATATATGTTTAACATAATTCAAAAAATAAAGATCTATTACTAATTTAATTATCCAACATTTATAAGGGTAACACACATTTACATGTTCCAGACCCATGTGTTTTATAAGTTCCAACAGTCTCTTATGATATATGTTTAACATAATTCAAAAAATAAAGATCTATTACTAATTTAATTATCCAACATTTATGAGGTAACATACAGTTTCATGTACCAGACCCATGTGTTTTTTAAGTTTCAACAGTCTCTTATGATATATGTTTAACATAATTCAAAAGATAAAGATCTATTACTATTTTAATTATCCAACATTTATGAGGTAAAATACAGTTACATGTTCCAGACCCATGTGTTTTTTAAGTTTCAACAGTCTCTTATGATATATGTTTAACATAATTCAAAAGATAAAGAGATTACTAATTTAATTATCCAACATTTATAGGGGTAACACACAGTTACATGTTCCAGACCCATGTGTTTTATAAGTTCCAACAGTCTCTTATGATATATGTTTAACATAATTCAAAAGATAAAGATCTATTACTAATTTAATTATCCAACATTTATGAGGTAACATACAGTTTCATGTACCAGACCCATCTGTTTTAGTTTTGAACAGTTGACCTTCTTTATTTTTTTTAGGCTGAATTAGTAGCAGATGATTACAAGCATATTCTAACAGAGACAATAAAACTTCCAAGTGGAAAGGTAATATGGCTAAGAGTCTATTAAAGGGGCAACAAGGCCTGTTGAGAGGTAATAGGGACATTTTAACTTTTACTGAACTATCATGGCAACATTTGGCTTAACGTCTTCTTTGACATACCTATTTTCTTGAAATGTATGGATAGACTAACAATTTCAGCATTAAGAAGTGTAAATTCAGTTCAAAGCTTCAAAAAGGGGAAATCCACTTTTATATTTTTAAGATCCACGATGTTTCAAGAGGAATATCAGCTAAATAACGTTTATATAGGGGGTTTCTTTGAAAATGATAATAATAAAAATAGATGTAAGTCTTGGTGAAATATCCAAACTTCAATATATTTTGACACTGGTACATGATCGTTGATCTGCACTAATTGTTGCACCTTTAATAAAGAAAATTCATCAATTAAAGACACATTTTATTGAGTCCTTAGCAGTGAATTAATTGGGTAACATACACTGTTTAGAAATTAAGAAATGATTACCATAGTTGAAACAAAGAAAAGCATTTACATCCATTTGAAAAATTAAACATTTTAAAAAATATCAACTCATAGAAATATTTATCAATAGAACAAGCAATTGATAAAAGTGAAACAGATATTAGATTTACGATGATAACCTACCATGAAAAACTCAATGCATTAAATAAATTTTCTGCAATAGAGCAAGACATGACAAATAATACATACGCATTCTGTCTCTCTACTCCTAGGTGTTCCATTTTGAAAGCTATGCAAGCAGCGTTTTTGCGACACTCAGAAGTGCCATTGGTCTATCTGAGGAGGACTTTTTACAATCCATGGCTCCTATGGCAACGTACATGCCATACTACCAGTTCATTTCCAACTCAAAAAGTGGACAGGATTTCTTTCTCACGTAAGGAACATTTTTTGAAATATTTCAAATTAAAGAAGTGAAAAGTTGATTATATGAACATAAAAATTACTGCCATAATCTTCTGCAAGTGCAGTGAAAAACACATTTTTGTGTGTCTACCAATTCTAAAGCTTTACCAATCAGACGATACCCTTTGCATTCGTTTGACTTCACTTCTTAAAAGAGAGCTTCGTCTTCACTCTTTCAAATTGAAATAAACCTGTGAACTCACCGCGCCAATCACCATATTTAATGAGAGCGCATTTGGCGTATGTTTCTTCAAGCTCGCTGATTGGTGGAAGTAAGGTCAGCGCGTAGGTCAAAAGTGATTTATTACCCAAACTACTGTCACCAGTACCCGTCGTGGGGGCGGGGCTACTAAACTGTAATATGGTCTCTACTAGGCAGAGTGTAGTTTAACTAGACTCTGCACGCAGGGTAATCAGACGACTATAATGCACTATTTCATGAAAAAATACATTTCATAATTTAGAAACAAAACTTTGCTATAGTATATATTTGAAGTAGCTAGTATTATGTACAGTAAAGATGTGACCTCTTGAAATTTAAGAGATTCAGCCATGTTTATTTGGAGTCCATGCCATGAAAAGGACAAGGCAGAAAAGCATTGAATTACAAGAGGCCACACAATTCTCGAAATCGTTGTTCCCTCTTCAAAAGAGAAGACGCGAAAATCTTTCCTTATAAGGGCAAAATATTTCCCATGATGCAGTTCGCAGAGGAACAAATTTATACTTCCTTATTTTCCCTCATAGGTTTAACATGGGGATTTTCACACCTATTTTTCAAACGATATATTCGTTCATATTCCCGTACGAGAGTACAGAAAAAATTATTAGAAACGATTGATCTCTCATTAATCTTAATATAACAGCTATTTTTTCATTGTATTAATTCATAGCGTGGTGAAAACTATGATTGAAAAGTGAGAAAATATTTCGGAAGAGAAGGTCACGTGATCAGTAGACGTGTCGCCATATTGGAAAAAACAATTCCATTCGACTTTTAATACTTTCATGCCAATCTTACCGCACTACAAACTGCGACATCGATGCAACAACTGAATAAAAGTATTCATCTTCAAATTACATTATAGAGTTACGTTGAAAATCCACAAACAACTGAGCAGTAGACCAAAGAAGATGCGTCGCTATTATCTAGGTCAATCTGTTCAGTGGTCCGAAAGCAAATCTATAGTACTCGTTTCCGAATTTTGTTGTTCATTGTACAATCTTTTATTGATTAAACTCGGTATACTGACCATTAAAGCAATGACAAAGAAGAATACTTACGATGGTGTCATTGTTTTATTCAGCGTGCGGGTGTAAAAACAAAATTGAGTAATTAGTTTGATTTAGAACTTTCGTGTCACGCAAATAGCTACGCGAAATGCATAGTGGGAAAATATTGACCAATCAAATTTTGTCCTTTTTGAGTGCTTTTTCAGTGCATATTTGCAAACGTTCTGATTCACAGAGCGAACCACGAAAAGGAGAATTGTTATTCAAACCACAATGTAAAGCATTAAATTACAAGAAGCCACACAATTGTTATTCAAACCACAATGTAAAGCACTGAATTACAAGAGACCACACAATTGTTATTTAAACCACAATGTAAAGCATTGAATTACAAAAAGCCACACAATTGTTATTCAAACCACAATGGACAACCAGTCAAGTGTAGTGTTTCTGATGTTTTATATTTTGTATTTTCCTAGTCAAATCTGTTTAGTACAGCCATATGATACAATATTAAAATAAAATTACATCAGAACAACAACAAAAAAAACCCATAGATAATGATGCAAAAACAAGTCCTTTAATATCTTATCATTATTTCAGATATGACAAAGTATATTTCATCAAGACAGAGAAGAAACACTACATAGAATTCTTCCTCAACATTTTAGGGTGAGTAGAAATTATAAATTCTCATTTATTTCTGAAAAGTATTTTATGATTGATCCAAAATGTGTTATTCTAATGTGATATTTAATGCATGACTAAACAAAGAATCAATATATAGGAAGAGATACATAAAAGTTATGATTCATAATGCCTGGGTTGAAATTTGGAGCAAATGTGACACAGGCGTTAATGTAAATCATTCCCTGCTAGTTAGATTGTGTTCTATTTTAGTGACTACCTTCATCACTTCTTGAGCTATCCACATTCTCTATTAATAAAGTTATGTTCTATTTCAGTGACTACCTCCAACACGTCTAAAGATACTCCCACTCATTACTAATAAACTTGTGTTCTATTTCAGTGACTACCTCCAACACTTCCAAAGATACCCACATTCACTGCTAATAAAGTTATGTTCTATTTCAGTGACTAACTCCAACACTTCCAAAGATACCCACATTCACTGCTAATAAAGTTATCTTCTATTTCAGTGACTACCTCCAACACTTCCAAAGATACCCACATTCACTGCTAATAAACTTGTGTTCTATTTCAGTGACTACCTCCAACACTTCAAAAGATACCCACATTCACTGCTAATAAACTTGTGTTCTATTTCAGTGACTACCTCCAACACTTCCAAAGATACCCACATTCACTGCTAATAAACTTGTGTTCTATTTCAGTGACTACCTCCAACACTTCCAAAGATACCCACATTCACTGCTAATAAAGTTATGTTCTATTTCAGTGACTAACTCCAACACTTCCAAAGATACCCACATTCACTGCTAATAAAGTTATGTTCTATTTCAGTGACTACCTCCAATACTTCCAAAGATACCCACATTCACTGCTAATAAAGTTATGTTCTATTTCAGTGACTACCTCCAACACTTCCAAAGATACCCACATTCACTGCTAATAAAGTTATCTTCTATTTCAGTGACTACCTCCAACACTTCCAAAGATACCCACATTCACTGCTGATAAAGTTATGTTCTATTTCAGTGACTACCTCCAACACTTCCAAAGATACCCACATTCACTGCTAATAAAGTTATGTTCTATTTCAGTGACTAACTCCAACACTTCCAAAGATACCCACATTCACTGCTAATAAAGTTATGTTCTATTTCAGTGACTACCTCCAATACTTCCAAAGATACCCACATTCACTGCTAATAAAGTTATGTTCTATTTCAGTGACTACCTCCAACATTTCCAAAGATACCCATATTCACTGCTAATAAACTTGTGTTCTATTTCAGTGACTACCTCCAACACTTCCAAAGATACCCACATTCACTGCTGGTGAAGTTCCTAGGACTCTATTCTGTACATATGGAGGGAAAGGCTAAGGTAAATACAATTTCATACATGTAATACCAGGCCCGTAGCTGGGGGGGGGGGGGGTTCGATGAATTCGAGCGAACCCCCGCCCTGGATTTTGGCCATTTTTGGACCAAACTTGTCACAAGTGAACCCCCCATGGAATTTTTCAAAAAGTGAACCCCCCCCCTCGATAAATCCTGGCTACTGTCCTGAATACTATTTATTGAGGCCATTATCTGACATTATAATGTTTTACAAAAGATCACCAACTTCCTTTTTTCTCCTGCTAATCAAAGATAAAGTTTAATGGAGGTTTCTGAAAGTTGAATAATTTAATTAATTCTATTTGATATCAGCCCTTGATTGATTTATTGATTTATTAACAAACCTATAAAATAAAGAGAAAATGTACAAAAATGAAAATATATACATGTATCGTGAGATCCCAGTTATGTAATCATGCCTCGACTCTCTTTTCCCTCCTCTCTGGAATTAATTTGTTAGGCCTACCAATATATTTCTTCAAAAAATAATATAAAGGGTGACATACAATATGGGCTTGATGCAAGACTTCATCACCTTTTATGTGGAAATCTTTCATTGTTATATGTAATTGCAGCGTTATTTCTTTGTGATGCCCAGTATCTTCTATCCAGAAGAGCGCATCCAGACCAGGTACGACCTGAAGGGTTGCTATGTCAACAGATACGAAAAGGTGAGAATGATTTGTAAATAATAAATATCACATTGAAAAAAGTTAAGAAAGCATGAACAATACAAAGCCAAAGGCACAACCTAAACTACTAGTGTACCTAAGGTATTTTTTCTCAATTCCGATTGTGGTGAAATTGCGAAAAAAATCATCATAAAAGTTGGCAATTAAATCCCCAAGGATAATTGTTCATTTGTATCTGGGACTCGGATGTGTTTCGTTTTGTGTCAAACATTCGTCCAGTGCCTTTGGCGATAAATGGGATACTTAGCAACATTTGTATTTTTTATACTGGCTTATAAGATCAAAAGTGACCATGTGATAGAGGTTGAGGTTCAGTGTGCCTTTGACCGAAATCTGGTAATTTAAAATCTTATGTCCAAATAATATGTTAAGTAACTTAGTTTCCAAAGCTTGAGGATTCAGGGAATAAGGAAATTTAAACTAGTGAAATCAACAAAATTTAGGAGCCGTAAAATTGTGATTTCTCAAAATTCGCAAAATTCCCCCATCCTGCATGGGGGAATCACACAAACCTTTAAGCAGTACATACAGTGTAATTGTAACATGTATAGAACTAACACCAACCCCACCTTTAACATTCAGCCTCCTGCTAAAGACAGCCATGTGATAGCAGTGCTCAAAGACCAGAACTTCCGCGATGCTCATGATGTCATAGAGCTCTCCAGCCAAAGAGATTGGTTTATAGAACAGATCCGGGTTGATTCCACGTTCCTCAGGGACCTAGGTGCAATAGACTACAGTCTCCTAGTTGGTAAACACAGTCTGCAGTCGGATGAGAAAAATGTGCATTTTGATGATGTCATCACCAGAGTAAAAAGGTAAAATATTATTTCTATCGCACAATTTGAAATTTTTCATCAGCTTTAAATTTCCCTGTTTGAAGAAATATCTAAATGAATTTAATGTTTAATCAAATATTCACTTTACCTTAAATTTCCCGGTGATAAGCCTTTTCAGCAAAAATAGGGCACCTTGAAGATTAAGGTATATTGTATATGGGTTTGTAGGTGGGCACGCAACACAATGATAAATCTACTTATCATCCCATCAAATTATTGCATATTGTGATCCTGTAATGAGACAATAATTTATTATATGTGTACAGTGATCTCCCCATGTCACTTTTACCGGGGGCTCCCCCTACTTGAAACCAAAGGCCCCCCAGTTGGCACCCAGTCGGAATCTGCACTTCAACTTCTGATTTGAAAAATGAGTGAAGTAAGCACCTACACTGAGATATTGTGAGCGTAGCGAGTGCTGATTTTTTCAGACTTGAAATCTTGCACCCAGTTGAAATTTTTTTGGGGGAGAACACTGGTGTATGTTATTAAATATTGATGTGCTTCTAATTTCCTTCAGGTCTGTTGTTGGAGGGGCGCCATCTTCAAGGGGCTCCAGTGGGGGTTCTGCAAATGGAACCTTGGAGGAGAATACCACTATCACTATAGACAACCAGGCTCAATCCACAGACAATAGCACCCCGTTACCTCAACGCTCATTTTCTCTAGTTGACACACGGTACCTAGATGGCACTAGCGCTCAGAATCGCAGACTGCTTCCTGATTGCAAGAATGCGTTACATATTATAGATGGTCCAAATCATAGATATTTTATCGGAATAATTGATTTCTTCAAGACTTTTGAATGCAAACAACAAATGGAGCAGGTTTTGAAGACTGTCATTCACTGTGGTACAGGTCATTCTACATGTAAATGTGATAAATATAGCGAGAGGTTTATAAGGTGGGTGGACGAACAGACAAAATGATTAAATTAAATCCAATTCAAGGAGGATTGGCTCCCAGGGGTCCATCTTGATATTTTGCCATATATGGAGATGTGAATTCAAATAACCACCATTTTGTTCACTTCAAAATGAGTTTTGGTCTTATTTCCAAACACAAAATTTCAAAACACAGAAGACGTGACTCAGACTGTTGATTATGAATTTATAGTCAGTTGTAATGATATTTTCATTGTTGGAAAATATTGAGTTGCGTCAGCGTGAGCCAATCCTCTCTGAGTTACACAGCAGGTGTAATTGCTTTATTATGTGCATTTTGACAAAAAAGCTTCATAGCGAAGAATTTGTGAGGTGTTTCAAAGGCACAAATATGTATTTTTATGAAGCTTTTTGACAAATTGCGAAGCAGTTTAAGCCTTCTGTGTAACAGGTACACTGTACCAATGCCTCACTGGTAGAATTGCAGTTCACAATATGCTGATAAAGAGCCCTCCTCTGGCTGGTAATGTAGTGTTGAAGTTGTAGAAGATTCTATGCAGAAAATGGAATATTCCTTAAAGATGTGGAAAATTCCATAAAGGATGAGGAAGATTCCGTAAAAGATGTGGAAGATTCCATACAAGATGTAGAAGATTCCATAAAATATGTTGAAGTATCCATGAATGATGTGGAATATTCCATAAAGATGTGGAAGATTCCATACATGATGTGGAAGATTCCATAAAGATTCCATACAAGTGTGGAAGATTCCATACAAGTTTGGAAGATTTCATACAAATGTGGAAGATTCCATACAAGTGTGGAAGATTCCATTTAACATGAGGAAGATTTCATACAAGTATGTAAGATTCCATACAGAATGTTGTGCTGTAGTCTAAATAAAAAATAATGTATTTATTTACTTATATAGTAACTGGAATATTATCCAAAGCTTGAACATGATATTGACTTTGCAATAATCCCAATAACCTGAATCTCATATGGGATAATCTTTATATACACATCTGTGATCAACTTTATGAGATTTGCTGATGTTTTGTCTTCAGGAAGACTTCTCAAACATACATTACACACTGTAAGTTAAGCCTCAGTCACATTTGCTCTACAGCAGTCCCATAGCAGCTGCTAGATGTGTCACGGATACCCGATTTTGTTCCGATCCGCGGAATTATACCCTCGGAACAGAACACGGAACACAAATTGAGATTTTCGGTTCGGTTCAGGAACAAGAACATTTTACCCTTTCACAACTTTTGGCCCTTAAATCGCCACAAAACGGCAATCTTCTTTCAATAATTTGCACCAAAAGAGGTTCATTCTTTTCACTCCTTTTCATTGAAGAGTTTTGAAGAGCTTTTCGCTACCAAATAAACCTTGAGGATCAACTTATTTTAATCTTATACACTCAGTCACTCTGTTCCGAACCATTCCGAAATTGTTCCGTTCTGAAGCAAAATGTTCTGAACCGAACCGTTCTGTTTTTTTTGTTCCGTGACATCTCTAGCAGCTGCACCCTTCACAAAATCTATATATAGAAAATCTACATCATACTTCTTATCCCTATATTTAATGCTGCATATTTCTTTTGATTTTGGGAATCTACAGCAGCCGTACTTTTGCTGTAGATCAGATGTGACTGACGCATTACAAACATATGCTACATAAGTTAGTACACTTGTATTGTATTCAAATTATTTGTATCATACAATCATACATTGTACCATACATGTTATCTCAAAAGTGTTTCTCAACATGTTGCCATTATTTGTGGGTATAATACATTGTACCATACATGTTATCTCAAAATGGTTTCTCAACATGTTGCCATTATTTGTAGGTATAATACATTGTACCATACATGTTATCTCAAAGAAGTTTCTCAACATGTTGCCATTATTTGTGGGTATAATACATTGTACCATACATGTTATCTCAAAAGGGTTTCTCAACATGTTGCCATTATTTGTACGTGTCACACATTGTACCATACATGTTATCTCAAAAGGGTTTCTCAGCATGTTGCCATTATTTGTAGGTATCATACATTGTACCATGCATGTTATCTCAAAAGGGTTTCCAGCATGTTGCCATTATTTGTAGGTATAATACATTGTACCATACATGTTATCTCAAAATGGTTTCTCAACATGTTCCCATTATTTGTAGGTATCATACATTGTACCATACATGTTATCTCAAAAGGGTTTCTCAGCATGTTGTCAAAACCCTCAACACACATATTGATGGATCATTTTGTTAGGGTGCAAACATACTATGTAACTTTTCAAAAAGCATGGTGCACCCAGATGCCCTTATTCTAGGCAGGGAGTTCACTCATACATGTCTTGATATATATCATATTGCAGTAAAATCTGAACACATCTCAGGCCCGTAGCCAGGGGATTCGGGGTGTTTGGGCGACCCCCCCCCCCCTGGCCAAAATTTCTTTCAAAATCATGCAGTTTTTCACCATTCTGACTATTTTTTGAGTGATTTTTGGCCTTTGCCAAAGTAAACCCCCCCTACAATTTTTTGGAAAAGTGAACCCCCCTAAGAAAATTCTGGCTACGGGCCTGCATCTCAAAACACGAACAACTCTCAATTTAAACACAATTTGGTCCCATTTTTAGTCAATTTCCATGTTCAAAGCCTTGAAATGGGGACACCTGCCAATCTGAACACTTTTTTCTGGTTTTAGTCATGTACAGATTTGTGATCTGAACCCCTTTCAATGGGAACACTTTTTGTCCCATTTTTAGTCAATTTCCATGTTCAAAGCCTTGAAACGGGAACACCTGCCAGTCTGAACACTTTTGGCCAGTCCCAGTGGTGTTCGGATTAGACAGGTTTTACTGTATATGTACTGTTAAGCATGATTACTCTAATAGCACTGACTAGACAATCATACACAAATCTGCTTTCTTAAGATAAGGATTGCTTCATTGATGCATCCATCCTTGCTGCAAGGGTATTTAACAAGTAAATAAGTGAATTTATGCCTTGGTCACATTTGCTCCGATTTTCACTTCAGCGCCCGGCCGATTGAGTATTTTGTTCAAAATTGAATACAATATTGAACAAAACATTCAATCGGGATCGGAGATGTGACCAAAGCACAAAGCATAAATGAAGTCCTTTGAAGAAGTATGTGTAGCTGGTTGAGCTCAAATCATCAAATCTACTAAAGTTCAGGTTGTATCAGATAATGATTATTTATATGTAATTTTCAGTGTTATTTATTTATTATTTATTATTTATTTGACAGTCACTTTTATAACAGTGGCACTCAAAGGTGCGTCAATATTACATATATGTAGTATACAAACGATACATTTTTTACTAAAATCCGTAGAGGAATATAAAACATAAGCTTTTAGTAAAATCATTAAAATAGGCTAAAATCACGCTGTGTTATGTTTCACATACACCTTTTGCAGAAATCTTTTTGTACAAACATCAAAATTCCAGCCATTGTCGTGCCCCCAAATGTTAAACACATCATCCCCAAGAATCCACTCTAATTTCATTTGTGGGGGGAAATTTAGGTACTGAGACACAACAGGAGCATCACATTTACTACTTAAATCATGTATAAATTCAGTTCTTTGTTTCTGGAA
Organism: Owenia fusiformis; assembly: GCA_903813345.2. Taxonomy (NCBI): domain Eukaryota; kingdom Metazoa; phylum Annelida; class Polychaeta; order Sabellida; family Oweniidae; genus Owenia; species Owenia fusiformis. The sequence continues at coordinate 38,788,898 of CAIIXF020000006.1, read as the reverse complement.
ATGAGGACAGAGGAGGAAACGATGGATGGGATCATCTATTACATTTAAGTTACATAATTTACAAAAACCGTTACTTATTTTCCATCTTTTTCTGTCTTCCTCAAGGTTAAAGCAGCCTGTTCTGGCCAGAAACTTTAGTCGAGAGGTGTAAAAGTCTGTATGGTTCATGAGGTACTTCTCTTTATTTGTATTAAATTTCAAATTTTTATAGAGGTTCAAAGACTTTTTATCATTGATTGCTTCAATAAATTCAGATTTTCTTTGATCATTTGAGATTTTGAGAAATGAGTCGTACCAGTCTGCATTTTCGGATGAAATGCATCCGTCTAGACCATGGGCAGTTAATATCTTTGACACGGAATCAATATATGGCCATACTGAGCTTTTCTTTGCTTTAAAGTTAGAGAACATATCACTGTAAATATCACCTAAGATCTTACAACTTTTAGCTCTATTTTTCAAATGAATAAAATAATCTATTTTACGTTTATCTATAACATTCATAATTGGTCTCCAACCTAGGTCACCAAGTAGAGCGTCCCTAGCTGGTGTACTTTTTATATTAAATATTGCTCTTCCTACATTATACTGATATGAGTTCATAGCATTCATTCTTGTATTATTGTCAAATGAAATAACTCCACATGCATGGAGAACTGCTGGTATGAAAACATTATTATGTAAAACATCCCCAAATTTGAATCTTTCTAGATTTGAGTGTTTATTAAGGGTGCTACAGATATAGAATCTGGTCTTTCGAGCTTTCTCTTTAATAAGTGTATTAAAGTGGTCTGAGTCTTTTAGAGTATTATTTAAAATAACACCTAGATACTTATATGTTTTGGTTTCTTTTAATGATAGTTGTCCAAGTTTCCATTGATTATTTGTATTAATTTTTCTACCAATTGGCATAATCTGAGATTTCTTAGGGTCAAATTTGAATCCCCAATATTTGGCAAATGAGTAAGAAACTTTCAGCATTTCAGTAAGTTGATCTTCAGATTCAGATATCAGAACTACATCATCAGCATATAAGAGTGCAGGGACTTTGTAGTTTTTAAATGGTATTCCTAGATTATGTTCTTTAAGTCTTTCTGTCAAATCATTTATAATTAAGAGAAATAGTGTTGGGGATAGAGCACAACCTTGTCTTATTCCAAACTCTGAATCAAACATGTCACTTTCGAAGTTACCAAAAAGAACTTTATTCCTTATTCCCTCATAAAGTTTTCTCAAAATGCGCCATGGCTTACCCTTAATACCTTTTTCCCACAATTTCTTAAAAAGAAGGTCCCTACTTACTACATCAAAGGCTTTTGAAATATCAAGAAATGCTAGAAAAGTTTTCAATTTAATGTCTTTCCTTAATGCGCAAAGATTATTATTGCAACAATTACCAGTATTTAATGAATTGGTTATGTTTTTCAAAATGTCATGTGGGTAATTTACCCATTTGAATAGTATAGTTTTTTGTTAAAATTGCAATTTTACAATTTTTTAAAAATATTTGCTGAAAGTGTAGAACTACCTAAACCATGTGTCTTGTATTGTAATACATGTCGTTTAAAGAGTGTATTTGAAATATTTAATTGTTTGCCAGTGCTTTACTTGGAAAACCTCTCTAAGCACATTTTGTGAAACATGTCCTATTTTCAATAATCGTCAGTCAGTATATGTATCCTTTAAATGTTTTGCTTCTGGCAATTATATTATTTTATTTATTACTATATTATTCTATATTTTTATTTTACTATTATGTACTCATATATACTGTACCTGCGTGTATTCAATATGACTGTGATATTTTTACATTTAATCTGTTTATTGTAATATAATTGTAAATGTTTTTAAAATATTGTAAATACATTTATTGCATTCAGTTAGTGGACTTTTATTTATCGTATAATCGGTAAAATGAAGCCCTCTGATTGGTCAGTTCTTGTGCTGTACCAATCTGTATTGCTACTGAAATTGTCCCCGTTGATCATCTCCGTCACAATACAGAAAATATTGGTACGGAGGGGTACAATCTCAATAGACATACAGAGGATCACACGATAAAAACGTTTTTGAATGATTTGAAGTGCAATACAGGATATACATGTATCCTGTCTCGACTTCGTCTCGTACCAATACAGAATTACTCGAGCAGAATATATCCTGTATTGCACTTCAAATCATTCAATAACTTATTATATTGATATGGTGTATGCTAAATCGTATTAAGAATTGATTACATAATTTATGAATACTTATGATACGAGTAATTTACTATAATTTATAAATATGCAAATTATATTCTGGAATGATGTATTCAAGGGTTGTACAAAATTTGATTGAAGAGAGAAAATCTAGATGTGTTTTTTGTCTGGATGGAAAACGATATTTCTCATATAAATACAGTGTTATCAATTTTAAAATCAATTGAAATAAAGTTATAGATATAAAATAAAAAAGAGTCTTTACAACATTTTTTACCGAGGAGCATTCTTATATAGATAAACATTAATTGTGCACATATATATTCCGATTTCTAAGTTGATATTATATTGGTGAACTTATATCTGTATTAAGGGCGTCCTAATAATTGACCCAAGTGCACTTAAATATGAGATCTGGAGTTGTTCCATAAGTCCACATCTAAATTACTAATGTAAATGTAAATTACAAAATGTAAATGTAAATTACTAATGTAAATGTAAATTACTAATGTAAATGTAAATTACTAATGTAAATGTAAATTACTAATGTAAATGTAAATTATTACTCTCACTCAGTAATCCTGTTTTTTTTCCTACAAGGAATTAAGCCATTTATAAAGTGAATTTATTTCACTGAAAATTGAATAAAAAGATTTTAAATAGCAAATAACAAAACACTTCATAGTATATTCAATGAAAGGGGGTTATTTTATGTAAGGGGGATAACAATTTTTATGTAAGGGGATTAAAATATGACCAAATAAGGTATTGTTATGAGATGACCATCAACAATACACAAAGACTAGACAGGCACGTAAATACAATGAAACGTGTTTGTACAAAGTCCAACAAACTAGATAATAATATTTGAATTAAGTATTACTATATGATACAAGAATTGAATATTTTGTGAATTATCATTTTCAAATAAAGTGAAGTGCAAATACTATAAAAATATTAATCTGAATGTACAGAGTTTAAGTTTGTGATGACCAAAAACTGCAACAAAAACAATAAAATTAAATATACAATATAAGCTAGCTTCAATTTTTTATTGTATCCATATTTTGACCTTTATTAATGAACAAAATGTCAGTAAACCCAGTACATACTATGACAGATAATTTTGAATCAAGCCTACGTTGATATTCAATTTTCCTTTCTGCCATTTTGTTCTCAAATATGTGTGGTTTTGGGCCAATTTATAGATGTCAGCAGCGGTAGAGTCCTATTAACCATTCTCTCTCTCTAAAAGGGAAGTACTTGTATAAATAATCACAGATTGATCGGCCAGCTCTATTTATTAAAAATCTTGAGCCCTTTACCCGATGTTAATTCCTGAGAACTAACAGGGGAGGGGCCCAAAGGAGTGGTATCGATATGAACACGCGTTTCTCTTAACGACCAGTCATCAAAACATTCTGAAAATTTTACACGTCGTCAATTTAATGGTCATCTTTTGGATGGTAACATTATAATTTGTTATATATTCATATATTTTTCTCTATATTGTTTTAGAAAACACATAAGACACTTCTTTTGTTCTTGGTATCATATGTTCGGAATGAAATGAAACATCTATCCGCAGTATCTATATGCAACTTATGTTCATGTCAAATACAAAACTTCTCTTTTCTTCAATATTTTGTTCGTTTAAATTTCGGGCGATTTTATTCAAGTTGAAATTCAGCATGGCCTGATTACTTTTCTGATAACTTTTACATCTTTGTCATTTATTGCGTCAACATGAAAATGTCAATTTGCATTTTGGGTGCGCGCTTTTCATCTATGGTATTTTATTAATCATTTTCCAAGTTACTTTTTGTAGTCTAGGGGATCGTCTGATCCCGCCTCATATCCTGGTGGTTAACATTAAAAATGACGTTTTCATGGTACTTGGTTCACGTACACCTCTTATCCATTTTTCATGATACGATGTCGTGTAGCTCACTACAATTTTGCAGTTTTACAAGCATGTCAACTTTTGAAAAGTGAAGCGTCTTTTTTTATCCTTTTCGTCAGGCCAGCCAGTACTTTATAAAAAATATAAAAAATATATATATATAAAAATAAATATATATACCATTTTATATTTCGGGTATATTTGTTAGTTCTAGAAATGAGTTCCATCCGTCCTATAATGCTCCTACCGTTTTTCCAAAAGTGATGTAACATCCTGTCAGCGAATGGGAGAATGGAACGCGTGTTGATTTTTGAGGCAAGGGGCCAACGAATTTAATTGCCATTGCATAATGCCGCGCCATTCGGGGTAGTCAGAGGCCTAGCTCAGCTATTCTATCACTGTACGCATATTACGCACGTAGTCACTGTAGAATTGCAAATAACGAAGGTATTTCTCGTTCATAGTTGTTTTACGTTTCTAGCTCTGCTATTCCGTTCGCAGGCATCGATGCAAATTAATTGATGCAGGAATACGTACGTGGATGCGAAGTTGCCCCAAATAGATTTTCATTTTGATATGTAAAAGTTCCTGACTCCACACCGCTATATTAAGGATGTTTTAAGGCATCTCTTCCACGAATATATGCATTCGTTGACAATACCGACATCTTGCAACAATATCATTAAGAGGGTTATTTCTAATACTGAGTTTGTCATCTATTGAAATTGAGAATAGATACAAAAAGGCGATTTAGTTTGAGCAGACCAAAACCGACATAAGGATATAGCAGGGTATTCTTACTGAATTCCTAAAATCCGCTCGTGATATCTTTGATATACGGTACCCCTGGGCAGTGTGCACGATTGGATTTCGGACCACTGAGATTAGGACCATTGCAATGAGAAAATATTATATATAGAGAGGTTATATTTAATGGGAGTGATGGCATATGAATTTTATTTTGAGAGAAAATATGATATTGACCAAGGTTACCGAACGTCATTTCGAAGGGCAATATAGTGAAATATTGGACCGAGGGCCGAAGGCCCAAGTCACAATATTTCATTATATTGCCCGCAGAAATGACGTTATAATAGTATTATTACCACCGTTAACGACCGAGACTGAAACAGCAAGAAAATCTTACGCACTGAACGATATCTAGTTTCCAGGGGAAAATTGCCGGCATTCTCGACCGGTCTGAAATGCATTCTTGACCACAACTATGACGTCACATATTGCTCAGGTCGATATAGTAAAATGAACGCCTTCTAAACTAGCACTAAAACCCCTAGAACTGGCCCGGCAAGGTGGTAATAATATCATATTCTCTCCAGGAAATAATTCACATCATTCCGTCACGACCATCAATAACCTATTTATCCCATGATACTACTATACTTCCCGGTGAATAACACCCGGGAATATTTTTGATATTGAAAAATAATCGTATTGTCCCGCCAAATCCCTATTTCGTTAAGTCGGGTCGATATAACTTATAAAATTGTTTAATGTGAGAAATTTTATTTTTCAAACAAAGTTGAAAATAAATGTTTGAAATGTAAGCTGTATGGAGCTATGTAAGCCTATCAAACATAGGAGAATTGTAATTTCATCATCATCCTGCTCTGATACAGACAGTCAACGTCATAGAAATCTGAACAATAAGCGAATGCCAGCGTGATAAACATGGTATTCGTATTGTTGAATTTTTTATGTTGATGTGTTTCAAAAATACATAAAATCATACTAAAGTAATTAACTAATTCTATAGCTTTGTTTCAAACAAAAATCATGTATGGATTTTGAACTAATGATTTTATAGAGGAACTATCGGTTATCTACCCCGTAGTAGCCACCTTGTGGTGAAAATGGTAACTACCTACTCGCATCTGGGTAATTGTATAAGTACGTATTCCTCACGGCAAGTATGGAATAGAGTTGATTTATTAAATAAATAATTGATCTTTCGTGTGTTTATGATAATTAGACTGACTTGTAATTGGAAAGTTAAAGGTGCAACAATTAGTGCGGGGGGGGGGGCATTCAACGATCATCGACCAGTGTCAAAATATATTTAAGTTTGGATATTTCATCAAGACTAACATATATTTTTATAATCTACAAAGAAACCCCATGGATGGACATTATTTCAGCTGATATTCCTCTTGAAACGTGGTGAATCTTAAAAATCTATATGTGGGACTCCCTTTATAGAAGCTTTGAACTGAAAATGCTGAAATTGAGAGTTTATTCATACATTTTAAGAAAATAGGTACGCCAAAGAAGATGTTAAGCCAAATATTGACTTGATAGCTGAGAAAAAAAATTCGAATTTTCTCTCTACAGTCCTTGTTGCCCCTTTAATCAACAGACAATCCATTCCGGAGATTTCGTTGGAATCTGATATTGACCTTGATAAAAGTCCCGGAATGAAAGTCCAACGAGAATATCAATTACTCATTGTTTTTCCTATTCTTGCAGTGAATGTCTTGTATGATTAATAATAAATAGGAAGAATTAATAAAGAATTTTCACTATCACCGTGACTATTTTACAGTGGTTATTACCCTGCGCGCAGAGTCTTGAAGACGAAGCCCTCTTTTAAAGAGACTCTATTGAGACTTCTCTGTGGCATTTTTTCTTTGTTCCTTTTTGTTTTGAATTTTTAACACCATAACATTAACTAACTACTCAATATGCAACTTTTCACCGCGTAGAATTTTAAAATATTAAGTTTGAAAATTCCATTTTTATAATGGAGCTCAATGGGAAAAACTACATAATTTGAATTATTTTCAAACGTAGCGGCGCGATTTTGATAAAATTGACTGATATAATAAATATTGGTAAGACAAAATGTTTGATGAAAAATGAAGAAAATTCACCGTCCTGGTTACGCAAACTATAGAAAAATCTGAAATAATCATAAAAACCTGTAAAAATAGATTGAAGGGGGTGATATTCATTTTTAATGTGCCTTTCACTACTACAGGGTAACCATAATTTTGGTACTGATTTGATTTTTCAATGAAAATCATTTCTATAGTGTATAGTCAGTTTAAATAATACAATTGGTATATTTCTTTACTGAACAGTGCAATCATTTATTTATTTATCAACAGTAATGCAAACTACATATTATACAGTTAGTACAATATTAAAATAATTCTATTAAAATTAAAGCATTGCCAGAATGTGTTGACACATAATTCATGCAGCAATTATATGTACCAGAGCTTATAGACACACTAACTACAATAATATTTTGAAAGAGCTTGGCTGGGATACATTAAAGAATAGAAGAGAAATGCATGCTCTATTCCTGTTTCATAAAATTTCTAATAAAAATGCACCCCAATACCTAAGTGACCTGATTCAACCATTCATCCAAAACCCCCAACAGAGATACTCACTCAGAAACATCCATGATTTTAGGTTACCCCACTGCCGATTAAAAATGACCTCCTCTTCTTTCCTACCTTATATTTTAAATAAATGGAACAATCTAAGCAAAGAACTCAAAAGCATCAGCTACCTTCCTCTTTTCAAACACAAATACAAACTATCCCATTGCAACCCCAAAAATCCACTATATTCCTTAAAGGCAAGCAGATCATCAATCAATCATTCTCGAATTCGTATGGGTCTTAGTGCTTTGAATGCTCAGCGCTTTTCTTATCATCTTATTGACTTTCAAAACTGTCCTTGTGGCTATTTTAAAGAAGATATCTCTCATTTTCTCTTTGACTGTCCCCTTTATGCTGCCCCACGTGCCACCCTAGTGAGAGATATTGGGAACACTGGGAACTACCGGAACTTAGCAAAACATTCAAAAATCCAATTACTTATACATGGCAGTGATGCCATATCCGTCAACGATAATTTAACTATTTTTACTCACGTACAGAAGTTCATTGAACACACCCAGAGATTCATCTGACATATTTATTTATTTAAGTTTTATTTAAGTTTACATGCTATTTGTAATGTATATATTGTAGAACCCTAGAGGGTTATAATGGTACTTGTACACTGTTACCTTCTAGGTTAAATAAAATGATTAAAAAAAAAAATGTGTTGACAGCTGGCAAAAAATTGAAGAATTTGAAGAAAAATAGCCACCCAAAGACACTTACACCTGCTAATTGCCACTTTGCAAAGAGTTTATTCAAGCAAGAAAACTATTTGGAAAAACGTAATTTCGGGTTGAACATGGTACCCACCACTCTGGTTACCTTAGCAACCATCTCTCAAGAACCAATCAAAATTGAGGTCCCAAAGGACCTTATACACCCTCCATTGGGATCTCCCCATGAGAAAAAAATAATTCATCTGATTTTTCAAAATGAGTATTCTGCTTTAATTATTACATTTATATGCACACTAGTATCTTGTTGACCTATATTCAGCACTGTATTGATGTATAGGCCACTTATTAGGGTCATAATTCAATCATGAAGTGTAGAGGCATATGATTCCAAACCAGGAAGTATTTTTGTGTCTGTCAAAATCCATTTGCATCCTACGCATCCCTACATCTTATCCAAATATGTTACTACATAATGAAATAAAATAGTATATTCTTTGGTTTTACAAAGTTGTATGATTTTTTATAAGTGTAAAAGTTGTTTTTGGAGCATTTTTCTTTAGCCATTTTGTAGGGAAAAAATGATGAAAAAATGTATGCACACGTCGCACGAAACTGGGGACAATTAGCGTAACATTATGGCGTCAAAAACCAAGACAAAACAATGAGCAGAATAGGGCGCAAACAGCCTTACAACGTCAAAAACGACAAGCGTCACATTTTTGTCAAGTTTAGTCAACCTAAAAATAAAACACTTTATCCTTATCTAATCATGACAAAATTCACAGGGTAGCAAGATCTCGAGGACAATATTTCTAAAATGCTTTTCAATTTTGAAAAACGGTCAGGAAATCCACTTGGGGCGTTGGTAAAAATTGATTTGTATGGAATTTGTGGGTAAAAAATCGATGCGTCACATTTTTTTCAAGTCTCGAAAACCAGCTCTTATTTTAATATTATTTACAAAATAAACAAACCGGTTATTGTTTTGTAAATTTCGCCATGACAATATTGTGCAGTTAATTTTTCTTTCAAATCTGACTTAAATTAGAGGGTTAAATGAAGGTAAACTTATTGCTCGTCCCATTCGCCTTCAAAACCTTACAAAATTTTGAAAATTTTAAAAGCGTTCATATAAGATAATTTGAGCTGGAGCCGTTAAGCAATTGTGACGTCATAAATGAACATGTTCCATTGAATAAATTTTGAAATTTTAGTGGGATTTTGATCATTATTTCAAAAGTTATCTCAATTTCAACGAGCCCTGTAAGCGTAAAGTGTTACGTCTTACAGCGTATTTGACGATGTCGGGATATATTTAACTTTAGAAATATGTTGGATCCCTTCAAAATTTTGAAGGAAAAATAATTTCACTGAAATGCGAATAAAAATACTTCAAAATGATATATAAAACACATAGCTAGCTTTTTAAATAAGGCAGAGATTAACGCTCGAAGCTGAGATTAGCCCGTATTTCCCGAATTGTCCCCAGGTCCGTGCACGTCATAAATATCTTTTAATTTTAAGTATGACCAAAATCGATTGCAAACTTCATATTTGCACATTTGATGAGATAAACCATTAGTGCCATATTGTGAAATTATTAAGTTTGCAATCGATTCAGGTCATAGTGTATTTTTGGTATTTGTGTGATAATCAATAGAAACCAATGGCCTCTATTGGGATCTGCTGATATCCTCATGTTAAGTCAATGAAGCACAGCCCCATGTAAGGCAATACAACCTTACTAAACTAAATGGCCCCTATCTCAGCCTATGTGTGCCCGAGCATTTTAATATTTTCCAAAGAGTTATATGACATTCTATTCTTCATGTTACACCCAACAATTATTCATTTTGACCATAGGGGTATTTGCCAATAATCGCACCTCTTCCTTTTAACATATAATGTATAAATGTATAACAGATATGTGTACCAAGTTTCATTGTAAAAGTCCTATTTTCCTTTAAGTTATGGCATCAACTGCAAAACTTTTTGAACCACCTAAGTATATACCTTATTAGATGCAGTGAAGGAGTTAAATCATTGGGATATGAATAAATCATGCAAAACATATTTTGTACATATTTCTCATCATTTAGGGTTACCCAGTAGTTTACAAGCTGACCTTTGCAAAATATATTTTACTTACTATCTTCATTCGCTATCACGTTATCTAGTTTCTTTCCAAATTGGCCTGGATTGCCTGGTTTATTGGTTTTAGCGAACCGTCCATTATTTCGAACCATCATTTTGCTACGTTGTTTGTGATGAATATACAATATTCAGTTACATATAACTGTACAGCAACTTTATGCAAGGGAAGGTAATTGTGTGAGAGCACATAAAGTACATGAAGTATTGACCCACTTGTCTCAGTGAATATAACTGTTTATAAGATTCATCAAACATTTCGTCTTACCAATATTTATTATATCTGTCAATTTTATCAAAATCGCGCCGCTACGTTTGAAAATAATTCAAATTATGTAGTTTTTCCCATTGAGCTCCATTATAAAAATGGAATTTTCAAACTTAATATTTTAAAATTCTACATGGTGAAAAGTTGCATATTGAGTAGTTAGTTAATGTTATGGTGTTAAAAATTCAAAACAAAAAGGAATAAAGAAAAAATGCCACAGAGAAGTCTCAATAGAGTCTCTTTAAGAAGTGAAGTTGAATGAATACAAAGGGTATATATGGTTATTAATTATTACAAATAAGGCCGTCAAAACATTCGAAATGTTCTTAAGGCCAGGGTGCATGTTCAGAATTTTGCTGCAACCCTAAATAGGGTCACATGTTTGAATCACTCCTTCCCCACGATGTCTACATCTCTCACTTTTCTAGGCACATAAGTGCACTCTTTGTGTACAACTGGAAGATGTAGACAATGTGGGGAAGGAGTAATTCCTGTTTGAAAAATAACATGTGACTCAATTAATGAGGAATGACAGCAAAATTCCGAACACAACTACATCAGATCATTGACCTCTATCCACGTGCACGCGTGTATACTGAATCAGTATAGTTGTACATATAAAGAATTTGGCCTTGAAATGAAATATGACAAGTCACTTCCACCGGAATTACTACATCGATCTTTTCTGAAATTTTTATTAGGGGTGCATAGAAAAACGAGTAATTTAGCTACGATGGGTGAATTAGGTAGATTCCCTCTATTTATCAATATATTTTACCAACAAATTAAATACTTAGATCATTTAGATCATATAGAAAATGAAGGAACGAGTTCATTACTAATCAATGCATATGCAGATAGCATTGAACTATCAAAAGTTCATAATCAACCATCATGGTACTATGACATTGATAGAATAATGGCATATGTTCAACCACAAGATACAAATTACATGAACAGCAAACCGCTTGATATTAAGAAAATCCTTGAAAAGAGATATATAAAATATTGGGAGAAAACTGTCAATGATAATAAAGGGAATTTTTGAATAATATCATAGTACAACGATGGGGAAAAGAACCATATTTGGATTTAATAAAGAACGCTGAATATAGGAAATCTATGACGCGATTAACAAGATTGTAAGAATAAGTGCACACAATTTAGAAATAGAGCGAGGAAGATATACAAGACCAATAATTCCGAGAGATCAAAGAAAATGCAAATTATGTAAAATCAACACTGGTACGGAAACTCATGTTATTTTTGAATGCCAAAAATTGGAAAAATGAGATATGAATACTTTGATACGTTAAACTCAATCAATTTGCCCAAATCTAACTGTATTGAATCCCGAAGAAATGGCTTATTATATGTTTAATGCTGAGGGTAACATGTGTATCACCTTTGCAAAAAAATACTTTTATGAAATAATTGAAAAGAGATCAACTATATTAACAATATAAATATATACATGTAGGCTAATAGTAGTGGTTGGTATATATCTAATGATCAGTCAATCGCATTATATTGTTATCGTATGCCATGTAAAATTTGCATTGTATGTACAGTTTTAGTTTTTATTTTAAATCATTATTTGCTGTACACTTACCCGAAGGGGATTTTTAGTACAATAAAGCATTGGATATCAAATATATACAATTCCGTAACTAGGTAACCTTGTGACATTTTATAAGGTATCCCTGTACTCCCTGGGCCTCGGGTAGCGACCGTTGCCATAATATATGAATCCTGTATAAATATCAATACACGTGCGAGGCCAGTGTCAAATGTTCTATTCATAATATTATTCATATAAGTTTCTCACACTGACGGGGCATGGGCTATCACCTTAGCTGGGTACGTCAAGGTGAGCGATTTTCATCTAAATAGCAAATATAGTGAAAGGAATGATATAGAAATTTCGTTGTATAAAAAACAATTGGGAATATGAGACAAAAGGCGGATTTAGCTTAAGCCAACAATTAGATTTTGAGCTGGAGAATATTTTTTAAAAATACGTGAGTTATAGAGACATTTATATTTATTTTCTCTCTGAATACCTGAACCTATACACTGGCGAGCTGGCGGATCCAGAAGCTAACAGGGGGGGGACTTCAAATTTGGCAAATCGCTTGACATTTTGGCCACCAAAAAGGCCCACTTGAAAATCGCTGAGCCCAAAAAAATTTCTGGGCCCAATTTTTTTTCTGAGCCCACCCGGGCAAGGGGGGGGGGCAGAATCCTTGGATCCGCCAGTGCTATAGTAGTTGTAGACTAGCTTTGTAAATGAGGGTAAGAGTATACATTTACGTCCGGGGGGAATTCTAGGGACATAATTTTCGTGGTTACTATTGAATTAAAGCAGGGATACTCTACAACTCATAGTGTATTGATTTTGCTGGTATTTTTATCCTAGACAGTCTTTCCGATTGTGTTGCTGTAGTAATTGACTGATCCAGGGGGGGGGGCGGCCACCCCCCAAGATTAAGAAATTTGGGCCTTAAAAATTTTGTAGGGCTATTGGCCTTTTTGGGTATCACTAAGCCTTTTTAAGCCAATTTATCAAGTAATGGGCCTTAAATGTTATTTTTTTCTGATTTGAAAATTGCCCCCCCCCCCCCTTGTTAGCTTCTGGATCCGCCAGTGGCAGTTATCAGGTTTTCATTGAAGATTCTGACACCCACATTGGATATATGATGAGAAAAGCCATGGCCGTAGCAAGGTGTCTCTACGGGTTTTGGCGCACCCCCCCCCCCCCTGAGTTTTTGCCTCGTCGCTTTTTAGAAAAATTGACTAGTCGCTTTTTTAATTTGCCTCAAAATGTGTTATTTTATACCCTGTACAATTTAATCATTTGCCTCGCCGATGATATTTGCCTCACTGACATTTTTGCCTCATTGACAAAGTTTGCCTCTTTCATAAAAAAAACATTGCCTCACCGACTACACCCAAACAACAAATGCATAATAATTGAGCTTTTTGTTCTTGTGAGTACAGTGAAAACCGTAACGAAAATGTTCTCAGCTACACTCCCCGAAAAAATGTAATTTAGACCGGTTTCGATGTCCTATTCATCGGCTCTTGTAAGTGAGAATATTTCGCTATGGATTAAATAACCTGTCCAATTAATCTCTTTAGTGAATTACATTGAAATCCGTGAAAAGTTATACAAATAAACTATAGTAATCCTGGTCATATATAAACGTACTTAACTCGAATAACATCGATTGAATAAAACCCATACAACCACGGAATACTACACAATTAAATATCAAATTACCAAAGAAAGGGTATATTGTGTATTGTATTAATATGGGATTTTGTATATGATAGAATCGGTAACTAGGATTAATTTAAGTTAAATTACATGTATATTTAGGAGAATAACCATTTATAAAGTTATTGTTATGTAGAAATCTGATATTAACTTTGAATGAGTTATTGATTTATGCTTACACCCACACGTTTTTCCCTATACTACTTGTCAAGTTCATTCTGCTAATAATAGACTGCTACGTACCCGGTTAGATCAAGAAGAATGGCCTTTCAGTTAGTAGAAGGTCGATTACATGTGCCATTTTGTAGAAAGGTAGATATAAATGTAGTCTAGCATTTAGTTAATAGTGTAGTATTGTCTTGTGTCAAGACAGCCTAGTTTGTACATAGACTAATGTGTCATGTTTTGATACAATTGTCAATAAAAGAAAAATTACAATTACACGGACCATAAACCTTTCCACCACATGTTGCAATTGTATAAAAGGGGGGAGACATATTTCAAGTATGAAAAATTTGGTCCCTAAACCCAACAATTGGGTCCGAATTTTGAAAATTCAAGGCCGATTTTTGTTGAAAAATAAGGCCCAAAAAGGCACGGAAATGCTCAAAGATCAAGGGTCACTAAAGCCGGGCCCTAAAATGGTTGGGCCCAAAAAATGCTTGGGACTGCTTTTCCCCCGATGTGCCAGTGGTGGTTCACTAGCCCAAAAATGAATACCTGGTTTATCCCATCACTTTCACGACCCGAGTTCAATCCTTTGCGAAAATCCCTAGTTGCCCACTCTTGTTTTCAGAATGTTGCCCATTGTTCCCTTTGATCAAAACATAAAATGTATCTTTATAGATAACCAAGTGGTGAAAACTTCGTGTTATTACTCCATACTTTTTGTATTTGTCAATGATTGGTTCATGATTGCATGTCACGACTATGAAATTATTTAGAACAAATTAGTTTCTACACGTTCGTAAATATGATGCATTACGTTTCGTAAGTTTACAAAATAGTCTGAATAAGTTGAACAGTTTGATGTTTGGAAGTCACTATTCGATTATTAATATGATATAATTGGTAAGTAGAATTCATTCATTTGAATTAGTTTCTAAGGTATTGAATCATGCAGTACTTTGGGTCTAAAATGAAGGATTTTATTATATCTAGGCCATACAGTATTGTGCTAACTCTATTATCGCCCACCACAAGAGAAACATTTTCGATAAAATTAGATCAATTCCACAGACACGGGAACAAAAGTCCACCCCCTCCCACTTACTATGTATTACTTGCGATACAGTGACGGGGGGGGGGGTTAAATCTTCCTGGGCCTGTGATCAATTCTATTTCACGTAGCGCATAAAGCCATGTACAAGGTAGGTCACTGCGTTCCACTGTGTACATATTAGGATGATGGTAAAGTGATGGTAACTTCCAATCATTCTGTTTTCAACCAAGAACATACAGTCCAGTTTGGACCATAAATAAGACTTAGGCTACATGTTATGGATTTCCCATGTTAAAGAATAGAGAATTTTCAAAAGGCAAACATCAACATCAACTTGAATATTAGGGGATATCTAAATGTATCTAGACAATATTTAAAACTGGGGTTTCAAACCACCATGGTTTCGAAATCATGGTAATAGAAAATCGACTACTTGGTGTATTTGACTAGATTTTTATACTTGTTCCCGGTCCTATGTCTATGACACCTGTGGAGAACGAGCTGGCACAGTCCTCGTTCTGATATCAATCAGCCTTACCAAGACACAACGAGAAACACTATATAATAAACATCAATACGACGAGATAATAGATTTATTATCCAAATTGAATAATAACTGATAAGATCATGTACTGTTGAATAACATTCTGCCCAGGATTTGTTATTAATCATATAGAAATGTCTTATCCGAACAGCAGCTTACGTATTATCCGTTGCGGCCATTAACAATTTTACATATCTAATTAGCTAAGTAAATAAACATACGTCGACACAGTCGCAGTTGACTATGAAAAGTTCAATCATCAATCTTATTTTTATTTTCTTGATTTAAAGATTTATTATGTTTAAAAAAGAAAATGTTTGATTTTTAAGTTCAACCTTTAATTCTTATTATCAAGAACGCGCATGCAAATTCGCCAACCATGTACATTGTTTGCAGTCTGCGCAAGTTAATGTAAATCATTGTATAGTTTTCGATATACTGTAATACTATTCATTATTTGTAAAATTGAACCGAATATAATCTAAAATTAATCAGCTTTAAATACATTATATGTCATAAAAGTTGCCTTAAAACAATACGATTCGTGCGTTTGTAAATGCTCTAAAGCCCCGCTAGTATATGAACGAATCCTAAATAGAAATGAGTATAATTCGTTCCCATTAGTGTGTACACGTTCTACACCGAGACTTCTCCTTTAAATCAAATCAGTCCACTAGTATGAGTTAAGAATGGACAGAGGGACTGATGGCTTCATTCAATGGGATAATTAAGATATTTCAAAACCAGTGTCATTCTTCTATGCATACATCACTCCAATCATAACATAAAACAATCTGTTTATTTTAAAACTATTCTTTACGAATTTATGATAAGTGTATAATGTTCAATCATACAAATCGCAGTCAGTGATTGTTCTCCACACTCACCCCTCCCCCTTCCTGACATGAACTATTTTGTAAAACCATTGACAGTGTGGAAAGGATTCTTACACTCGAGTGTCAAGGGGGGGGGGCAGTTACAGAAATATACAAGGCGATGGTTCAAATTGGACAATTTTCAAAACTGCTCAACATGGTGAAAACTTCACGTTTTTAAAGAATGCTTGCCCGGCGAGTGGTTTGCTCTGGATTGCGAGAGAACAAAAACTTTGAGTAAGGATTTTTCCTAATACTATCATTAATCTAAACAACTTTTTAAACCGTCTCTGACTACATATCATGCCAATTAATACCATTATTGTGTTGACAGGATTAAATATGATATCTATGGAATTATAATTAATGAACTCAATAGTCTAAATGATAATAAGTTCATAATTTTATTTAGTCTTGGCTGACTAGTCTTGCATCATCAGAGTTGGATTGCAAATACCTCCCTAAATCAAATATTTAAAATTTACAAATTTACTAGTGTACGGGGTGGGGAAACAAGTCTCCATCCAACCACTAAAGTTTAAAAGGAAGACTATAGTGTCCCGTGAATTCATTATAATTATCTTAGACAATAGTGAAGCGGTACAATCATTGGAGTGTTAATTAATCGGAATGCAAGTTTGATTTAAAATAACTCCTTTGGATCAAATATTTAAATTCTACTAGAATGCGGGAGGTGGAAACAAGTCTCCATTCAAGCACTAAATAGGAAGAAAGATTTCAGTACCCCTTAACTTCTTAACTTCACTCCCGGACTTCACTATTCACCACCACCCATCCCCCTTCCCCAAGTATCCCTTATGACCCCAGAATGTTCGCTTCTGTGCCCCCCCCCCTGTCCATGGCCAGTAAGTAATCTATGTGTATATTGGCTCCCTCCCAAAGGTGGGAAAACCAGATGCAGGCATAGACATTGACAAGGTGAGGGGATTTAAATATAAAAATAGTCTTGTTTTTGGCTCCGACTTATATATTTTGGCACTGTTTAACGAAGCCGGTTTAAGGAATGAGAGGCAGAAATAATTCCTAGAAATAAGATGGCCTCATCGCGATAGCAGCGACCCCTTTGTCTTTATCCTTCCACAAGCTTGAATAACAAATAAAAGGCATGTTCTTATTTCTGTATTCTGTCCTTTGATTGTGTATTAAGTTGAGCTGCACGCCAAACGTTAAGATTGTTAAAACGCTTAAAATAAAACTTTATTCCTCTCAATTTACATAAAAATGAAACAGATTAGATTCGAATCTCAGTCACACCAGCACCACTGGTCAAAGGAAGTACAAATATCTATATTAATCAAATGTCTGAGAATTTGATAACTGTCTGGGATCCAATGTTAATTTTATTGAAGCAAACTAAGAAAAGTATAAAGATGAATTTTAAACGTTTAGAGGGAAAAGTCAAATATGCATTGTAACCCTAAAAATAATTCATTAAAGTGTTGTACACATTTTATAACATTTATATAAATAAAACAAATAAAGCACAACCCTAATGCCCTATAATGAATTCATATCGGCGCTAAACGGCCCTTGCAATAAAAACGCATCGAAGCAGGGAATGCTTGGAAAATTATTCCGAGACTGACTTTTGTTATTTCAAAATTGAAATATGCCTAATTCCTATGAACACGCGATATTTTTCCCTGGGTTTTACTTTATTTTAGATTTACTAGAAAATGATGATTGCGTTTGCTTCTCACGAGTTCATTGAAACGTTCAGTCGTAAAACTTTAGAGATCAAAAGACTAATTAGGCACCTGATTGCGAAAGTTTGATTGCATTTCGATCGCCGGGATTTTACAAACGTATTGTTTAAGTAGCGATCGTGTTTTTGGGATCTTGATAACTTCCTATTTTAAGTTTTGGGTTGAAAGCAATGAGTATGTCGGACTTTCTCAAGTCCACATAATGAAACAATATCCCTTTATATTAGTCCAATCGGAATTTGCATAAACATACCAGCTTTATATTGCAAAAAGAACTGTAATTAATAGCCTACATAAAAGCATCATGATAAATAAAACATTAAAGCATATATAAAGCCTATTGTTATCGCACCCATCGCACCCCCCCCCCCCCCCCCTCCTGGCTACGCCTATGGATATTTTAGCAACTTTTACGTTTACCCCGCCCTCTAAAATAATTCTTGCGCCCCCTCTAAATATCAGACCCGCCAGGCGTTGAGGCATGGATCAGGATACCCTGACTCCCAAGCTGTGCGACTTCTGGCAACCGCTACACCTATATTCCCGGGGAAAACGCTTTTAGAAAAATTGTCAAATATGGTCGTGTGTGGGCAAACACGGAGGAGGAGGAGAGGGGTGCGTGCATTGTGTGGGACCCTTTATCAGTTGTGTACCTTATTTTTTGTATGAATTTCTTCCGAATAGTTATGCTAGAGGGGAGCTGATATTTACTTCTGTTTTCAAATGAAATAATTTCACCCTGCCCGACTGACTTGTAGATAATGCACGAATCAAATAGCATGGAGATCAGATAATCAGATTGATTCGTATTTTCGCAATCAGATGAATTAACTTATTGTTTTCTCTGATTAAAAGGCGGTTTGAAGCTACTTTTACAGGATTTGTAAATTCGCAATCAGACTGGCTTATTTTAATATTTAGTCAGTGCAAGAGGAGGGGACTATAATGTAGAAAATTGTTTTGATTTCGACACTAACTGAATAATTTATCACAATTGTTAAATCAGCAAACAGAAACAGGTTTAAAAATGAGAATAGAGGCAAAAAAGTCTATACATAAAATGTAATTAAAACCCCGGATTAAAACCCGGGAATTAAAAGCAATTTTAGACTGTTAGATGATCTCTTCTGTAATCAAGGTGATGTTGGTACATGTACACTTCCGCCGTTAGAAAAACAAAGACTAAGACAAAGACTATAGCAATTAATCCTTTTGTAATCATTATAAATGTTAGATTCTTATTATTTTGTTGGACAATGTTCAGACTTCTGACCAAGATTAAATCATTTATGTTTGTATTTAAAAAATAGTATTTCAATCAGACAGACGTTCTACATTTGTCCATTTCCTCTCAAGAAGTTTTCAAAGGTAATCAAGTCGATTTGTTTGAGTGTTTAGCATTGTTTTTCATAACTTGACGCTTCCATGAACAGAATGACTTTGAAATGAGTTTTTATAATTTTAGCTTTTATACGGACATGCTTATTGTATATTTCTATATGAACGTTGTAGTTATGTGATGTAACATCGCCCCCCCCCCCCAAATTACAGGTATACAAATTTTGGTCGGAATGCATTAACTTGCAATTAAAAGCAATTTTAGACTGTTAGATGATCTCTTATGTAATCTAGGTGATGTTGGTACACTTCCGCATTTAAGAAAACAAAGACTAAAACAAAGAGAACTAAGCAATTAATCCTTTTGTTATCATTAAATGTTAGATTCTTATTTTTTATTGGACACTATTAAGACTTCTGTCTCCGATTGTTATGCAGGTAAGTGTATAAAATCATGTGAACAACATTATCGTGGTAACTCCCTTATTCATTCTTACTTATGTCTTACAGCTATTTCGCAAATGACATAATCCTAAACAACATATGGACATAATATTGCAGAACTGAGCGAAAAGAAAGGTGGAACAAATCAGATTAAGATATTTTATTTTTGAAATGCACAAAGGGCAACAGTTGAAGAACAAAAGTTAAAGGCGTTGTGAAATAGATCGTGCTTTTATATGATCCCCTTCTATAGTACCCTACCCTTTGCATTTGTTCGACTTCACTTCTTAAATGAGAGTTTCGTCTTCTCGTAGTTTATAATTAGACTCTGCACGCAGCGTGATAGTGCCCCTATTATCCATGTTCATGTTCTCATTTGATTTTTCATCAGTTATGACTTGGTAACATTTCCTCCGATTTTCATCACGGCGCCCGGCCGATTGAGTATTTTGTTCAGAATTGAATACAATTTTGAACAAAATACTCATCGGCCGGGCGCCGGTGCTGAAAATCTGAGCAAATGTGACCACGGCATTATAAAAGCATACTCTTTAATACACGAACAGATTCAAAATGAGACTTTATCTATCAGAGAAATGAAAATGGAAAATGTGTATTCTGAAAATATTAACTGATGCATTGGTCGGCAACCTCAAGGGGCGGGAAATTTGATTAAACAAAACGTCGGATGAATATGTGGACAACTTGCAAATGAAATGTAAGTAACATGACAGATCGAGTATGTACGCCCAATAGTCATCATCATATCAGTGCGAAAAATTAGCTATATTTATTTTCTATGCGATATACACCTGATATTGATAGCCTTCCACGATCATGGTCCGTTGACATCATCAACCTTGTGATTTGCCATAAGTGATTAACCAACATTTTTTAATTAAAAGTCGGGGTTGACGTTTCTTGACTTTTCACACTGACATCAAAACAAAACATAATTTGAAAACAAAAGGCATAAAATAGCCATTAAAAGTACATTTTTGAACAAAAGTATCAACTTATATTACACTGCACGCAAATACAAAGTGAAAAGAACGTCTTCCCGGAGATTGAAATACGGATCGGTAAGTCAACAAATCTAACTGTTAAATAAACAAGCTTAGCCTATGTCTGCGATTGTTTGTCTGAGTGGCTAGATGTTATCCGTTTCGGATAATAAATTTCTGAGAATACTACTGATATCTAGAATACATCTTCCGTGATATTTTTCATAAAACAGGCATCTTAGCTGCAATTTTGAATAAAAGCGTAATTCATGACACAATATAAATTAACCCGCCTCTGTTTAATTCAAATATGCATTACCCTTAAGATTTATATACTTAGACACCTTTTCATTCTTGATTCGAATTTTTATCTTGTCTTCATCTAAATTTGTGGATTAATAACAGTTTTTAGTATACAAATTGAACATACAAAATGTAGCGTATTGATTATACGTTTCAGCTTTCAGTCGGGGTGGAGGGGGGTGCGATCGTGGCATAAAAAATGTTTTTGAAGATTTGTTTTGAATTTTACAAAAATTGGTGCAACTTCGTTCAAAATCGAGCTAGAAGCTTCAAATAAAAAGCATTTTAAGACTTTTTCTTCTATCTAATGGTTCTATTTTCATTGGTTATGGAGGGGGGGGTGCGATCGCACCCATCGCATCCCCCTGGCTACGCCTATGCGCTATATTAATATAACAAGGTTATCATATCATGTCAATAGTTAGATGGTTAACTAATATCAACACAAAATAATAATACACGATAATTAAAAAAATAAACCTCGGTATTCGGGCCTAAAATCCAAGGATACGTGTACCATTACTTAAGTGTAAGCTGCAATACCATATCGAATACCTGTATCATTACTCAATAATAACCACTAGTAAGACCATAATAACAAGCTTAATAACTAGCTTATCCTAAGTTATTCCATACGATTTTGTCTTGTGAGATCGATTGAGCCTACGTAGATTGAGCTGAGAAATCTTCATTGTAAATTTCCAAAGCCTTCAAAAGTCTATAATCATATTAGACCAGACTATACCTAACCTTCCCGTGATATCCATATGGTCACTTGATTTCTTTAAATTTGTCATCATTTATAGCAATAATTTACTTGGCCAAATTTTAAAGTTCATCTTGAATAATTGAATAATCCAGAGATCTACATCCATGCTTGAAGGCATGGCCTTCCAGGGAATGTAACAAATATGCAAATTAATGTATTAGTTTACTACCCTGAGCAGCCAATTTGACTAACAGTTCTCATGTTTACAAATATATTTGATTACCAAATTTTTACACATAAAAGTAAAAGCCTCCGACTTTTTTATCAAAAAGACTCTAGCCCTTAATTCAGAGCATGATCTCTCCAGAAAGAAACTCCTTTGGGTTTCCACGATGGTTCCGTTCTCACCCAAAGAATTCATTTGTTAATTTAAAAAATAGGACTACTGATCATGAGACCCCCCCCCCCAAGTTGGGCCCGGTATGCAGTATTAACAGATTAAAATGTACTGAAATAAAATTTGTTGTGTTGCGTCGTCCATCATTCGCTTATTATCCCTCCGAACGAGGTCCGTCAGGATATACGGAAGCCATCTGCCCATTCGTTCGTCCGTCCGTTCGTCCGTTCCTTTGTTCGTTTGTCTGTCCGGACGATAACTCAAATACCAGTTGACGAATTTGGTGCAGTTTTTTAGCAACACTCGATGAACATAGAAAATGTTGTTAGAAGATTAGAAGAAGCATCAGTATGTCAGTTGAGCTGTTCGCAAGTACACATTATAAAGAAACTCCATATGATATTCCAGGCAAAAATAAGAAAAACAGGCTTATTGTGGAATGTCAATGAAAATGTGGAATGTTGACAATAATGGCTGATTGAGATTGACGTTTCACTGACGATGTGATCGCAAGATCTTATCCAGGAATTGGTGAAAAGCACAAGTTAGAAGTATTTGATGTAGCTGCAAGTTTAGATAAGGACTGAATGCAGTCGATCGTATTCCTGCTTTCCCTGGTAAGGAATCAAGTGGAGGAAGTTATTTACAAATAGTTAACAAATTATTAAAACTTGTTAAAAACGTTTAAGTGTTCAGCATCATGACTAACAAAAGAGACACTAGTAACAATATTTTATTTTATTATTATTTTACTCCATACTTTAAAATCTGGAGTCTATTGCTTTTGCCAGTTTCTTTCTCCTCGCAAACTAAAAAAAGCTTTTTAAGCAGCTTACATTCTAAGTTGAGGAATGTGTCTGATATGATGGGTGAAAGGTCAAAATCTAGGTCAAACCTTTTGCAAATTATCTTGGTCGTTATTCAACATCCACCAGAATTTTCGGCCACCGAACTCAGTGCTCCGGACATCATCCACTGCGTTCCTTCCTCCATCCAAGGGAAGTGCCAGTTCTGGACATGGAGGATTGGCTTCCAAGGCCAACTCGATATTTTCAATCTCCAAGCAAAAGTATAGTTTCTAAATAGATGAATATCGCCGACATAATCGATGTGACCCTTGTTTGTCTTTGATTTTCTTGGGCCAAACCTCTATTCGCTTCAATGCTTGAAACTTGCAATAGTCACTTAATTTCACGATTTATCAAAAAGTGTTGGTTGAATCTGTCTGAAACTCGAATGATATACTCTTGGATGACCCTGTCAATGTACATATTGTGATAAAGCATGGAAATGTTGGTTGTCATACGAATAAGCCCAGGTCTTAATGAATTTTAGCAGCGTACCAATGGAGATTTGACCCACGTTTTAAAATGTCATAGAAAATGATCTAAATGACGTTACTGTTTGAATTCAAATATGATATCAAAAATGAGGAAAAGTGCAAATATCTTAAAATCTCATGAAAAAATGAGAATTAGAGAGATTTCAAAGCTACTTAGAAACTCCTCTATTTACTTGACGATGCCGGCAAAATTTGTACGATGCAACTGCACAGAGAATGGCCGATATTATTACCACCTTGCCGGGCCAGTTTTGGGGGTTTCAGTTCTAGTTTAGAAGGCAATCATTTTACTATATCGACCCGAGCAATATGTGACGTTAGTGGTGGTCAATATTGCCGGTCAAGAATGCAATTAATGACCGGCAATTTTCCCCATTATATAATTTCCCGGGGAAAATTGCCGGTCATTAATTGCATTCTTGACCGGCAATATTGATATCGTTCAGTGCGTAAGATTTTCTTGCTGTTTCAGTCCCGGTCATTAACGGTGGTAATAATACTAATAATATCATTTCTGCGGGCAATATAGGCCTTCGGCTCTCGGTCCAATATTTCACTTTATTCCATACATAGCAGTGTAATAGGTAAATAACATGCGGGAAAATAATCGATATCTGACGTGAGCGGGTGTTATATATATCTCCCGCTGAGGTGAGCGGGAGATATATGCAGGGTGGTCCAAAAAAGTGAACCCATGCAACAGGCTATATTTTCCTTAATAAATGCATCAATTTGCTCATATTATCACATCTTGTAGAGAAATGTCTAAATTTTTGTTGACACCATAATTTATTCTCAGTCTTGAATTTCGAAGACATTACAAGACTAAACAAACATGCCTCAAATTAGATTTTGTGCAAAATTTTACCAATATGATTGACGGAAATTGTTGATACACAATAGATGATCTTAAAAAAGTTTTCAGTGAGAGATTATAAGTTTAAACCATACCATATTACAAATGGGACACTATTTGAGCAGGAACACATTTCACACTTTTATTGAGCCTTTGAAGCTGTTTTTACCATTCAATAGTTTAGAGGTATGTTACCTACAAAATCGGATAGAGGGGCCCTTCATATAAATCTTACAAAAATCAAAAGGAAATCTAATATTCAGTGTTTTGAGCCAAATTTAATTAGAATTGGTCCATGATTAATGAAGATATTGACATTTTAAGACCAAATAGGGCTATGTTACGATTTCACTGGAAGATGTTCTCGTCTTTGGAAACATTGAACATTTCTTTTGATCACAATAACTTTGCAACTAACAGAGGTAGGATGCTAATTTTACATCATATGGTGTGGGATTCAAAACCCAACAAAGTCAGAAAACATTAGGTTTCCCAGACTCCGACATGGGACGATTGTTGAAGGGTTGAAGAATCGCAGATATTGAAGTTCATTTTACCCATCCTCGGTGATGTTTCGTTAGGGCTTATGATTTCTGCAAATTTTAATACTAAGAAAAATGTATAGTATTATATAGGGAAATATAGCCGGTTGCAAGGGTTCACTTTTTTGGACCACCCTGTATACATCAACTGCTCAACAATTCCCGGGAATTTCGTTTTATAGCTGTGGAGTTTTAAAAAAACAATAAATGTTAAGAACTTTACATTGAGATAAGATATTCATGTTTTGATTGTAGTTTGTAATTTGTAATTATTACATGAGGGTCCCATAACACTCGATGCATACTTAATGATCTACTAATCAGCTTTATAATTTACTAAGTATAGGACAAATCAGTTATTAAATACTCGATTTTTGATACAGGGTATATCCCTCGGTCCCTACGGTCCCTCGGGTAGATATATTGTATTTACCTCAGATATACCTTGTATCAAAAACCTCCCATTAAATAACCTCCATATATGTTCTTCGAAATGACGTTATTGTACTATTCTAGCGACCTTGGCATTGACTAATATCAAAATTAAAAATGTCGTCATTGCCTGTCATCGCGTAATTAGCGATCGAAAAAATTAACTAATATCTTAATTACTTCTTGTGTCAACAGTAATATATATTATAAGTGTAAATTATAAATAATGATGAATTAACATTGGTCCGTGAAAAGTACGAACAATCGATATTTCGTTTTTCACATGCACTCGCGCCAATCACTTGGAACACGTGGTTTACCACCTACAGAAATTCTAACGAATGACTTGGCATTTTGCTCAAACCATTTCCTTTCAAATAGAGTAAAAAACGTGGTTACATGTATATAGTTAGCAAACAAGAAGTGCACAAGGTAAGTATACACTGTAATCATCATATTGAGAATTCAAGGATGAACATGTATTTTACAAGACAATATTCACGTGACATTAAATCCATTCTAGATGATAGCCTACATTAACAGTTGTTTGTTTTAGTTTAATGAATGTATCCATTGCAGACAACGAAAAGGATACCATTACACAAACAACCGACATAAAAAGTAAACAAAAGGGAGAAAATAAAACCAAAGCTAATTTTGTGGCAGCATGCAGGAGGAAATTAACTTAGAGCTGAAGGTATGTCGAATTTACAATTATACGCTGAATTTACAATCATTTGTTAGATACTGTACTAATGACAGTTTAGCCCGCAGTTTAGTAGTCTAACAACTGATTAGTGCAAACGTTTTGTATTATTCATTTCGAAACACTTTTCCATGCGTCAGTCAAACCTATTAGCAATCAAATGACCAAAGTTCAGTATTTTCTTGATGGAAAATACCTTAATGAAGTTAAAATTCAAAACGATTGGATTTGGATATGTTGGATTGCTTTGGTCTGTGGCCTCGTTCTGTGACACACTTTTCAATATATAAATGAACATGACTCGAATTCCGTAAATTACAAGAGGTCAGAGGTTTACGTTTATACAAACGTCTTGCCTCTAAAATATGAATCTTTTGATTGCTTATCTTCTAGGTTTTATTGACTCAGAATCCAATTGACCCACACTATACTTTGGGTTCTTCAAAGCCCAGTCTCAAAAGGGCATCGAAGAATAGGATTGTACAATGTAGCAAGTTTGTTTAATTTTAGATAAATAATAGGGCCTAACCTTTAGTACGCCTAACCATCGCGTAGGTAGGCGTCACCGTACAGCGTCAAAAAATATCGGAGTACAGTTTTCTGTACGGTGACGCAAATTAACTGCTTTGAAGCAAAAACTATGACAAGGGTTTAAAAAAATTAATTTGATGAAAACTAATACGATTTCATGTGAAATAAAAACAGCATTCTCTTAGGAATGGTTTTAACTTTGTAATTATGATAAATGTTTTACGAGCACTGTTCGGCCCACATTATCGACCAGAGTGAAAAAAGGTTGTTTTTTCACATTTTGTTTGGTTATTATTTTCCCTGCCGTCTGAGAGTATGGATTATTTTTATGAGAATATGTATTCGTCGACTACACATTTTAGAACGGGCGAAGATTCAACAAACAACCATTCATTATGTATATTTAAAAAATATCAAATTTGTACGGTGACGCATCAGCTGTACGTTGACGATTCATTATAATTTGTGAGAAGTAATATAAAGAATTCATTATTTATTACTTCAAATCGCATAAGTTTTGGTGTGGAAGTTCAAATGTTGATCCAATCAAGTATCCCTCGTATACATGTTGTCAAAATGATCAGTGAAAGTTACTACAGTCACTTTTGCATTTAAGATGGCGGACAGGAAGTGTCGATCTCAATATTTTTAGTTTTCATCGAATTCTTTATAGTTGGCGTTATGCTTTGATGAACTAAATGAGACTAGGCTTATATGAAATGGAAACTCTGGAGTATGATCATTTGTTCATATATAGTGCATGGGCGCTACAATTCAACTATATCTTCCATCGCTTAATGGAAGGTTACTGGAAATGTGTGATACGGTAGGGGTCATGAAACCAAAAACTCAGTATATTTGTTGCTATGTTATTATTGTTTTAAAACAAGGGATGTCACAAGTAAATCTCATCTTGCACGTGTGACTTTTAGGATGAAAGATGCAATATCTTGCATGGGGTAAAGATGGCTATGTAGGCTATCTTTGTTTGTCATATGAGAAAAGCCTGGTCTGTATTTCAAATGATATCAAAGCATTGCGTAAACTTTCAAATAGTTAATTCCATGAAAACTAAAAATATCGAAATTAATACTTCCTGTCCGCCATCGTAAATGCTAAGGTGACGGCTGTAACCTTCGCTTGATACTTACCAGTGATAATGTAGATCTGACGCTTCTTTACCTCTTGTTCGAACAGTAAGCTTAGAGTTGAATGTGTTTCAGTATTTAATCCTTGTTATCAGACATAAGAATTGATCTTTTCAATGTTGAATGGGATACAACATTTGAATTTCCACACAAAAACTTATGGAATCTTAAGTTAATACTAAGGTCATATATTACACTTCATGAAATCTAAGGAATCGTCACCGTACAGCAGATGCGTCACCGTACAGATCTGATCTTTTTTAAATAAATACACTGAATGATTATTTGCCGAATATTCATCTGTTCTAAAATGTGTAGATAACAAATACATATTCTCATAAAAATAATCCATACTCAGACGACAGGGGAAATAATAACCAAACGAAAAGTGAAAAAAACAACATTTTTCTCTCGAGTCGATTGTGTGGGCCGATCCAGTCAGAAAAAATCCGAGCAGTGCTCGAAAAACTTTTATCATAATTAGAAAGTTAAAACCATTCCTAAGAGAATGCTGTTTTTATTACACTCGAAATCGTATTTATTTTCATCTAATTAATTTTTTTAAAAACCCCATTATAGTTTTTGCTTCAACGCTGTTAATTTCCGTCACCGTACAGGAAACTGTACTACTGTGTTTTTTGACGCTGTACGGTGACGCCTGCTTACGCGATGGTTAGGCGTGTAGTAACCTAAATGTTTATTTGGTTAAAAAGCGATGAAAGCGGGGTAAAATGTAAACAATTATTGCCAAAACAAATTACCCCATGTACCACATCAAATGTATGTATTCCCTTAAATATCATTAAAAAATCTTAGCAAATGACATATTTTCGAATATGAACTTAATCAGTCTGTCATTTGATTTCGGATATAGTTGTAAAACAAGTAAGCATATATTTTCATATGGTGAATTGTGTTTTAAATAGTTAGAAGTAATTGAAAATTTTGAATGAAAGGTCAACACATTATTGAATATGAGCCAGGGAAAGAACGGGGGGGGGGAGAACAAGCTTGATGAAAAAATTGACTACCAACGTGTTATAACACAATCTCCGATATTTATCCGCCTTTTATTTTAATTCCCGGAAGTATTTTCGACTAAACAACAGCTATGAACTTTGGGTTGGTTCCAGATTATTTATCAGTATCGTCTTTGATTATAAAAACATGTCTTTCACAATAATTCATATGAACTTTCCCCACTTTGCTTCCAGTGTCTAGAGAAAAACTTACTTGAAGTGACAAAATCAAATATAGACAGGTAAAACCAAGGTGTATCCTAAGAAGAAACACTGAAGACCACGACCCATTAACCCCCCCCCCCTCCCTAAGCAAACCCACCATAGAACATTTCATTATTAATATATTTGTCAATGTTTGTTAGCCTGAAGAAACCTGTTTGAATGACATAGAGGGTGAGGAATCAAAAGAGAATGACGGTGGCGAAACAGCCATATTGTTTAAAGTAAAGGACAATCCACCATGGTTCCAGTGCCTCGTGTTTGGCTTACAGGTAAGTATTGTGTTACATTCAGCAATTATTAGATAACCTCATGATAAGCTTAAAATGACATTTGCCAAGTAGAATACAACTTAGTATTATCAACTCATTCACTCTATGCAATGTGTTAACCCTTACCAATTGTTATCAACATTTATTCGAATCTACGTTTAAAGTGAATAGAATTTATTAAGATTAATTTCATTTATTTAAAGCTTATGCATATAATACTATTTCGGTAGTATTTTGGGACAATTATTAACTGAGTGGTTGTTCCAAATATTGGAAATTGTACAGACGAAACAACGAACAATGTAATAATTTTAATCTGCTCTTTTTCTATAGCATTTCCTAGTAATGTTCACCGCCACACTGACCATACCATTCACACTGGCCCCTGCCCTCTGTGTTGGAGATGACAATAATGTAAAAGCCGAACTTATCAGTACAATTGTGTTTGTTTCCGGAATCATAACTCTCGCACAAGTAGCATTGGGTGTAAGGTAATAATCCACTTCATTATTTCCATGCCGGGATATTCGTTCTCTCATTGGTCAATAAGATACCATGTGACTTAAAATATATAGAGGTATTTCATGTCTCCCTGCTTAAAAAACGTGTGAAGAGTGTATTCACCGGCAGTGACGTTATTTTTAACGAATACCAATATATATTCAATTAAAATGACGTCACATCACTTAATTCCCGGGAATTTAGTTAAAAGTATTTTCATCTGATATGACAGACGGTGAAGTTGTATCAGGAAGTCCTCCCAAGAAAAGGTAATACGATTTTACAAATCTATTTTTTACGATGGTGTGACAGAGATCGTGATTTATAACAGAATATTGGCAAACGTTTGGAAAAACGTTGAAACTATTAACGTCATATCATAACAATATTGTGTACTTCTAACTTTAATATTGTGTATTACTTTAATGAGAAAATTATAAAACAAATATTGAATTCTGTGATCGTTTAATATCTGTATATATTTCTTAGGCATGTATTCACCTCGCCCTTCGGGATAGAATTCAGTATTTGTGTTATATTACATTTTGTTTATTATTAAGCAAAAAGCAGGTTGTTATAATAATCCTTCTTGAATGCCCGTTTTTGTGTTAAACGAAGCAGCATTAATTGTATGAACTCTTTCACTTTCATCGACAGCACATCAACTAATTTAAATAGCACTTCACGTACAGCATTTCTCGAAAAATAATCAAGCTGATTTGGGAATCCACAAGAAATCAAAATATTAAAAGGATGATGTAGATTTAGAGCCTGAGAGCTTTGACACATTTAAAAGCTGAAAATTGAATGACAATTCGAGGATGATTGGTTAACATTCCATCAGTATATACATTCAATTTACCTCTGAACACGATATATAATGATGCATTTTCAAATTTGGATTTGTTGTGTTTTAGGCTGCCTGTAGTGCAAGCAGGTACCTTTGCCTTGATGGTACCCTCCCTGGCAATTCTCTCACTACCACAGTGGAGGTGTCCAACAGTAGTTTCCCCAGGTAGGGAATAGTGTCCAAATATCAACTCATTATTTCTTTAGAAGGGGCATTAATAAATAGACGAGTAAAATTGAACATACTGCTATTGAAGACTACGGATTGCAGACACTGATAACATGCACATTTGGATTTTAGTAGAATTACCCTCTTCTTTCCTGGTATAAAATTAACATTAGTATAAAAATTGACTGTGATAAGAACGATTTTAATATGCATTTTGCAAATTTTATTCTACACGTCGATTACATTATTAGATATATTATATTTATGTACTATTATATGTGTTTGAATTATTATCAATGTGATAGTCACGTTACATTTGGCACGTATGCAATTTGAAATAATTTTTTTTAAAATTTGTCATGTATTGTTTTTTTGCGAGAAGGTTACCTATCTTGGTTCACCTTTCAACACTGCTCAAGATGTCAATATTGACGAGTTCTGCTCAGTTTTAACTACTTTCCGTTTATATTATTTAGTGATGTTTGTTTGAAATTTAACATGTCATTTCGAACTGGATGCATATTCATTCAACTGCATGGCATACATAAAATGGTATATACTTATTAAATGTGTTGTAAATCCGAATTAAGGGACACAATAAAAATTCAGACATTGACAGGGTGTGATATACTAATATAATAGAAACTTCTAATTATATATTTGACCTTTTACGTTTTGAGCCTTGATACATGATGTACAGTATCTCAAAATTGGAACAACATTTTAATAGATCATCAATTGCTTATATACATGTATGTAAAACCTGGTTGTGACCTAGTTTGATAAAGATGATATTTTACCTAAAATATTTACTTTTTCAGACCTCAGTCAGTCTTTTGTGATCAAATTTGACTTCGACTTTAATCAGAAAACTCAATTTGAAAACTCATCGTTTTGACCCTTCGAAAGGTCATTGAGTGTCAAATGTAAGATCAGATTCTTGGCAACTTGTAAATGATTTGTGTCAAGTTATAGCAATATCCCGAAATCCAGGCAAAATAGGTTTAGTCAGCAAAATGGTAAGGCTAATAGAATATTTAATATTTATCTGCATACATAATTTCAGGCAAAAAAATTGGAGTGTAGTGTTCAACTTCTTTTCAAAACCGTCATTTTAATATCAAGAATACAGACAAAAGAAATAGCCTCCAATTATAATGTATCACTATTATGGATTTTCAACATTCAGAGACAGCTGCCAACCTTACAGACACTAGCAATGTAGTGACAGGGGGAACACCTGTGTATACTGATTAACATTTCCTTCCTTCAGAGACAGCTTTCAACTTTACAGACACTAGCAATGTAGTGACAATGGGAACACCCGTGTATACTGATTAGCATTCTCTTCTTTCAGAGACAGCTGCAAACCTTACAGACACTAGCGATGTAGTGACAAGGGGAACACCCGCTTATACTGAGATGTGGCAGTCTCGACTAAGAGAGGTCAGTATAGTAACCCATAGTTCAGTGAAATAGAAATAGATTAACATGAAATGGGTAGTAGATAGCTAATTTTTACCATTTCAAATATCAGTACCACAAAACCATGGTACACAGTAAGCTACGTTTATCCCTTAAGATTAAAACCTTTTTTAAAAAAGGATTAATGAGATAAATTCATTTTAGTTTAGTCATCTAACACATACTCAATCATTGCACTGAAATTTAAGCTTATTCATCCTTTTGGTTGTTTTAAAATTTGTTTTGGTTAAGGTGGAACTTTCAATACTGTAATCAATTCAATTCAATTAATGAAAAAGACGAAAAACACTGTTTCTTAAATACTTGTATTACATTACCCAGGTTCAATCCCCTGTGTTTATTAATTTCAGATTCAAGGGGCTATCATGGTGGCTTCGATTTTTGAGATCCTACTAGGATTCACAGGGTTAGTTGGGTTACTGCTGCGTTTCTTTGGGCCGCTTGTTATTGCACCAACTGTCACTGTTCTTGGGTTGTCACTTTTCAACGCTGCATCAAGCCTTGCCTCTAAACAGTGGTGGATAGCATTACTGTAAGTAGATTCACACAGAATATGTATTAAAACGTGGTTAATAGTAATATTGTAAGTAGATTCACACAGAATATTTTAACACGTGGTGGATAGCATTACTGTAGTATGCTCACTCACTCACTCAATCAATCAGAATATGGGTTCAAAACGTGTGAGTGCACCAGTGATTCTGTGACTGTTTAAAGTAAACTCGCAATTACAAGAGTTCAAACTCTGGTTATACGAGTAGATACAATTGAGAAATATATTAAACCTTATATTCCACTCTTTTAGGAAAATCTCATGTTTTTAACCAAATATAATAAAAAAAACGAATTTTATGTATTATTGGTCATTGTTAGGATGAAAATTCTCATCATATGGATCTCAATTAATCCAAAACAGAGTATGTATGTGAAGTGGTTGTTTTGTTTATGGTTGTTTGTAGGACAGCTGTGCTGATTGTAATATTTGCTCAATACATGAAGAACATCATGTTCCCCTGCCCTTCATTCAAGAGGAAGAAAGGATGTTACGTAGCGTGGTACCCAGTCTTTCAGGCATTTCCAGTAAGTTAATGCATGGATCTCAAACTTAACCCAGTAAGGGTTATTAAGCTAGAATGGTGAAATCGATTTTTTGATAAATATATATCATAATTAATTTAGATTATTTCCGTGTAAAATCCCTGATTAATTTTTATATTTTGTATATCAAGTTTGTTTCAAAGGTACTAATTTTTAATTAAACAACTGTTTTCCATCAATCGAACTGATGAAACGTAAGCCAAAGAGACAGTATACTAAAAACATCAGTCATGTTATGCATATGCTATGTCATTGTACACTGTGCATGTTTTACAGACTTGATTTCAAAATGACGATAATGCATCACATTAATTAAAAGATTGACCAAATGCAATTTCTCAAGCGTAACTTATGTTAGTATTATTATTTTGGTAATTGGTCCTCTCTTAGTCTTATCTTTTATCATGACAAAGGTACTCTTTTTATGGTGATATCTTTGATTTGCACAGTTATAGCTACACTCGGGCTGAACCCAAGTTATGCCTGAATCTTGTTTATGACATAGGTGCTCCTCGCTATGGTGATAACTTGGTTACTATGTGGCATTCTCACTGTAACCAATGTGCTCCCTAAGACATCTGGTCACTGGGGGTTCGAGGCAAGGACTGACACAAAACTTGCCGTTCTTGAAAATGCAGACTGGATCAGATTTCCGTATCCAGGTAACACATATGAGTGGTTTGATGTAATTAATGCACATTGAGTTTCATTTAGAAAAGTTTAAGCAAAGTGACATAGAACATCCTTTGTGTAATATACTCTGTCCAGTTTACATATTGTCTCATTTCTGATATCTCACATAGGACAGTGGGGCCGACCTACAGTGAGTATCTCCAGTGTGATTGGTATCATAGCAGGTTTGCTAGCCTCAGCTGTGGAGTCTGTGGGTGACTACTACGCATGTGCTAGAATGTCTGGGGCACCCCCACCTCCCTCACATGCCGTCAACAGAGGTATGTCTTATAATCTTAATGATTAGTATGATGTTGTAATGTAACTTGAATTATGGAGGCACAATTGCCAAATGGGAAAGTCCAACAGTGTTAAAGAAATAGAAAACGGAACAGTAAAACCAATCAAAAGGAAAATGAACCTCGAATGTTCCAGAATATGGTTTAATGAAACAAGAAATAATGTTTAACACCTCCTTCCCTTACTAATATCGCAATTTCTCCGTAATGACGTTATTAATGCCGCTTCATAAGTTATACATTATACGGAAATAATAAACATGCTATAAGTAAGTTGTGAAATCTCTTTAATTAGTGTGTCGTCTTACTGATATAATGGATCCCCTTTCAATAGTCAAATAAGTAAACACGAGAGGTTTGATTAAAATGACGTTGGGCCACAGGACTGAAAAGGGTTCATCTTACATGTGTCACTTTTATGTATTCCATATGACGGACATTACTATATCTCAGAAAATTCATGTTGATTTTTCTATTTATCCAGGTATAGGAATTGAGGGGCTAGGGTGTTTGATAGCAGGGGCATTTGGCACTGGCAATGGGACAACATCAACTACAGTCAATATAGGTGCAATAGGGGTAACAAAGGTAAGTCCCAACTGCAAGCTACATCTGTTAATGTTGTATTGGCTCGAAAAGAGCAATAGGGGTAACAAAGGTAAAATACTAGCTGCATCTGCTTTTGTTGTACGAGCTCAAAAAGAACAATAGCTAGGGGTAACGTAGGTAGTTACAGTCTGCATCTGTTTTTCTTGTATTAGCTCAAAAAGATTTTAGGGGTAGAGCTTTTGAGATTAAATTGAGTATTGTTTGCATTAAATG
This sequence comes from Owenia fusiformis, assembly GCA_903813345.2. NCBI lineage: Eukaryota > Metazoa > Annelida > Polychaeta > Sabellida > Oweniidae > Owenia > Owenia fusiformis. Next base: position 38,753,474 of record CAIIXF020000006.1, on the reverse strand, counting down.
GTGGCTAGCATTTAATAATAAGCGGAGCAAATCTTAGTTCAAGGGATATAATTCTGTCGTGTATAAACCTTTAATTGTTGTGTTGTAGTGTGGAAGTCGACGTGTGATCTACTATGCTGCTGGGTATATGTTGGTACTTGGTTTGCTAGGAAAGTTTGGGGCATTATTTGTCGCCATACCTGACCCTGTTATTGGTGGAATCTTCCTCGTACTCTTTGGTAATACCCTAGTCCATCCATATTTCTGCATTTAATTCAGTTTCAAATAGTTTTTTGTGTGTTGTACTAAATATATTTTTGATCCTACTGTGCAAATTACTTCCATTGCATCATTACTTTTAGACTTTAAAAACCCTTTGTTTCAGGAATGATAACTGCTGTAGGAGTCTCAAGTCTCCAGTACGTCAATCTGAACTCTTCTAGGAACCTTTGTGTTATAGGATTGGCTTTCTTCATTGGTCTTACAGTCCCACAGTGGGTCAAAGCACACCCTTCATCAATAAATACAGGTATTATATTAATTCTATTATATATTCGAAAATATCCTCAGATATAAAAACACATATTGAACATGTAGATCGATGGACATATGGACAAATACGCACTCTCTTTATCCCTCTCAACTATAGAGAAATTGATAACATCTGAAATACTATATATTACGGCATAAAACTTCTTTGACAAGTGATTCTTTCATTGTTTCAGGAGTTCAGACTGTAGACAATGTGTTCTACGTACTTCTGAGCACCAATAACTTCTTAGCTGGACTAGTGGGGTTCATCTTAGATAACACATTACCAGGTAGGGCCTACTGTATTTCTTATATTAAATAGACATATCAAAAAGGCATACTTTATTTTTCCAATAAACACGCCTAACTATCGACAACTTACAGTGACACAATATATGGGTGCAGACTTTAGGTGTTCAAAGCAATTATAGTGATGTAGGATATAATGAAGGATTTTAATGCTTAATTTTATGTGCATACTCTTGGCAAGACTTTACACGTTCTACTTACGTTAACAGATTCTCAATCAGAGCGCAAGTTTTTTCTAGGAAGTTCCACCCAATATAACCAACATTTTCCAACAGGTAAATAATGTGGGTGGAATTACTTAGAAAAAATCTGCTCAAGAATGAATTAACGTTATTAGGAACTAAAAAGTCTAGTCAGGAGCATGCACATGAAATTAAGCATGAATAAGTACTTCATCATATTCATAAGATTCATACGATACACAATATATTCAGACGATATAAAGCTGTATCCATGCAGTCTTGTATGAAGTCATCTTGGAACCATCGCCTCATCCAGTGCAGTGTGAAGAGAATTACAAGGGCTCGAAGCAAGACTTCCAGAAAAATAAACCTTATTTACATATTCTGTTTGGGTATTCCAGGTTCTGATAAAGAAAGAGGTATTGAGATGTGGACATCTAAACTATCCTCAACATCTCCACAATCAAAAGAAACAGCTGAAATCTATGACATACCATTCATTTCTAACTGGTTAGCCAAAAAACGACTTTGTTATTACCTACCTTTTTGCCCAGTCTTTCGGAGAACCTTGTCACTCATTAGTGATTCGGAGACTCAGTCCACATCAAGCATTCAGGAATTTGAAGAACTGACTGAGAAGCTTCAAAATGGAATTGCAATCTCAAATGATACAAAACAAAATGATGTGACATTTGTTCAACTCAAATGAGTATACATGATCTGAAAGAGGAATTTTTATTATGTCATCTTATTGTGTTTGTGTCAACACAATAAGAGGAGGCTGCATACTTTCCATTGTAAAGGGGGACCATTGCATCAACTGAACAAGATGAATCATTATGTGAGCATAAAAATGCATTTAGAAGTAATGTTTTCTGTTTTAAACGTTTCCATTATCCTGATACTTTAGATAAGATGATCTAAGGTTGAGCAATTTTGTGAGGAAAATTTTCAAAACACAATACGTATGCAGATTCAACCCTCAATTGTTTTTTGTATTTACACCCTTTAAAGGGTTTGGACCCCAGCACATATTTTGCATTAAACCTGCAATCAGAGAAGCTTTTTTCATTCTAATTTCAGTTCCGAATAGGTCATTCAATAACCTTTCATTCATAATATATATATGCACTATTTATATCAGATGCAAGAAAATATGAATAAACCTAATAACACGGGGACAGATTTTTTTAGCATTTTGTATTTATATATAACACTATATTATTTGAATATACATTTTGTGATAGTGATGTTCCTTGACATCAAGTCGAACAAAAAATCATCATGAGATTTACATCTGATTTGTTTTGTCTGAAGGGAAATGCATGAATTGACGATTAGATCGAATTTCATGTAGATTTAATAATTATTTCTGATGTAATTATTGCAAAGAATGTGCTCTGGCGTCCAAACGGACCCCAAAAACCATTTGAGGGTTAATAACTTTCTTCAATGGAGACTTTAAACATTTTTTATACAGGCATTTTCAAATGTTTTCGTTACATTAGTGACTTGTATTGTATTAGTGACCCCATATTGTATTTGTGACCTTGTATTGTATTAGTGACAATGTATTGAATTAGTGACATTGTATTGTATTGGTGACATCATATTGTATTGATGACATCGTATTGTACTATTGTATATATTCAGGTGTAAGGGCACTACAAGGCAAATAGCCTGCCCTAACCTGCAATATATCTTTAAGTGTGTACTTTTAATTCTACCTCAGGGAACTTAAGATAATCTTGTCAGGCAAAGATTGTCATTATTTCAAAATAAAATTCCAAAGATATGTGGATTACCTTTTGCCGTTGCTTTCACTCAGTTATAAAGATTCCCTTGTGCTGAAATAGAGCTAAGTCATGATTCTTTGCACAATATTGTTATAGTTTAAATGACGCAATGCAATTTTATGAATGTGGCCAAAAGTATATTTGTAAGGGACAACAATATTTTGTGAAAGGAGATAACAATATGACCTTATAAGGTATTATTATGAGATGACCACGAGTACGACACAATTACAAGACAGACACGTGCGTGAATGGAACGTGATAATACAAAGTCTAATATATAAGATAATATTTGAATGACATACATATTTATATAACACAATTATTGAACATTTTATAATTTTCATAAAGTATATAGAGAGAAGGTGTAAACAGGTAAATGCTTCAAATAATTTACATTAATCTAATTTTACAGAGTTAATGTTTTTTCTCTTATAAACCTATAACTAAAACATTCAAGTCCTTTTATTGTATTGGCGCTATCTGTTGATGTTTCAACAGTATAGCCATCAAAAATGTGTCATAGAATAGTTGACTTTACAATTACGTGACCTCCAAGAATTGTATTGATATATTATTCCAATATCAGTGGTCTGGTACTATTTTCTTATATTTCAATATACTTTATAATCTTCAATAAATATAGATAAACATGAATATATAGTCGTTGTTTCACTTGAATAAAACTCACTACATATCATAACATTGAAAAGGTAAGTGATTTAATTGTGGCATTATTTCAAATCACTTAAAATAAACCTGAAATTTAAAACAGAGCAGATTGAATTAATTCACCACTTGAAACATGATCCCAGTGGGTTGAAATAAAGTAGTGGTAGCTCTACAAAATGTATTGCAAGGCAACGAAAAAGAAATTTGGGCCTGTGTAGCCTCTTTTCAAGTCATTTTGGCACATTTTTATATGCTGCCTCTGTTATAATTCAACAACGAAACTTAATAGATCTATACGACAAACCACGCCATCTATCCGTCTGTGACCTCTCTTCTGTCCACTTTGATCAAATTATTTCTTATCGAATATAGTGACTGTCATAATAAAGTTATCATACAAGGTCCACGAGTTCTGCTTCCTGAGATATAAAGACAAAACCGGAATCACTAGTTCTTGGTATAATTCAAGGACGGACATATACACGCATAACAAGACTCTCACGAGACATTTAATTCATTCCCAGAGTTAAGTAACCACGTGTTTGGTTTGATAATTGACAAATGTAAATATAGTAAACAAGTTGAAGTTATGTCATTATATGAACAGTAATAGACAGTGAAACACAGGGAGAATATTAAACCTTAATCTGGCCAGACACTTGAAGTTTGAAGCAACATGGAGGAGGAAAATAACTTCGAGCTTAAGGTAGGCTGCGTTTGCCGTTATTTATTAGAAACTAATGATAGTTAAGTGGTCTAACAACTGACTACACAAGTGCAAACATTTTTTATTAATCACTTTCTGCTATAGAGACTCTATAGGCGCATCCTCAAAGGACAGCAAATAATAAGATCTAGAAGTGAATTTTAAATAAATGATGTAACCTAACATGAAAAAGATTCATTGACAAAATGGATACACCTTTGCGAATACGAAACAATTTAGTGAAAAAAGTTGAATGATATTACTTTTGCCAAATCGATTTGGAGCGGATCACCCTGCTCCATGTTTAATATCACCCCAAGTTACATTATGAGCTGAAATATAAATGGGCTTCAAAACTGGATGATAACATTTTTGAGTGGTTCAAAAACGGTGCAAAATTGGAAGAACAAGATAAATGTCATTAGGGATAGGGTAATTTGATAGTTTTTAGTGACGATAAGTAAACTAATATGAATATTACTATGTTTTTTTCATTTGTAAATATTTTGACACCACAGCTAATTTTACTTTCTAATTTTACTCTCTTTATAAGCATGAAGCGTCAACTTAAATTCTGTGTTTCTTTGCTTTCGGAAGTATTTGCAACTAAAGGAAAGCTATAAACGCTGGGTTGACCCCTTCTCGTCCGGGAGTCGGTCTATGAATGGGAACAAAAGTGACCCAGCATCATAATTCACCATGTTTCTTCATGGCAATGCATATATATAGAAAAAATTTATATCACTTATAACTAAATAAATCGTCTTATCATACAAGCCCCCTCTCCTCGATATCTCCTAAATATGTGGGAGCTACACTTTTCGCTTCTCGGAGGAGAATCTGCTCCTCCCCAATTCATATAACAAACTGCCAACTGGGCGTTAATTAACTAAAATTTGGTCATATTTTTGAAAAGTTGCGCTCAAATATTTGGGAGTTAGAGCCCTTCCCCCACCACCCCTAGCAAAAGCTGTCTACGGGCATACATCAAATTCATTGTAATGTATGTTAGCAGGAAGAACGCCATGTGGAGATTGTAGAGGTGGAGGAATCAAAGGAGAAAGATGATACTGAATCAACTATATTGTTTAAAGTAAAGGACAATCCACCATGGCTACAGTGCTTTGTGTTCGGTTTACAGGTAAGTATTGTATTACATACAGCGATTAGGTAACCTTGTGATAAGCTTAAAATGACCCTTGCCAAGTAGAATGTTCATGAGCACTATTACATTTTCATTTATCATCTTGTTCACTCTGTACGGTATGTTATCAAAATAAGACTCTGTCAAAAATTTAAAGAATGTGTTTAGATTAATTATTTTTCTCTTTAGTTTATAAATATAACGCTACCGGAGTAGCATTTTGGACATTCTGCATTGAAATTATAATTTTAATATGCTCTCTTATTGTAGCATTTCCTAGTAATGTTCACCGCCACACTGACCATACCATTCACACTGGCCCCCGCCCTCTGTGTTGGAGACGACAATAATGTAAAAGCTGAACTTATCAGTACAATTGTGTTTGTTTCTGGAATCATAACTCTTGTACAAGTATCATTGGGTGTACGGTAATAATACATTTCATTTTTATTTGGCAAAGGATTGGTATCGATATGGAGAACTAAATTCAACAATATTTTTCTCTTAAACCAATTATAGAAAACATTATGTTAAAAAGACGATCCTATGTAATTTTGACTGACTGACGACAATTTAATGCGGAAATGATTCACATATTTTTTATATAACTGTTTTTGTTAACAGTTTTTTTTGTGCAATTATTTTTTGTTCCTTTTCACAATTTCTTGAGAATGAAATAAGATGTCTTCCCGAAGCTGTTTGAACAAAATAACATATACAACATTTTCTTAGACTTTCCAATATTATAGTTGTACAAAAGAAATGTTGGTTGTTATAACAAAAAGTATATATTCAAAAAATTATAAACTATGATAAACCTTTTATTTCATGAACAAGATACTTCTTTTAAATCAACCAAACTTACCTTTGTAAAATAACAATATTTAGAAACATATGTCATTTCATTCCGAACATATAATACCAACAATAATAGAAGTGTCCGATGGGTTTTCTAAAAGAATATAGAGAAAAAATATATATATCTATTTCAAATTATATTGTTACCATTCAAAATATGACCATTAAATTGACAATGTGTATAATTTTCAGAATTTTTTTGATAACTGGTTTAAGAGAAACGTGTGTTAAAAAGGTTCACCATGCCGATACCCATCCTTTTCTGATATAAAGTAGGTTATGACAATGACCCTTGTTGAACACCCATTTTCTAATAATACGAAACAGCATCAAAGTTAAACTATTACCACCAAACGCAGTATAAAAGTACATTGTCAAATGAAGATTTATTGCGTTTTAGGCTGCCTGTAGTACAAGCAGGTACCTTTGCCTTGATGGTACCCTCGCTGGCAATTCTCTCACTACCACAGTGGAGGTGTCCAACAGTAGTTTCACCAGGTAAGGAATTTCTTCTGAAACTCTTTGATTTAAAATGAGAGGGTTCAAAAAGGAACATAAATGCATGTATTGTATTTAAACACACTTAAACAGGTACAGTAAAACCTGTAAAGTTGAACACCTCTGTAAGTGAAAGCCTATAGTGTGACAAATTACAACTATTGAGCGGCCAAAGGGGTTCCTTAGTTTTTATTTTGTCACTTTTATAATTTGTATATAAGGGTTAGTCTTTACCCATGGCTTTATGTGCCATTCTTACATATTATCACTTGGTTCAGTTTCAAATGTAGAATAGAGTAAAACATGGCATAATCCTGGTATAATAGCAGTCACGATTCCTCATACTTTTAAATTGCTTCACCAAGTATACCACACCTTCCAAGCTTGCTGCGTAACCCAGTAGAATATTTGGTTCGTTGTAATGTATCAATATCATTTTTAATAAACATTCTCTTCTTTCAGAGACAGTTTTCAACGTTACAGACACTAGCAATATAGTGACAAGGGGAACACCTGCTTATACTATTAATATTCCCTTCTTTCAGTGACAGTCAACCATACAGGCACTAGAAATGTAATAACAAGGGGAATACCTGCTTATACTATTAATATTCCCTTCTTTCAGAGACAGCTGTCAACCTTACAGACACTAGCAATGTAGTGACAAGGGGAATACCTGCTTATACTATTAACATTCCCTTCTTTCAGTGACAGCTGTCAACCTTACAGGCACTAGCAATATAGTGACAAGAGGAACACCTGCTTATACCGATTTGCATTCCCTTCTTTCAGAGACAGTTGTCAACCTTATAGACACTAGCAATGTAGTGACAAGAGGAACACCTGCTTATACCGATTTGCATTCCCTTCTTTCAGTGGCAGCTGTCAACCTTACAGACACGAGCAATATAGTGACAAGGGGAACACCTGCTTATACTATTACTATTCCCTTATTTCAGAGACAGCTGTCAACCTTACAGACACTAGCAATATAGTGACAAGAGGAACACCCGCTTATACTGAGATGTGGCAGTCACGACTTAGGGAGGTTAGTGAAGCAGAGGTTTTTCAGTATTCAATCTTCTGGGTTTGATCAACCAAAATCACATATTTTATGTGTCCCTAAAATATGGTCAATATTTCTGTTTCCGATTTAGTCATTTCAATCATTGTTTAAAGCATTAAACCTCATCCTTTTGTTGTCATCAAAAATCTGTTTTGGTCAGGCCGAGTCTTTTCAAATATAAGCTCCTTATATAAAAAGAATATACAACTGGCAAGTGTATTACTGTTAATGGACCTTACACGTTCGATTCCCTACGTTTTAACTTATTTATTTCAGATCCAAGGCGCCATTATGGTGGCTTCAACATTTGAGATCTTACTAGGATTCACAGGTCTTATTGGGTTAATGTTGCGCTTCTTTGGGCCACTCGTGATCTCCCCGACTGTCTCTATATTAGGGCTGGCACTATTCAACACTGCGTCAAACCTGGCTTCTAAACAATGGTGGATAGCAATACTGTAAGTTGGTTCACTCAGAATATGGGCTGAAAATGGCCGTATGGAGTTCACAGTAAGAGTGCTTTGTTGTCTGTGAAAAATACTCTCTGAGGAATTATTTCAGTTGTGACTGTTTTGAAGACACAGATTCCTAAATGAGTGATAATAAGCCTTGAGCATGTATTATAATTGATTGTGCCGCAAAATAATCTTTGAACTCGTTTTTTTGTATCCGAATATGATTCTACTATTATGTAATAAAATATATTACCCAATTCTCATATTTATTGATGTTTGTAGAACAGCTGTGCTGATAGTAATATTTGCTCAATACATGAAGAACATCCTGTTCCCCTGCCCTTCATTTAAGAGGAAGAAAGGATGTTACATATCGTGGTACCCAGTCTTTCAGGCATTCCCAGTAAGTTCATCCATGGATCGTTCATCTTAACTACACATTAAAATGATGATGGTGCTAAAGTTCCTTTATACAAATACAAGTAGCGGCAGTGCATTATTTGAATTTTGAATTGATTGTAAATTAATAAAACTGAATGAAAAAATGATGATGACCAAGATGATCTTTGTATTATGATATATTTGATATATGGCATACTTATGGCTTATGTCTACAAGCCCCTTTGAACCCCGCCTCCCCCTTCTTGACTTCACAAATGCATCACTTCGTAATGGCAAGTTTTGAATCTTGTTTTATGACGTAGGTACTCCTCGCTATGGTGATTACTTGGTTGATATGTGGTATTCTCACTGTAACTAATGTGTTCCCTAAGACACCCGGACACTGGGGATACGAGGCGAGGACTGACACTAAAATGGATGTACTGAATAATGCAGACTGGATCAGACTTCCATATCCAGGTAACATATCTGATTTAGAGATGCATGATATAATGGTTTGATTTCATGCACACGAAATCCAGACATTAATCAGTTCGAAACGTATGTTCATTCTAAAAAAATACATCTTTTTATATTTCTCACATAGGGCAGTGGGGTCGACCAACAGTGAGTATCTCCAGTGTGATAGGTATCATAGCAGGTTTGCTAGCCTCAGCTGTAGAGTCTGTGGGTGATTACTACGCATGTGCAAGAATCTCTGGGGCGCCCCCACCTCCCTCACATGCTGTCAACAGAGGTATGTCCTACCAGCATAAGGTTAGCATTCTGTATCTTGGAATATGAAACTACAAGAGGAGAAATACTTCAAATGTGAAAAGAAACAGTTTGAAAAAGGAAAGTTTAACCAGACAAACGAATCTCCAATGTCCTGATGTCCTAGAAGATTATTCAATAAACAAAATAATAATTTAAGACCTCTCCCCTGACAATTCAGGAAGCGGTTTTTCAATTAAAACTACAAGATACTATATATGAGAGAACATTGAAACAATAAGTGCCTTTTCTTACTTATGCAATGGAATCCTAAACAAAGGTCAAATGTAGATACTTATACGTATAGGTTACAAGCATGTACTTATATAGGCATCTCATTAGATTGATGTAACTGCATCTCGAAAAATGTTGATTTTTCTATTTGTCTAGGTATAGGAATTGAGGGGCTAGGGTGTTTGATAGCAGGAGCATTTGGCTCTGGCAATGGGACAACATCAGCTACAGTCAACATAGGTGCAATAGGGGTAACAAAGGTAAGTTGCGATATGCCCGAATCTCTTCATGTTGTATTAGCTCCAAATGAGCAATAGGGGTAACATAGGTAAGATACTAGCTGCATCTGTTTATGTTGTATTCGGCTCGAAAAGAGCAATAGGGGTAACAAAGGTAAGATACTAGCTGCATCTGCTTATGTTGTATTGGCTCGAAAAGAGCAATATGGGTAACGAAGGTAAGTTGCAAGCTGCATCTATTTGTGTTACATTAGCTCAAAAAATTAAAGAGCAATAAAGGTAACAAAGGTATGGTACTAGCTGCATTTATTTGTGTTGTATTAGTTCAAAAAATAGCAATAAGGGTAAAAGGGCAAGCTATTTAAGAGCTGCGTCTGGTTATGTTGTATTAGCTCAAAAAGAGCAATAAGGCTAAAAGTTAAGCTATTTAAGAGCTGCGTCTGTTTATATTTAACAAATCATAATCCGTTGATTCTGGGGTGATTAAGGGTGATTATGAATCAGGGGGTCATTATCAGAAACTTGGTAAGGTTGCGAATTCGTAAATCAATTGTTGTAACCATGGATATAATGACGTCACAGTTAGAGAACAATGGGTTTTTCGAATTCTTAACTTCATGAAGCTTCTGTTAATTGCCTTCAGGTTTATAGACCCTTCCCTTTATAAGTGCACTTTGTTGTTTTCCAGTGTGGCAGTAGGCGTGTGATATACTATACTGTTGGGTACATGTTGGTTCTGGGTCTACTGGGAAAGTTCGGTGCATTATTTGTCGCCATACCTGACCCTGTTATTGGTGGAATCTTTCTCGTACTCTTTGGTAAGACCTTAGTTCACCAATATTTCTGAATTCAATTCAATTTCAAATAGTTTTTCATCCATTGTTCTAAAGATATTTCTGATCCCAATGTTCATTTTTTACTGTATTACTGTATTACTGTAGATACAGTTGATACCCAGTGGTTCTCAACTCGAAAATACTCTGATTGAAACAATAAGGGTGAATGGCTACTACTTGTCAATTTTGGGATCAAATGCTGCCTAATATTTGTAACAATAATTTGGATTGGCAAGTTTAATTGATGTTTGATGTAATAAGTGAGATGAGAAAATAATTCCATTGAATTAGCAAAAATGAGGAAAACTTCCATAAATGTCACAGCCAAAATTTCTGGGGTCCCTATGGTAACCAGCTTCTAGTTTTTCAACGTTCCATATATTTTATCAAAATTTTACACCTACTTTGGTACATATAGGGCCCCAAACCCTAAAGGTATGAAATTGTATGATTTTCATTATTAAAAGTTATGAGCATTGCATGACGACGCACAGATGGTTTTTGACCAGAGGGTATTATTTTTTATTTCAGGTATGATTACAGCCGTTGGGATCTCAAGCCTGCAGTACGTCGATTTAAATTCTTCTAGGAACCTTTGTGTAATAGGACTTTCTTTCTTCATTGGTCTTACCGTCCCTGAGTGGGTCAAAGCAAATCCTTCATCAATACATACAGGTAATCTATCAATATTTTAACTGGACGACTGTGTTTTCTTAGCACAAACATCTCACTATATATCTTGTCAAAAGGCAGACAAGACTGCAAGTCATCTTGAAGTAAACTATCACCTAGACATACGGACAATAGAAAAATGTGGATGCTTGGACATTATGGACTTAGGCACCCACTTTTTTCTCCTATAACTCATGTAACTAACAATACATTGATTATTATGAATTATCATGATCAATAATACTGTATATTGTATAAAGAAGTTATTCACCAGGGGGATTTGATATTTCCCCATAGAACGCATTGACAAAGGGAAATATTGACATCATCCAAGGGATATCCCCCATATCATCCCGAAAGGTGAATAATAACCAATATGGCCAAGAACAATATCTACCTAAAATCCTCGGTTGAATAAGAGAAAATTTTTGAAAAAAATGATTTAAAAAAAAAAAAATCCGGGTTGATATCTATATGATTCCTGATACCATCCCTTTAATCCCAATATCATCCCTGATATCCTCCCTATTTCTCTGACCGTGGTAAATACACAATAGAAACTTCTTTGACAAGCAATTCTTTCATTGTTTTAGGAGTCCAGACTGTAGACAATGTGTTCTATGTACTTCTGAGCACCAATAACTTCTTAGCTGGACTAGTGGGGTTCATCTTGGACAATACATTACCAGGTAGGGCCTACTTCAATTATTTCTACTAAACATACATACTGAAATAAAGGCATACTTCATTTTTCCAATTAAGAAAATTGGCGATTTGAGTAAGATAGAAGATCAATATTTAATTTAATGTAGGTTTGGTTTGTTTTTCGTTATCTGACCACAAATATTTGAACTGTTTTTTTTTTCTTAATTTTGTGAACCCCCAACTTATCTTCTTCCCATTTATTGTCATGATCAAATGAATAAAACTACAAGTAAATGTTGTAGTCACATTTTCTGTTTGGTTATTTCAGGTACTGATAAAGAAAGAGGTATTGAGATGTGGACATCTCAACTATCATCAACATCTCCACAATCAAAAGAAACAGCTGAAATCTATGACATACCATTCATTTCAAGCTGGTTAGCCAAAAAACGACTTTGTTATTACCTACCTTTTTGCCCAGCCTTCCGCAGAACTGTTACAGATACTCAGTCTACGTCAAGCATGGAAGAACTGACTGAGAATGAGCTACAAAATGGTATTAAACCATATACAATCTCGGATATGGCAAAACCAGATGGTGTAGCCGTGTGTGAACTATGAGCAATATAATTTGATTAAACCGTAGACCTATAGAATCAAGACGCTATGCCAACCTGAGGCATGATTGTAATAGACATAGGATTCAAAAAGAGTTATATCATCTCTTATTGTGTCAATTTTTATGTCAGCTCAGGTCCGAAAAAGAGAAGGCACTATTTCGTTAATTTTGAACAAAATGAGACCCCATTGTCAACTCTTAAAAGTGAAGATATAGAGGTTCTTGTATGAGTACCTGTGCAAGATAGTCCATTCTTGATGAGCTTTGATAATTTTTCTTTATCGAGTCGATGTTGTAGAAGATACATGGCTACGCGTGGCAACAAAGCAGGATTGTTATGACGTCACAACTTATTTTTGTAGAATAAGCATGGATACACATAGCAACGGTTTATCCGTTGTCACGTTGATTATGTTTATAAACAAGTGATGCCATAAGTAAATCTCATCTGTCACATGTGATGAAAGATGGCAATATCTTACATGGGGTAAAGATGGCTCTATCTTTGTCAGTCATATGAGAAATCAACATCTTACAATAGAAAGCAACATTTCGTGAAAATCATAAAAAAGAAAAAAAATATATGTCTAAAATTGCACTGTGTCAAGTTAAAACAAGGTGTGTCAAGTCAAAACAAGGTGTATGTCAAAAGATGTCGAGTAGGGAGTAGCATAAGGCTAACACTAAGCACCATTTCTATATCTATATCAGATTTATGCCAAAAGATGAGATTAGTTGTAGCCAATGCAGTAAAGTACTTATTTACGATACCATTTTAGGAAATCAATCGATCACGTATCACACTTCTAAGTATAAATATTAAGTACTTGTACCTTCAAAATGCCCAATTTTTATGAAAAAACATGTAAGTTTTGTTATCTCATTCGCTTGAGAAATTTTAGTATGTCTGCTCAATTAAAAATGGCTGCCATCTTTCATAGAAAATCATACTTTATCATATCACAATCTTCTCTAACTAGGAAATGTAGGAATTGTTTAGGAAGACATTGGCGCTGAACTCACAATATTTTCACTTGGCACCTTTTGAGGTAGATCCCGGCTATGGTATTAATGGTTGAGAAATAGGGATCGAAACCAGCCATAGTTTTCTCCTGATGACCATTGTGAATTATTGTGTTTTATGGATTATGACGACGCCTTTTGTGAATGGATGTTGACCCTTTGAAACTCCTATGGACTCCTATGAATTTTTTCTTTAACACGTATTGTAATGACTTAAGTATGAATGAAATGTCCCTTGGTGTTCTAGCCTTGGATTGTGATATCGGCTCTTGAATGGTGGGGGAAAGGGGGTATTAGACATTCTTTCTTTTCACGTTAGATCATGGTTTTGGGCTATATGGGGTTTGCTTTTCTTTCCTGGCATGCACTTAGAGTTTGCTTTTTTGCTAAGTTCCATTACAACCTTTGCAACTTTTGGTCCTTTCCCTTTGGCACCAGTGCTAATATATTTGTAAGGGACAGCAATATTTTACGAAATGAGATAACAATATTACCTTATAAGGTATTATTATGAGATGACCACAAACAAGACACGATAACAAGACTCGTGCGTGAAAGAAACGTGTTAGTACAAAGTCTAATATATTAGATACTATTTAAATGACATACATATTTATCTAATACAATTATTGAATATTTATCTTTTTCATAAAGTATATAGAGAAGAAAAGTGTAAACATGTAAATGCTTCAAATAACATTAATCTAAATATACAGTTGTTTTTTACTCTTGTAAACTTATTACTAAAACATAAACATTCAAGTCAAATGTATGACCTCTTTTTGTATTGGCCCCATATTTTGATATTTTAACAGTATAACCATCAAAAATGTGTCATAGAATAGTTGACTTTACAATTACGTGACCTCCAAGAATTGTATTGATATAGTATTCCAATATCGGTGGTCTGGTACTATTTTTATATGTCAATATACTTTATAATCTTCAATAAAGAGTTGAATATATAGTTGTTGTTTCACTCGAATTAAACCCACTACATATCATTACATTGAAAAGGTAAGTGATTTCAATGTGGCATCAATCCAAAACACTTACCGTAAAATGAACCTGAAATTTAAAACAGAGCAGACTGAATTAATTCACCACTTGAAACATGATCCCAGTGGGTTGAAATAAAGTAGTGGTAGCTCTAGAAATGAATTGCAGGGCCTGTGTAGCCTCTTTTAAAGGTCTTTTGGCACATCTTTATTATATGTTGCCTCTGTTATGATTCAACAATGAAACTTAATAGATCTATACGACAAATCACGCCATCTCTTCAAGGTCTTTACCTCACTTCTGTACATGTAGAATTGTATATTACCTTATCTATCTAATCATACCATAGCAGTCACAGTTACTATAACATGTTTATTTGCCACTCTATGATCCTTTAATATCAAGTATTCAAATGCAGCTTTTAAGTATTTTGTAACATAACTCGGACGACCATCAACTTCACTTATCTAATTGTAATTTAATAGTGAAATAAATGAACACGTTCAAGTGTTCTTTTTGAGTTTAAGAGATCACTTTGAACAAGGTGTCCACTTTGATCAAATTATGTCTTATCGAATACAGTGACTGCCATACTAAAGTTATCATACAAGCAACACGAGTACTGCTTTCTGAGATATCAAGACAAAACCGGAATCATTAGTTCTTAATATAATTCAAGGACGGACATATACACGCATAACAAGACTCTCACGAAACATTTAATTCATTCCCAGAGTTAAAGTAACCACGTGCTTGGTTTGATAATTGGCAAATGTAAACATTGTAAACAAGTATAAATTATGTCATTATACGAACAGTAATAGACAGTAAAACACAGGGAGAATATAAAACCTAAATCTAGCCAGACACTGAAACTTGGATGCAACATGCAAGAGGAAAATAAGTTCGAACTGAAGGTAGGCTGCGTTTGCCGTTATTTATAAGAAAACAATGACTGTTACATAAGTGCAAACATTTTGTATTTATCACAGAGACTATATGCTCATTCTTAAAGGAAGTAAATAATAAGATCTAGGAGTGTAAAATGATAGAAGTTTGTTTAATTTTCAATAAATGATGTAACCTAATATGACAAAGATTCATTGACAAAATTGAATTTGTAACAATTGAGTGAGAAAAGTTGAATGATATTACTTTTGCCAAATCAAATTGAATTGAAACGAATTACCCTGCTCCATGTTTAATATTAGACCAAAGTTACATCATGAGCTGAAATATAAATAAGCTACAAAACTGTATGATAAGGTTTTTGAGTGGTTCAAAAACGGTGCCAAATTGGAAGAACAAAATAATTGTCATTAGGGAGAGGGGTATTTGATAGTATTTGGAGACGATAAGTAAACTAATATGAATATTACTATGTTTTTCCATTTGTAAATATTTTGACATCACCGCTAATTTTACTTTCTGATTTTACTCAATATAATATTTACTTCAATGTAAGCATGAAACGTCAATTAAAATCTGTTTTTTTTTACTTTGGAAGTATTTGCAACTAAAGGAAAGCTATAAATGCTGGGTTATTGACTCCAGATTTCTTTGAAAAAAGGAAATTCGTTTAAACGCAACCAAGCCCAGAATTACAAAACTCCTGGCTGATTGAGAATTTTGTTCAAAACTGAATGGTATTTTGAACAAAATATTCAATCGTCCGGATGTCGGTCGATGAATGGAAGCAAATGTGACTCAGGCATCATAATTCACCATGTTTCTTCATGGCGAGTATAAAACTAAATAAATCCTCTTATCATGCTAGCCCCCTCTCCTCGATATCTCCTAAATATGTGAGAGCTACACTTTTTGCTTTCTCGATGGAGAATCTGCTCCTCCCCCAATTTAGATAACAAACTTCCAACTGGGCGTTGATTAACTAAAATTTGGTCATATTTTCGAAAAGTTGCGCTCAAATATTTGGGAGTTAGAGCCCTCCCCCCCCCCACCACCCTTAGCAAAAGCTTGCTACGGGCATACATCAAATTCATTGTAATGTATGTTAGCAGGAAGAACGCCATGTGAAGATTGTAGAGGTGGAGGAATCAAAGGAGAAAGATGATACTGAATCAGCTATATTGTTTAAAGTAAAGGACAATCCACCATGGCTCCAGTGCTTTGTGTTTGGTTTACAGGTAAGTATTTTACATACAGCGATTGTTAGGTAACCTTGTGCTTAGCTCAAAATGACCTTTGCCAAGTAGAATATTCATGAGCATTATCAGCTCGTTCACTATATACAGTATGTTATCAAAATAGGTCAAATATCTAAAGAATATGTTTAGATTAATTATTTTTATCTTTATTTTATAATTATAACACTACCGTAGTAGCATTTCTAGACATTCTGCATTGTTATGAGCAAACATTATGATAATTTTAATCTGCTCTATTATTGTAGCATTTCCTAGTAATGTTCACCGCCACACTGACCATACCATTCACACTGGCCCCTGCCCTCTGTGTTGGAGACGACAATAATGTAAAAGCTGAACTTATCAGTACAATTGTGTTTGTTTCTGGAATCATAACTCTTGTACAAGTAGCATTGGGTGTACGGTAATAATACATTTCATTTTTATTTGGCAAAGGATTGGTATCAATATGGAGAACTAAATTCAACATTGTTTTTCTCTTAAATCGATAGTCTAGATGCGAGTAGAAATAATCTTGATTTACGTCGTTAAGAATTCACAATTCAGTCAAACTGATATCATATTTTGAAAAGAGTCTATCAATTTTGAAAATTTAATTTTCTTTAAAAATGTGATTTCTAGGTCGGGGAGATACCCCTTAGACCCCATATTGTAAAACCACAAAAAGTGAAATATCTTTTCTTGTGTTGAGCAGATAATATTTTCTTTCACTGGACATATTATAATTTGTATAACTATCACAAACATAAGGGTAATGTGAAAAGTGAACCACTAAAACTGATGAATATTTAAGTTTAAGGGAATTTTGTAATACCCTGCCATGTAATTTCCCCCGAATCAGCCACCTGGTGGCGAAACTGGTAACTACCTACTCGCATCTGAGTAATTATTGAAAACATTCTGTAAAAAACACGGTCCTTTATATAATGTTGACTAACTGACAACAATTCAATGCGAAAATAATTTATATATAATTATTTTTATTTTATATAACTGTTTTTGTTAACATTTTTTGTTTTTATTGCAATTGTTTTTTGTTCCTTTTCACCATTTCTTGAGAATGAAATAAAATGTCTTTCCGAAGCTTGTTTGAACAAAATAGCATATACAACATTTTCTTAGACTTCCCAATATTATAGTTGTACAAAGGGAATTTTGGTTGATTTAACAAAAAGTATTCAAAAAATTAAAACGAAAATCCCCGAAATAGATAAAAACTAAGACAAACCTTTCATTAACAAGATACTTTTTTGAAATCAACCAAACTTTCCTTTTTATAATTACAAATATAAAGTAGGATATGACAATGACCCTTGTTGAACACCCATTTTCTAATAATGCGAAACGGCATCAAAGTTAAACTATTACCACTAAGCACAGTATAAAAGTACATTGTCAAAGTAAGATTTGTTGCGTTTTAGGCTGCCTGTAGTGCAAGCAGGTACCTTTGCCTTGATGGTACCCTCGCTGGCAATTCTCTCACTACCAAAGTGGAGGTGTCCAACAGTAGTTTCACCAGGTAGGGAATAGTGTCCAACTGAGAACAGCTGTGAAAGAAAAATTGTCATTTTAGTTAGGGGAGCTGTAAATAAAAAAGTTCATATGTTCAGGGGAAGGCAAATTCATATGATTGTTAATTTTTATACATTTATAGGGGAGAGAGATAAAACCATTCTAGAGTTCGCTTTGTTTTACGAGTGTCAACATTGGGACCTTAGTAATCTGATAAAGTGATTTTCAAGATTTCATCTGAAACTCTTTGATTTAAAATGAGAGGGTTCAAAGAGGAACATCAATGCATATATTGTATTTAAATACAGTTAAACAGGTACAGTAAAACCTGTAAAAAAGTGGAACACCTCTGTAAGTGAACGCCTCTAGTGAGACAAACTACATCATTGAGAGACCAACGGTGTTCTCTAGTTTTAATTTTGTCACTTTTATCATTTTCCATTTTTACATATTTTTACTTGGTTCAGTTTCAAATACTTGAATTGAGTAAAACATAGCATGGTTCTAGTATAATAGCTAATTTTAAAACAAATTCCGCTCCACAGCAGTCACGGTTCCTCATATTTTTGATTTTTTTCATTAAGTATCGCACACCTACTTTGTAAGCAAGCTTACTGAGTAACCCAGTAGAATATTTTGTTCCTTGTAATGTATCAATATCACTATTAATTAACATTCCCTTCTTTCAGAGACAGCTGCCAACCTTACAGACACTAGCAATATAGTGACAAGGGGAACACCCGTGTATACTGATTAACATTCCCTTCTTTCAGAGACAGCTTTCAACTTTACAGACACTAGTAATGTAGTGACAAGGGGAATACCTGCTTATACTGATTAACATTCCCTTCTTTCAGAGACAGCTGTCAACTTAACAGACACTAGCAATGTAGTGACAAGGGGAACACCCGTGTATACTGATTAACATTCCCTTCTTTCAGATACAGCTGCAAATCTTACAGACAGAAGCAATGTAGTGACAGGAGGAACACCCGCTTATACTGATTAACATTCCCTTCTTTCAGAGACAGCTGTCAACCTTACAGACACTAGCAATATAGTGACAAGGGGAACACCCGCTTATACTGAGATGTGGCAGTCTCGACTTAGGGAGGTTAGTGAAGCAGAGGTTTTTCAGTATTCAATCTTCTGGGTTTGAACATATATATCGGGTTTCCCAAAAATGAAGCATGATATCTGGTATTTTATCCTGCATTTCAGAAATGCTAAAACAGAAACATCATTACATTAAAGCAGTAGTAATATTAAAAGCATGATACACATAAGTCAAGTTATGTTTTATACTGTCCCTCAAATTAGGTCAATATTTCTGTTTTCAATTTAGTCATGTCAATCATTGTTTTGAACGCATTAAACCTCATCCTTTTGTTGTCATAAAAAATCTGTTTTGGTAAGGCCGGGTCTTTTCAAATATAACCTTACATACATACTAACCTTATATAACGTTTCAACTTGTTTATTTCAGATTCAAGGCGCCATTATGGTGGCTTCAACATTTGAGATCTTATTAGGATTCACAGGGCTTGTTGGATTGGTGTTGCGTTTCTTTGGGCCACTTGTGATCTCCCCGACTGTCTCTATATTAGGGCTGGCGCTATTCAACACTGCGTCAAACCTGGCCTCTAAACAATGGTGGATAGCAATACTGTAAGTTGGTTCACGCAGAATATGGGTTGAAAATGCCCTATGGGAGTTCAAAGTAAAAGTGCTTTGCGGTAGATGAAAAATACTCTCAGAGGAATCATTTCAGTTGTGACTGTTTTGAAGACACGCTTAGATTCCTAAATGTGTGATAAGAAGCCCCGGGCATATGTTATAATAGATTGTATCCAAATATGTTTTTATTATGAAATAAAATAAATTACCCAATTCTCATATTTATTGATTGATTTATTATAGAACAGCTGTGCTGATAGTAATATTTGCTCAATATATGAAGAACATCCTGTTCCCCTGCCCTTCATTTAAGAGGAAGAAAGGATGTTACATATCGTGGTACCCAGTCTTTCAGGCATTTCCAGTAAGTTCATCCATGGATCTTTTACCTTTACTACAGAGTAAAACGGTGATGGTGCTAAAGTTCCTTTATAGCGGCTGTGCATTATTTGAATTTTGAAATGATTTTAAATTAATAAAACTGAATGAAAAAATGATGATGACAAAGATGATCCATGCATGGTGATATATTTGATATATGGCATACTTATGCCTTATGGCTACAAGCCCCTTTGAACCCCGCCTTCCTCTACTTGACTTCACAAATGTATCACTTCGAAATGGCACGTTTTGAATCTTGTTTTATGACGCAGGTGCTCCTCGCTATGGTAATTACTTGGTTGATATGTGGTATTCTCACTGCAACTAATGTTTTCCCTAAGACACCTGGTCACTGGGGATACGAGGCGAGGACTGACACTAAAATGGATGTACTGAATAATGCAGACTGGATCAGACTTCCATATCCAGGTAAACCATCTGATCTTAAGTTGCAGGATATAATGGTTTGATTTGATGCACATGAAATCTTGGCATTAATCAGTTTCATACTATATTCATTCTGAAAAATATTATATCTTTTCATATTTTTCACATAGGGCAGTGGGGTCGACCAACAGTGAGTATCTCCAGTGTGATAGGTATCATAGCAGGTTTGCTAGCCTCAGCTGTGGAGTCTGTGGGTGATTACTACGCATGTGCTAGAATCTCTGGGGCACCCCCACCTCCCTCACATGCTGTTAACAGAGGTATGTATTATAATGTTAATGATAAGTATGGTGTACCTTGAAATATGGAAGTACTATCTAGTAACAATTAATGGGAAGACCGAAAGTGTTTAAGACACTGTTAGTTAAAAAAGGAAGAGTACAACCCGTCATTATGACAATGAGCCCTCAATATCCCAAAATATGATTTGATACATAAAGGAAAAATGTCTAAGGCTCCCCTCCCCACTATTCAGGAACTAAGTGTGCAATTTAAAACTACGTGATATTTTTATATATTGTATGGGAGAACACTGAAACAATTGGCGTCTTTAGTTTTGTTGATGTAATAGAATCCTTCCAAAGGTCAGAGGTAGATGCTTATAGAGGTTTGATTAATATGTCAGTGAGTCATAGGGCTATAAAAAGTGTCCATCTTACACGCATGTTCTACTTATAAAGGCGTTTCAGTTGATTGCTGTTATTTTGTCTCAGAATACACATGTTGATGTTTCTATTTTTCCAGGTATAGGAATTGAGGGGCTAGGGTGTTTGATAGCAGGGGCATTTGGTACTGGCAATGGAACAACATCAACTACAGTCAATATAGGTGCAATAGGGGTAACAAAGGTAAGCTTTTTGAAAGCTGCATCTGTTTATGTTGCATTAGCTCGAAAAGAGCAATAATAGTAATAAAAGTAACTCAACAGCTGCATCTGCTTATGGTGTATTAGCTCAAAAAGAGCAATAATTGCAACAAAGGTACGGTACTAGCTGCATCTATTTGTGTTGTTTTAGCTCAAAAAGAGAAATAAGGGTAAAATCTAAGCTACTCAGAGTTGCGTCTGTTTATGTTGTATTAGCTCAAATCTAGCAATAGTGGTAACATAGGTAAACTACAAGCTGCATATCTGTTTTTGTTGTGTTAGCTTAAAAGCAGCAATAGGGGTAATAAAAGTAAGCTGCATATTACTATGTGACTAGCTTTTTCAAACGTTGATATTTTCAGACAAAATGGTATATTAGTTAACAAATCATAATGAATTGATTGTGGGGTTATTAAGGATGATTAAGAATCAGGATTATAGATACTTCCCTTTATTAGTGCACTTTGTTGTTTTGCAGTGTGGCAGTAGGCGTGTAATTTACTATGCTGCTGGGTACATGTTAGTCCTGGGTTTACTTGGAAAGTTTGGTGCATTGTTTGTCGCCATTCCCGACCCTGTTATTGGTGGAATCTTCCTCGTACTCTTTGGTAAGACTTTAGCCAGCCATATTTCAATTTCGAATAGTTTTTCATCAGTCGATCTAAAGATATTTCTGATCCTCATGTCCAAATCACTTTGCATCACGTCATTAATTTTAGCCTTTGAAATTATTATTTTTTGTTTTAGGTATGATAACAGCCGTTGGCGTCTCAAGCCTGCAGTACGTCAATCTGAACTCTTCTAGGAACCTTTGTGTAATAGGACTCTCTTTCTTCATTGGTCTTACTGTCCCGCAGTGGATCAAAGCAAATCCTTCATCAATACATACAGGTAATCTATCAATTCATGCGTGTTACACGAATAAGAAGGTTAATTTTTTGTATTTAAACTGGACGACTGCGTTTTCTTAGCACATAAATCTCATTACATATCTTGTCAAAAGGCAGACAACACTGCAAGCAATCTTGAAAATCACCCAGACATACAGACAAATGAACAATGCTGATGATCGGACACATTACAAAGGAGCTCACTTTTTCCCTCCTAACTAATAACAAATTGAATATTATGATCTATCATGATAAAAAATACTCTATGAAGAAGTTATTCACCAGGAGGGATTTGATATGGGGAATACCCATCTGATGATATCAATAGTTCCCGATTGAACGCAGTGACCAATGGAAATATTGATAGCATCCAAGGGATATTCCCCATATCATCCCGACAGGTGGATAACGATATTATATGAGAGTCAGCAATATCTACTTAAAATCCTCTGTTGAACGAGAGAACATTTTTGAAAAAATGTTAAATTTTTCAATATATACCCCCATCCTCTAATCCCAATATCACCCCTGATATCATCCCTATCCCAAATATGTGACTTATCACTTGCTACCATGTACCTGATATTGCTCTGACCATGGTATAATACACAATAGAAACTTCTTTGACAAGTGATTCATTCATTGTTTCAGGAGTTCAGACTGTAGACAATGTGTTCTACGTACTTCTGAGCACCAATAACTTCTTAGCTGGACTAGTGGGGTTCATCTTAGACAACACATTACCAGGTAGAGCCTCCTGTATTTCTTATATTAAATAGACATATCAAAAAGGCATACTTTACCACATTACCAGGTAGGGCATACTTCAATTATTTCTCCTCAACATATACACTAAAATAAAGACATAACTCATTTTTCCAATAAAGAAGATTTGAGTATCCCGAAAAGATAAAATTTCAAATAATGTAGGTTTGGTTGGTTTTAGTTACATGTATCTGACCACCATTATTATTTGTACTGTTTTTTCTTCATTTTGGGAATACCCACCTTATCTACTTCTCCTTCAGTGTCATGATGAGATGAATAAAACTACCAGTAAATATTGTAGTCACATTTTCTGACTGGGTATTTCAGGTACTGATAAAGAAAGAGGTATTGAGATGTGGACATCTAAACTATCATCAACATCTCCACAATCAAAAGAAACAGCTGAAATCTATGACATACCATTCATTTCTAACTGGTTAGCCAAAAAACGACTTTTTCATTACCTACCTTTTTGCCCAGCCTTCCGTAGAACTGTTTTAGATGCTCAGTCTACGCCGAGCATGGAAGAACTGACTGAGAATGAGCTACAAAATGGTATTAAACCATATACAATCTCCAATATGGCGAAACCAGATGGTGAGGCAGTGTGTCAACTCTGAGCTTCAAAACTGGATTAAACCGTAGACCTACACAATCTAAACACTATGATAACCTGAGGCATGATTGTAATAGACATAGGATCTAGAAAGAGTTATCATTATATCATCCCTTATTGTGTCAATTCTTATAGTGCTGCACATGCCATTTTTAAATAAGAAGAGCCATTGCGTCAACTGAAAATGTATCATTGTGACCACCCTAAAGTTCTAATTAGATCGAGACACTTATTTGTCAACGACATAATTGTGTCAACTCAGGTCCCAACAAGAGAAGGCAAAAATGAGACACCATTGTCAACTCTAAAAAGTGAAGATATCAACATCTTACAAGAGAAAGCAACATTTTGTGAAAATTATAAAAAGGGACAAATACTTGTATTTGTCTAAAATTGCACTGTGTCAAGTCAAAACAAGGTGTATGCCAATAGATGTAGAGTAGGGAGTAGCATAAGGTTAACACTAAGCACCATTTCTATATCTACATGTATATCAGATTTATGCCAAAAGATGAGATAAGTTGTAGCCAATGCAGCAAAGTACTTATTTATGATACCATTTTAGGAAATCGATCGATCACGTATCACACTTATTAGTACCAAATATGAGGTACAAGTACTTGAGGTACATTATGTTAACATATCCACACAATGAGTACAACTAGATGGCTGAAATTGAATAAATTCAAGACTCCAGATTCCATAATTCTAGTTAAAAACAATTTTATCATCTGGAGTCTTACAGATTAGCATTTATTTATCACGGTTGAAGGTTCTCATTATCGTACTAGAACCAAATTCATGAAATTATTGTTCGAACCTACGATTGCTACAAGGTATTTAATTGTAGTTAGTAATTTACGAGTATGTTAAACATTGGTAAAAATTATTGTGCAATCAAATACACTTATTTTTAGTGTCATCATATTAGTATTTTTTCATAAAAATTATATATGATTGTAATGAACTTGATACTGAAATATATATTATTTATATTAATAATAAAGCATATGTTAATTTTGAGAACTAAGCGTGAGGAATACGAGATTTCAACGTTTGTGTGCCAATTTATACACGATGTTTATGACTTTGTAACCTCGATCGATCATTCTCTGTGTTTATTTTGGTGAACATAGTTGCTACAGTTGCTTTGCCCAGTTTTTTCAAAATTGACACGAGTTTTAAAATAATTTGCAAAATGATCTTTTTGGGGTTACTAGTAATAACGCAGATGCGAGTAGGCAGTTACCAGTTTCACCACCAGGTGGCTCGTTTGGGTCAGATAGCATGGCGGGTATAAAAGAAAGTTCCCTTTAAGTTAAATTACATCTGTTTTAGTGGTTCAATTTTCATATAACCCTTATGTATCTAATAGTTATGCAAATTAAAATATGTCCAGCAAAGGAAAATGTTAATATCTGTCTAATACAAGAAAAGATATTTCACTTTTTGTGATTTTGTAACATGGGGTCTATGGGGAATCAACTCGAACAAGAAGTCACATTTTCGAAAAAAAAAAAATTTTCAAAGTTGATAAACAACTTTCGAAACCATATTTTTAGATTTACTTTTACATGTAGACTTCAAATATGACATCACTTTGACTGAATTTTGAATATTTAATGACGTAAATCAAGATTATTACTACTCGCATCTAGTGTATTAATGATACGTAAATGGATTCTGCATTTCATGACAATTTAAAATTGTCCAGTACGTCTATACCATATATACATACGATATCATGATTTTATCCTATTTGACCGATTAACTGTTTAGTTATTTCTAGAAAAATATTTTAATTAACATGGGTTTCAACGAGAAAATGCACAATTCAAAGTACACGGAAATATTTATGTGACTGATGTTTATTCTCCCACTGAACGAATCTGGAGTCGGGACATAGATTATAAGTCATCCATCCATCTGTCCATCCGCCTGTGCGCCTGTCTGTTCTGAGCAATAACTCAAATACCAGTGTACGGATTGGTTCAAATGGTATAAGCTAATACGAGCATGAGACTTGTGTTTCAGATAGAATTTCCAATAAATGGTAAGGACAAAGAGTATTTGTCAAAGAAAAAGGTTTCAAAGATGGCTGCTGAATCCGAAGTGGCGACCATTTTTGGGAAAACAAATACCAGTTGTCAGATTAAGTCCAAATTTAAGAGGCTGGTGTCATATAGGAATAGAATCTCTGGTAAAGATTCCTTTGTGGCCACGTAATTCGAAAATGGCCACCATTTTGTAAAAATATAAT